>JABXJD010000074.1:120000-677500 GCA_013375575.1 Percina caprodes
GTTCTTGCACTATAAAAAAGTTGCTCTAGAAGAATAGCTAAACAGAAATATGAAAAAGTTTAGAAAATGATTGTCAAAGAAAACATGTACAGCACGGTGTCCCGGCAGTTATTCTTAATCTATTGCTTCGTGTACACGGACACAATCATCTCGTTTTTTTTGTGTTGCTGAGAACGTACGGTAATGTATTCGTATTTTGGAAAAAAAGAACGGGGAGACGACACGCCACACGCCGGGACACGACCCCCGGTCTCTGGGGTGAAAGTCCTGTGTTGTCTGACCCATTCACCCCCCCAACCAACCTCCCTTCGTGGATTTTCAGCATTTAATAATACTTGCTACCGTAGTCGTGCTGTGACCACGAAAAATGCCTTTAACTACATTACTTTAAAAATTGTCCTAACCAACACGACAAAAATCTGAAAAACGTGTCATTGTACACGATTCCATAGATTCATCAACGTGGCCATTTCACAAACTGCAGAGAGACTAGTTGTCATGTAACATGGGGATCCACTTATATGTAAAATGAGGAAGAGTTGGTTTTTAAATTGTTCATAAATGTATTGTCTTTTTCTGTCCAATACAACATATGATGAATTGAAAGCGAAATCAAAAGATTGAAACCACATCACAGAGGAACTCCAAAAAAGGACCTATTTTAGAGTTCCACAGCCAGCAGCAGCATTTTGATGACACCTTGCTTTTGCAATGTTTCTGTGTTTCACGTTGAAACATGTGATGTGAAATAGTTTCGTAACATGATCTTAAGTCAAGGCAAGGCACGAAAGCCAAGCGATGCTCTGCTGTGAGCAGGGCAGCAGCTACAGGATGCTACTTTAAAAGGAGGTGGTGGCTGAATAATTACAGAGCACGACACATAACTGCATCGTCACTGTTTCAGATCTTTATATCTGATTGGTTACAGTGCACGACACAAAACTGTATCAATGTGACGATGTGGGTGAACTGACCCTCTTTAGTTCTCTTTGTGTCAGCTTGTTTGAAGTGAGTCTCCAGCAGCCACTCAGATCCCCAGTGTTGATAACAGTCCAGTAATCAGCTGCAGTGATCCAGAACGCCGACCTGGCTCCCACTAAAAAGGAACTCCTGTAAACTGGTGGGTTTCTCTTTTTGATCCTGTTCCTCTTTACAGGGCAGTGAAATCATTCAGTAACCAGGCCGCAAAATGAGAGCAGCTGCCTCATTAGAAGACAGGAGACGCACACAGCAGCCATGCTTCTCCACTCAGCCATGCCATGCTTCAGATAGTAAGGAGATGTTTTTTACAGTGTGTTCTGTGGACAGGCAGCTAGCAGATAGTGAGGAGATGTTTTTTACAGTGTGTTCAGGGGACAGGCAGCTAGCAGATAGTGAGGAGATGTTTTTTACAGTGTGTTCAGGGGACAGGCAGCTAGCAGATAGTGAGGAGATGTTTTTTACAATGTGTTCTGGGGACAGGCAGCTAGCAGATAGTGAGGAGATGTTTTTTACAGTGTGTTCAGGGGACAGGCAGCTAGCAGATAGTGAGGAGATGTTTTTTACAGTGTGTTCTGGGGACAGGAAACTTTGGGAAACACTGATTCACATTTTTCACTATGTTTTGAGATTTTTATAGATCCAACAACTAATCGATTATAATCAAAAAAATAATCAACAGATGAATCGACTATCAATGATTATAGCTAGTTGCAGCCCTAGCGAACATGTAACTCACATGACAATATCCCGGTATCCACGGGATGGGGATACGGGTCCCGTCTAATGCGCCATCGCCTGTGCCTCAGCCATGTCAGGTACATTGATGAATTGGTTCATCAGCTTGAATCACACACCACGTATATATACAAGACATTTTATAAGTTTGTTTAAAATTCGCTTGACAATTAGATGAAAACATGACTGGTGGCAGCCAGAGAGACTCTTACCAAGGACACATATAGAGGACATGGTCTGTCTATTCAGGGACCATTTACTGTTCAAAACTGGATGCTCATGGCTGATTTTCTTCTGGTTACTTTACACACAAACTGTGTCATTCTGTAACTGAATCAGCAAAATAAGGATGTATTGCTTAACATTCATGCCAACGTAAAGAACGTATAGAAGTATGTGGGCACTGCCAGTTACAGATACCCCAGTTACCCCAGTTACCCCAGTTACCCCAGTTACCCCAGTTACCCCAGTTACAGATTCATGTCTTAAAGGAACATAAATGAGCCTCTAAAATGAGCCTCAAACACCAGATGAGAAGTGGTGTTAATTCATCTAGTAGACTGCAGAGACCTAGAGACTCTGACCAATTGTGGGCCAAATGATTCAGAAGTCATATAAACGCTGCCGTGATGAATTTAGTGCTAGCCACATAACCATGTATGGACAGCTTCTTCAGTCTGCAGGTTACGTGTAGGTTTATCTATATGATGTCCGTCTTAGTCACATTCACTCAGAAATAGGTGGCCCCCACAGACTCACACACACATACACACTCACTCACTCGCTCTTCCACTTCCTCTCGTGAGCCCATTTTCTGCATAACTTCTGCTTTTTTATGGTTTCAATTTCTACTTTTATGGCTTACTCGTCATATTGTGGTTCTTGTGTATCATAAAATGAAACCTCAAAAATAGTCATATGGGGCTCCCGGGTAGCTCATTTGTTAGAGTGGGCGCCCATTTATATAGGTTTACTCCTCGATGCAGTGGGCTCAGGTTTGACTTCAACCTGCGGCCCTTTGCTGCAGGTCACCCCCTCCCCATTTCATCTCTTCAGCTGTCCTATCAAATAAAGGCCTAAAAAATGACCAAAAATAATCTTTAAAAAAATAAATCCCCAGATTTAATGATTGTAATTGGACTTCTTTAGATTTAAATTTGGTCACCAAGCTTTTTTAATGTTATTCATTGATTATCTGCACTAGCTTTTCCAATGTTTTAGACACAGATATGTAATAACGATCCAAAATGATGCAAAATAGAGATGCAAAACTACCCCAAAGGGACACAAACCGACTACAAAAAGACGCCACATGACCACAGAGACACAAAATAACCCAAAGAAAACACATATGACAAAAAAGAGACACAGCACCAGTACAAAAAGACACAAAATCCCACATAGAGACACAAAATGTATGGGGAAATTAAATTTTTCTTTGATTGAAAAAAGTCACATTTTCTTGGAAAGGGACAGCTAAAACTGGGGGAAGATCTCTGGGCACCTCACCATTCAATTCCGATTCAGACGCCAACGATTCAAAAACACTGGGTGCAAAAACACTGGGTGCTAAACCAAAGTCAAGCTGCAGTGTATAACATACACACCAGAATCTGACCTTTACATTATCAGATCATAAACCGCCAGCCAGCACACAGCAGCCAAACCTTTTAATAATACTCAAACACAATAAAACGGCCTGCTGTGGTAAAACCAACAGCAGCAACAACTGTTCCCATCACAGCCTCCAATCTCCAATATTTATTCCCAACATTTCCCAACACAGGAACAAACTCAAAAAGAAGTCCAGAGACGTAAAAGCCATAAAGAGCTAACTCCGACTTCACGGAGAATGAATGTTGAACATCTCACGAGATTTAAGAAGTACTTAAAAAACAGGCAGGAGTTTTAAGGGAATATGTCCTAGTAGATAAGTCTGCAGTTTCTTACTCCAGGATGGGATGGACACCTCAAATAAAACCTGCCTTCTTTAAAGTGCCCATATTATGAAAAAAATAAAAATAAAAAATCTGAGATTTGGGGTGTTATTTTGTGTCTCTGGTGCTTCCACACGCATATAAACTTGGAAAAAACCCATCCATACCGTTTTGAGTGAGATCCGGTTTTTGAATGTCCTCTGTCTTTAGTCTCCAGGTGAGCTGTTCAACATCTGCACGGCTTTCTACGTTACTAGAGACAAGGTGGCTAACCATAGCATGCTAGCTTGTTCACAATGGCCAAACACTGCTCCAACAGCCACTAGTTGACCAGAATCTCCAAAAGAACTACTTCATGTCCCTGTTCTACTTCCTGTCCCTGTTGTGCAGGTATTCCACAAGTGGCCCTGGTCTAGAAGAAGTCTCCCAGCTAATCCTGCCTTGGACTGACCAAAGCTGGAGAAAGAGTTATCTAGCTGATGGGATCTTACCGAGCTACTGAGCATGTGCAGCTCCCAACAAAGATAGGATAGAAGTAGGATGTCTCACTCTGGAGCTACAACTAGTGAGATGTCTCACTCTGGAGCTAAAACTAGTGCGATGTCTCACTCTGGAGCTAAAAACAGAGACCCAAACACACAGGATGAAAACAGGATCTGCAGCAATGTGCAGTACAACAAAAAATATGTTTTTTTTTTTCATTTTTATTTAAATGAAACCATGTAAAGCTATTCTGATACCACTTCAAAATACAATTATGAACCTAAAAATGAGCAGAATATGGGCGCTTTAAAAGAAGATCTGTTGACTAAAAACACTAGGAAGAAATGCAGGATTTATTGGATCACATAGTGGATCACTGTCTTTGAGCTCATAATGTTACACTCCACTTATTTGGATTATTTTTTTCAATTGTCCTCAATTGTCCTTTCAAAATTCTTGGTTTTTATTACTGTGTATGCATTTTTAACAATGTATTTAGGAGCCAGTTGCAGCTTAATGAGAGCTGAATTGCCAGCAGTTGTGTTTGGACTGGAGGAGCCTGACAGGCAGATAATGGCTGCCATTAGGCTGGTATTAGCGCTGTCGGGGGGGTTTGCTCCAAGCTGTTTGATGTGTGGCTGTGAGGGATGATGGAGCACGCGCCAGGTGTTTTGCAGACCAACATCAATCTGCAAATGCTCTCAGCACAGTCTGTAATTGTTCTACTTGTGATGTAGGACAGCATGAGTACCAGCCAGCTGAATGTCAGAGATTGTTTGTCACGGTTGGGCAGAGCAACTGGAACTGTGTAACTGTGTTAATGTAGGATTTGCACTCAACGGTGCAAACCGATGGAGGGCCTTCTTCAGGTAGGGAATGAGTCCTTACCCCAAGTGTAGCGGTTTAAATACCTTGGGTTCGTGTTCGTGAGTGAGGGGACAATGGAGCGAGAGATTGGTCGGAGAATCGGAGCAGCGGGGGTGTTAGAACCACTGTTCCTTCATGTCGTAAGGAGCAAGTTGAGGTTCGGGCATCAGGGGGTCCCTCTAGGGAGGTGTCTAGGCACGTCCAGCTGGGAGGAGGCCTCGAGAAAAACCCAGGACTAGGGGGAAGGGATTATATCTCCAACCTCTCCTGGGAACCCCTCGGGATCCCTCAGTCGGAGCTTGGAAAAGCTCGGGAGCTGTGGCTTGGGAAAGGGAAGTTTGGGGTCCCCTACTGGAGCTGCTGAGGACAAAGATGGATGGATGGATGGATGGATGGATGGATGGATGGATGGATGGATGGATGGATGGATGGATGGATGGATGGATGGATGGATGGATGGATGGATGGATGGATGGATGGATGGTGTACATTAAATATAGGATTAGCATGTTTGTCTGTTGCAGTTTTAAAGCTAACACGATTTTGTCCACTGCATAAATCAAAGTCCATTTCTCCACTCCATTTTAGCTCTGTTTTGGTAAATGGAGTGCATTTACACAGCACCTTACCACTTTACTGGACAAAGTGCTTTATAATTTGCCTTTAATTCTCACACACATACATAGGTAATGGCGGCGCTGCCATGTAAGGCACTTGCATGTGATTAGGGGCAACTTGGGGTTGGACGTCTTACTCATGGACAGCGATCAAACAGCCAACCTTGTGGCCAAAGGACGGCCCACTCTACCTCCTTAGTTTTCCTAACCTAACCTAAGTCCTAACGGGCTGTTCAACACATACAGACTGACAGAAACAGAAATACAGAGCTGTTTTACTCCATGAGAGCAGTAGAGATTGCTTCCACTGCAGAAACAGGACCATGATTATTGCTCTTATGTATCGCAAGACATTAAAATGGCTACTCTACATATCTGTAGTTAAATTGTAATCATAAACATGTTTGAAACGCATAATGAGGCACATGTGAAACCTTTAAATGTATGACAATAATTCCTCAATATAATAAAAACCATAAACTGCAGCTTGACTGACATTTGACATCAAACTGTGAGTTTCTGTTATTTTCCACTACAGGACAAGTACTAGTATATCTTGTATTAAAATATCCCTCCTATGTCGTCTCTTTCTCCTTGACATTCTCCGTCTTATCCCATCAGATTTTCTTGCTATCTTTCTCTCTCTCTGTCTCTCTGCAGGTTATCATCCAAATAACCTCGGAGCACATCAAAGCGTTGTATGGTAGCCGGGCAGAGATCTGACCACAGTGGCTTTCCTGTCTCTCTCAGTCTCAGGTCCATTTGAAGTCAGTCATTTGGCAGAAAACTAAACAAGCCCCCTGTTAACTACCTCACTTACTGCTGTTTACACACCGACTCTCTTAAAACCCACTGTAGAGGCCACACTGAAACCAAAGAGTGATGGAAACTTTGAACTAGGGTTACTACTGCTGGTGTAGAAACAGATTGTGTATTATTTTACTTCTGGGTATCATTTTTATTGATATTATAGTTAAAAAGACATTGTGACCTTTTATAACAGATTCCAGCTTACAAATTCAGCATACTCATGTCCAATTTAAGTAATATTGAAAGTGGGAGTTGCAGTGGGTGCTTTTTTCACACTTCATTTCACCGCTCTCCTGGGCAGTAATGCCAGTAAGCAAATTATCTTCTCATTATTTTTGTAAAGTTCCCCTGATGATGAACCCTGGAGACTTTAGGGATCCTCTGACTTTTTCCTCTAGTGCCACCATGAAGTAGACATTTGTGGATTCAGTTAAGAATATCTCAACCACTTTCAGATGGATTGCCATGAAATTTGGTTCACACATTCATGTTCCCCTCAGGATGAATTGTAATAACTTGGATTTTGCTCTAGCAAAAGTAGTGCTTTGTGTTTAGTCCTTATTAGCAACTAGCATGCTAACATACTAAACCAAGATGGTGAACACGATAAGCATTGTGTCTGTTAAATATCCGAATGTTAACACTGTCCTGGTGAGCAGAATTATTAGCATGCTAAAAACGAGCATGGCTAAAATATTGTACCTGCTGAATGGTGATCAGGTTCGTCAGATCACTGCTGTTCGCTTCACATTGTCACTGCACACCAAAAACAACATCCCAAATGGCGCATTAGCTGCTCCGTCATCTGGGCTGCTCTTTGACTAACGTTAAAGTTCTGCTTTTAACATCGGATTTGTGACTCACTGGGCTCTCAGAGAGAACAACTGCCACTGGTGACAGCATGGCAATCGCAAAGATTGGGAAGAATTTGAACAAATGGAGGGAATGCACTCCGTCTCAGTTTGGGGGGGTGGGGGGGGACTACACCCAGACTGTAGACACGAGACAGCTGTGGTTGTGTAGAACAACTTTGCTTCTCTTACATCATTTCAAAACTTTTGTTGTGCAGTCTAGCAGGGGGAAATGCACTTTACATTAGTGCATGCACCAAGCTTTGGTTTGAGACAATAAGTTGATTAATGAATAAATCTACAATTATATACAGAAAATGAATCAGCAACTGGTAATCAGATCAGGTTCCAGTTCCTTATTGGAGGATTTACTCTCTCCTTGTCCTACATGATAGTAAACTGCTTAGTTGTGGGGGGGCTGGGGGTGTTGGACAAAACAAACCATTTGCAAAGATTTAGGTTACTTAGCAGAATCATCAGTAATACGTATAAATACATACATCCCAAACATAATGCATTTAAAAGCTTAATAAACAGCTAATTAGATAAACTGATTCATTATGCTCTTTTGTGTAATATAGACCTGGCCTATTAATATTGTTTGTATTGCAATCCTGTTTTTAGGCTACATTAATAGCAGTAGTTAGAGGAATAGTAGGAGACTTGCTAAATACAAAAGAAAACAGTTTGAATAGCTCTCATTAACATCAACGTAAAGGAAACTCATAGGACATGAACCAAATGACACCATTTTTCTAATTGAATCTGGATAGAGACATGTCATACTAGAATAGAACATTCATGACGAGATTTATTTAATTTGCTTTAACCCTAAAAATATCTAGCTGCTATGACGTTGGTGCTGTAACTTTAAGAAGAAAAAGGAAGAAAGAGAAAGGGATGGACAGAGAAACTGAGAGGAGGCGTAGTAACTTTTATCTGAATTGAATTAAAGCTGTGATGAGGGGACGGCAACAATCGGGACTCAGCGCTTGATTAGATCCTGAAGCCCGAAGGTGAGAGGTCGCCTGTCTGTCTCCTGTCGGGCTGCTGCCAGGCTCAGCTCTGGACTTGACCCACGTCTCCTCTGGGGTTCAACAGTGTGGGTGGTAAACACACACACACACACACACACACACACACACACACACATACTGGCTTGTTAAAAACACCCGTGAAATCTCAGTGGTTTAATCCAGTGACACACCCAACCACTCTGAATTTTAACTCTCTGCAGATTAAAATGTTTCTAGTAAAGTTATTCAATCCCTCCTTCAGATATGCACAGAGCAGGAGGCAAAAAGCCCCCCCGGTGGACTGCAGAACTAATCTTCCACTGGAATGTATCTAATCCATGTAATGTATCAATCTGAGCTGATCATCTAACTCTTCAAACGAGCAGATTGGATTGGAAGACAGTGTTTTAACACATTGTGTTGCACAGGTAAGGAGACGGATCCTGTATGCAGTGTTAGAGTAGTAAAGTCAAAAATCAAATGATACGGGGATCAACTTGCTTCAAGTGAACTTCAGAATTACATTCCCCACACCACTGCCTTTAAACTCTATCAGCCATTTGTTTTGTTGCGATTTTTTTTTATTTTATATTTATTTTCAAAAAGGGCTGCGAGTAACGATTGTTTGGGATTTTTGATAAACCTCAATTAGTCGTTTGGTCTATAAGATTTGAGAAAAGAGTGAAAACTAATATGGCGTTTCTCCAGCAGTTACAACGTTCTCAGAGAAGCTTGTAAGGACCTGGAGGAACCAGGAACTTGACTAGTTCCTGTACTAAACTTCCAGGTGCTAAAAAAGTCCCTGCTCCGGGGAAGAGTTTCTATAAGGTCCAGGATCATTCCTGATTGGTTGAACAAAAATACTTTACTGTACCTCCTCTATCATAAAAGAAGAGGGTACGCTAATATCGATATTATGATGAGGGTCTTACATTTCTTCTCTTTTAATAACGGTAAAACAAAGACACAGAGATCAGCACACCATTTTCACGGTTCTTCAGAAACAAGAATGGGCCAAAGGGATAGTTATTTTCCTAGTTTAGTTCCTCTGATGCCACACTGCAACATTTTGTACGAAAAGAGACTCAATGCAACATTTGCTTACTTTTCAGGATACCAGCATGCTTCAAGTTGCACTTTTCTCTTTCCTAAACGCCATCTCTGGTACATGTCAGCATTCTGAAGGCTGAGATGGATTTGAGGAGACATTGAGAAAGCTAAACAAATCTGCTGTTATCTCAGCATTCCTTCTGTATCAATTATGATTCATACCGACTTCTGAAACAGGAGCATTATTCATTCTGCAGCGCAGATGTTTAAATGATTCTAATGATGATGAATGGAGACTCCCTACATACACACACATTCCTTTCAAAAATGTTTTCTCTCACTAATCCAATTTCAAGGACCAACATCACCTGCTGCACCCAAACCACTTCAATTTGCACATCAGCAGGCATCTGTTTTAACTCTCAGGAGCTGAAGGAGGAATTGCAACAACTGTGATACCCAGGAAGTCGCAGAGTGATTCCTAGATAGTGCACAGAAGCTACAGAATTAACCCTCATTGAACATTTATCTTGGATCACAACAACCAAAAGGAACCTTGTCTGACAGCGAGATGCTTCTTTGGCATTGCGTTACTGAAAGAAATGTGGTTCCTGTATGAATGGACCTCTAAAGCTATAGTGTTAGTAGTAGTTTCTTTCTTCCTCATGAGGAATTCAAATGGCAACAAAACTGTGCTATGCATCCACGCGATACAAGCCTTATGTGATCACGCACCACCGCCACGCCTCCTCCACGCAGCTGCTTGTAACCGAGGACAAGACGGAGGATTAAAAAAACATGATGGACTCTTCAGAAGAGGTTGTTATCTTCACTCGAGCTTCTGTGTGCTAGTCACCTGACACCACAGTCCTGAACATAGTCCTACTGAGGAATCCAGAGAGAGTCGTGTGGAGCTGAGAGTCTGAATTAGCTTTGTTGCAATGTAACGGACATTAGCATAAAAAAGTAAGGCACTAAAGCTTTAATCCCAGTGGTTCTTGTGTGACAGAGATGCATTCATAGCTGTCACACACCAACCTTTCTGCTCGATTTGATTGAATGTTGTATACTTCATTTAAATAAAAATGAAATCTGGTTTATTACTTTTAGCCACGCTGTCAGCACAGACGCAGATGGCAATGATCTGTCGATTGGTCCACAACGCTGATCCAGAGAGAAATTTCTTTGCAACTGATGGAGATGGTGACCAGAGGGTGATAACGCTGGTGATCCCCTGACTCTGCATGTAGCACCAACAGCAAGTCTCCACGTATGCCAGTAAAATATCTCAACATCCACAATTTCTGCAGACTTCTACTAATGACTTTTACAGCTGAAACTAACAATTGTTTTCATTGTCGATTAATCTGTTGATTTTTCTTGATTAATCGATTTGTTTGGTTTATAAAAATGTCAGGAAATGATAAGAAAAAAATGTCCCCATTGTTTCCAAGATGCATCCTCGAATGTTTTGTTTTGTCCACAACTCAAAGATATTTCACTTCATTGTCATAGAGGAGTAAAGAAACCAGAAAATGTTCACATTTAAGAATCTGGAATCAGAGAATGTGGACTTCTTTTTCTCTTTGTTTTCTTGCTTTATTGGCTGTGCGTTTCCAATGAACACTACTAGTGTGAGACCAGTGAGGGATCTTATCCTTGTCGTTGCACCAGCACCTACCCCTGATTGGTCTGGGGTGATTACCATGGACCTCCCATGTGTTACTCTGCTTCTGAGTTACATGCTCAATCACTGGCAGGTCAAAAGAAGCGACTGGTGATTCCATGTGACACACAGTGGAGTGACAGTCCAGAGGAAACTAAGCATAACAAAGTGGTTGAAAACAGAAAAATACTGTAGAAACAGATCCTTTTTAAAAAAGGTAGCAGGTAGGCAGGAAAAAAGTCCAAGATCTAACAACAGAGAGAGAAACAGACAGGGTGTATAGTCCATCTCATTATCAGCTACAAACTCAGTCACTCTGTCCTTCATCAGACATCAGTTAAGTAGAATAAGACATTTCTGCAGTACTTTTGCAGGATACTGTAGATGCAAGTAAGGAGCGAGACGGTTTTACATTGGCTCTCATTACGCACCGCGCAGTCACGGCTCTAATGAAACCACAGATGGAGGAATTAGAGTTAGGAAAACAGGACAACACGAGGGGAAAACTTCGCTGCTTCTCTTCCTGATTGAAACCAGCTGCCACTCATCCAGAGCAATAACCTGAAACTTTGATCTCTGTACTGCAGATCACCAAGCAAGAAAATCAAGGTTGTTACAATCTAAAAGAACAACACACACACACACACACACACACACTGAGTACACAGCTGTTGAAGATGAAATTTCCGTTGATGGAATCTTGAGCCACACATTGTTTGTTAATGTGTAGTTTCTCCAGGTCTATCAAGGGGTTAAACGGTCCCTAACAACATGTACTGTTTGTCATATCAATCCTACAAAACCCTCAGCCATTCTCTAGTGTATGTTCAGCCCCTAATCGGGGTGTGATAGTTCATTATTACCCCATATTATCATGCATCTAGTGACAAAGTTCTTCTCCAGCATAAGGAGCCGAGCTTTAACAAGGTTCTTTGTGAAAATTACCAAAATATTCATGAACATCTTCATCTGTGCTCTGTGAAGATGAAAAGTATTTTCTTTTTCTACATATGATATCGATGTGAGCCCCTTACCTTCTGCAGCCACTGCGTGTTGTTCTCCATTGTGCTCTCCAAGTGCTGCAGTTTCTGAGCCGACCATTCCCCGTCGATCGGCGGTGAGTCTCTCTGCAAGACGCTCGCCCCCCCGCGAGAGACACCATAGTGCTCAGCCTGTGAGGGCGATCCTCCGCCCTGGCAGGCGTCCAGCTCCGGCAGGATGAAGGTGTAGCTGCACTGGCCATGTTGGATGCGGTGAAACTTCCTTCTCCTCTCCGCACCTCCTCCTCCACCACCGCCGCCACCACTTCCTCTTCTTCTTCCAGCTCCTCCTCGTTCTGGGGTCGCAACACCGGCTGCATCAGCAACGACCGCCATGGTCCAAAGCAGCAGAAGCCCCCCGCTGAGATCTAAACCTTTCATCACGCTCTCTTCACCTGTAATGAAGTGTCTTCTCTCAGTGCCAAGACGGTCAAGAGAAGCTCGTTTACGCTTTGTTTACGAACACATCTGTGTGCAGGATGCAGAACGAGTCTCTGCACCTACCAGTCAATCCATCAGGTCGGATTCTGCAACTTCAGCTTGTTCCGTTTAATTTCAGGAGACAACTTTGCTTATGGATCGCACTGTTTTTGGAAGGCAGAAACAGAAAGCAACACCTGTTCTATGGGTTCCCGTTCCCTCCCCACTTGCGGTGAAGCTGTACATCAGATGGGTTAGTCAATACGTGGGATCCACCTCTTTTTTTCTCCCCCCTTTTTTTGTCCACTGTCGTCTTGTTGCTCTTGTTGATGAAGATGTTTCAGGATGGGTCAACTGGCTTCAGCCTGGGCAGGTCCTTTATGGTTTTCTTGAAATTCCTTCCTGTCCTTAATGTGCCAAGTGCAGGGGAAAAAATATGGATGGAGAGTAAGTTGAGTGACTAGAAAGAGATGAAAAAAGAGGTTGTGGTTAAGGATAGTGACTAGTGAATGTCCAAACTGACTGCGAGAATGAAAAAGATGGAGGTGAAAACAGCCTGCTCTGGTGGCTCCAGTTTCAGAAGTGGCCGAAGAGAAATACTTCTGCCCCTTTCTTATCTGGTGCTGGCTGAGAAAAAGAGGAATGAGCAAGGGAGGGATGATGAGGGGGGAGGAGGAGAGGGAGGAGTGGACGGACAGGCGACCTGAGGGAGGTCTATTAGAGTACCCTCTCTATTTGTAGGCTGAGAAGAAAAGAAACGAAGGAATGAGAAGTAGCCAGAAAAAAAGAAAAAGGGGGAAGATTAAGGGAGGCAAAAATAAAAGACAGAAATCACTGACAACACTGAGAAAAAGAAACTGAAATGTTGACATACAGAGGAAGGACAGAAAGAAATGAGTAAAAGAAAGGAGATCTCAACGTGGTTTAGCAGCCGCTGTAATCTTCTCTCCAAACTGATATTTCAGTAAACCCCAGTGCCTTGTATGGTCATTCATACTGAGTCAGCAACTGGAGGCTCTCTGACACAGCCATGCTCTGGGGCATCATGGGAGATCAGGGGGCCAAGGCAAACCACGTAGTCCACATACATTTGGTTTAGAATCTGTCCTTGTCGCAGGATGGACCATCTCATCTGTCCTGCTGCTCTTCCCTCTACATGGAAATACATACAGAGATTAGTTCCAGACAGATGGCCTGGGCCCAGGCTTATGAAACACAAACTCTACGTGTGTGTGTGTGTGTGTGTGTGTGTGTGTGTGTGTGTGTGTGTGTGTGTGTGTGTGTGTGTGTGTGTGTGTGTGGGGAGATGTGAGTTTTCAATTGTTGAGTTTATTTGCACAGTGATAAACTGTTCGGCAGAAGTTGACTGATTCAAATATGGATAAAATACTTTGATGAAAGTACAGCGATAAGAGACAGTTACAGATATGTGCAAGAAGATAAAAATCCTTAAATGTGATGAATGTGATATCTCAACTTAAAACAATAAAAGGCTGCAACAATACAAAGAGCATCATGAGGTTTCTGTAGAGAAGCACTGTTACTGCACCATCCTCTGCTGGTGAGAGAGGACACTCTGCTCTCATCATCCTCCTTATTTATTTTGACATAATAGATTCTTATTTTCAGTCCGGCGTGACCTCGGTCTACTGTTACTGCTGGGCTGCAGCACACATCTCCATCTTGGCAGGGCATGGTCGCTCGCTCAATTAATGTTAGCCTGTTGGTCCTTTGGGGGAGAGCAGAGGGGTTACACAGTGACTGGCTTCTGCCCCCACCGGAGATCATTCTCATGGGAACAGGAGCGGGCCGAGAGTCTGGTGCCCAGAGCTGCTAAACATAGAGCTGCACAAAATCCTCTTGTTGCCTCATTTTCTATTTGGAAAAAGAGAAAATTATGTTCCATCTTACCTTTTAGTTCAATATGAGCTTGTTTGTTGTGTTTATTACCTTTTTATATTTTATATATACTAGCTAGCATCTGACCAGCTAACTAATAGCTGCAAACAGAGTGCATTAAGGTTTTGTGAAATGAGCAGAAACTGGCTTTTTGAGAACAGTTCATGTAACTACAACAATCCACGTAAAGTAAATTTTTAGTGTCTGATCCAAGCAGCAACCTCCAGGTCTAAAAATGTAAGCCGATGCGTAACCGTACGCTCACACCGCCACCGACTTGGGCGTCTGAAGTTACCGGAAGTCATTCATTTTCAATGGAAGCTTCTCTCAGCTGCAAGGAGGCAAATCTGTCGGTGTCGCGTTTGGATTGGAATTGAATTGGAAGAATGCAGACTACACTCTCTGATGGCATTCGCCAACACTGACTGTATAATTCCCACATAAGGTGTCATCTGTTCATTTTTGCACCTGGCAAACTAATTAACTAGTTAGCACCAGCTCCACCCTATTGTCCAAATGTGGTTTCTCCTGACTCCAAAAAAACAAGAAGTCGTCGACCAAAATACCAAACTCAAAGCTGCTAAATGATACTCGACGAAACCAATGGGGGGCGTCACGGCATTTGACAGCATACAGGAAAAGAGGGGGATAGCAGGGGGGGTTTGACATGCCACAATTGTCCATGGTGGATTTGGCCCATTTATTGAGAGTATTTCAGGGCCATACCTTTCCTTCATGAATTTTCTTTTCAATCTATATTCATCCATCCAAATACCAAATTTGATTCAATCCTTTTGGTTTTTACAGGTTTAAAGATTGGTTAATAACATAACTAGTCTTAGTTTGAAAGTTAGGTTGGGGTCTTGAGAAGATGGACATTTTAGTTATTTAAATCAGATTATATTCAAAAACATTAATCCCAAAAATGCATTACAAAATATTATCATCCTAATGTACTATGCCAAAGAACATGAGAGTGACATGCTCAGATATTTCTGTGCTCTCCACTTCTGTGTGTAGAATTTCTTCTATGCATGCTGATATCAGGAATAACAGGAGGGCACATGAGTCATGAAGCAGCCCTTTCACCTTCCCTCTGTGGGAACGGACGGACGGATAAGGATGTGTCTTTTTTTATTCCAGGACTTGATTTCAGTTATGTCGGGGGGGTTTTGGTCGTCCTACCCCACATCATGGTTGGCAGTTTTTTCGTCT
Organism: Percina caprodes; assembly: GCA_013375575.1. NCBI lineage: Eukaryota > Metazoa > Chordata > Actinopteri > Perciformes > Percidae > Percina > Percina caprodes. The sequence continues at coordinate 135,588 of JABXJD010000074.1, forward strand.
GGTGACAGTTTTTAGGTACTACTGCTTTAAGCGGTCTATTGCTGAATGTTTCAAGTAGAAACTTACATGTGGTGTTTGAGATGACTCGATTGAGGTTAATTTCTTTAATAATTTCTCCATTTTTGGGAGGAAACCCCATAATGATGTTTGCATTCAACCACATTTTTGTCTAAAATGTGTTAGATTTGGTCACCATGATGCATTCACTGTATTTTGAGTTTCTATCTCTGTGATATACTGGCTTTGAAATGTTTAATTTATTTTGCAGTGTTGTTTCTCTTCTATGTGTAAAGTCAAAAAAGATTACTTCAGATAAAGTTGCAAAGAACATGAAGACAGCTGGAGGTTAAAAAAAAAGAAAGAAGGAAGAATATACAGTCCAAATAAGGCCTGTGGAGACTAAGATATTTAGAGTGAGAGACAAACAAAGAAGGATTTGATTGTGCTTTGAGATGATGGAGTCTCTCTAATAAAATGTGACTACAATCTGCAGAATCAATCATATCCCTATAAAAAGAGAATGCCTTTGTATAGCTTATATAACTTCATGATGCAATTTCATGTTCACAATGCTGAAACTACTAACTCTTCTGTTATTTCATTACTGCTGGTACTGCAGTAACTATGGCAAATATTCATCCCAGTGATTTAATATTAATAGAATACAACTTCAAACAGATTCTCTCCTTATTGGTTTTAAATTAATTTGCCATTGTTGCTGATGCTTCCCTCACCTTGGCAGCTAAAACAACCACTAACAAGTCTTGTAGTTTCTCTGTGTAGGTATACACTTTATGTATTGTGCATAGCATTTAAACTAAGAGAAAACATTAAATATAAGCAAAAGATATGCACACTTTTCTTGGTGCACTCCGGTTTGTGCCAATTTTGGCATGATTTCCACTCCATTTCAATTTGGCACGAAACAGAACATTATGCCGTCGAGTCACCTCATTTGCTGCCTGCAGGCACCTTAGGCTATCCCAGTGATCCAAAGACATCCACAATAAACTGTGGAAATGTGGAAAAGTTGGATGTAAATAGAAAAAGCTTGATATCTGCTTTCTCTGTCAGTCAGCCAAGGACCAATCAGGAGGTCAGAGCAACGCACAGAAAAGGCGCACAGTGTGAAGGCCAGAGACTTTTACAGCTATCAACTGTATGTTTGAACCATATGAGCCAAAGAAACAACAGAGGAGCTTCACAGACCCCACCTGACGGAGGAGACCTGCCTGTGCATCATTTACAGAAAGTCAACAACGCAGCAAACAGCAACACAGCTCCCTATTTCACTGTGTGTATTAGAGAGATAAAAGACAGATGGATTACTGTAATTCCAACGTACCAACATGCGGTTGACTGTTACCGTCTGCTTAGAGTTACTGAACAGCTGTTAACTAGATGTACCGCCTCGCGGTCGTAGGCCTCCGCCAACAAGTCAAGTTGCAGTTCACGTCCATGTCTGTCCACACTCATATACTATTTGTAGGGACTTTGAGGCAATTAATACAAAAGGTATGAAGTACATTTTTGGGGCAAAATGTTAATGCGTCACACACATCCGCAACAGTTTTTAAGATTGGTGTCACCAGCTCAGTATTAGACCAAATGTCTCCCTTCTGTTCCTGAGCTATGGAGCTGATTAACAGCCAGAAACCTTTTTGCTGAACATTTTCAATCAGTCATCCTTGATTTATATATTTAAAACATAACAAAATTCAAAGTGTTTTAAAGTAAAGTTGATTTAGAGACAAATGCACACTAAGACAAATAAAATATGGATAGTAAAAAAAATAATAAAATAAATACTAAAGCCATCGAAATGATGATGTCTCAGCGAAGTTGCCATTTGACCTTCTGGATAGAAAATGTCATCCGTGGGCATGTCGTGTAGTCTGCAGATTCTGTCTGTGCTGTGCAGGACGAAAAGTAACTTCAAACCTTCTGTCTGTGGGATCATTTTTCAAGTAAAAACAGCCAAATTCCCAGCAGAGTTGTTGTATTTAACATATGTGTTTGGTGAAATTGTCAGATATGTTGCGGTTATAAAATCACGATTTCAGCAATGCAAAAAACAATAATGATAATACTGGGAACCGAACAACCGGCCCGTCCGAACAGGCAGGCCCTCACTAGTATTGTCAACATGTGAACACGATCACTGTATGGCACACTTAGCGTCCAGGATGTGAACTAACGTGTGAACCTGATAGTGTAGCCGTGCTGTGATGGACGAGGTCACCACCCTCCTCACACGTTGTAATTCTCAACACCTGCAAAAACACATGATGGGATGTAACCTGAGAATGAAAACAGAGGGACTATTTTTTTACACATACAGACTAAGTGGATAGACAGATGAGTGGATAGACAGATTGAGGGATGACAGGATGAATGAATAACCCTGCTGAGCTAAATGCATCAATTCAACCTCAGTTTGCCTTGACTTATGTCTGTTTCTGACCATAGACGGTTAACATTACTGGACAGAGCATGTGTGCCGTCACCCATCGCTTTGTGGAGATCTGCTGTGAGTCGATGAGTTAGCTGTTGCCGCCGCAGCCGTCCTGGTTGAGGATGTGACGATTTTAGATGAGAGGGGGGAGTGAGGGAGGAGAGAGGGAGGAGCTGCTTACACTCTACGTTACGGTACACACTTTCATGGGAATCACATCATAGTCACGCCCTAAAACACCCCCCGCTTTGTTGTTTATTTTTAAAATCAATGAGACCATAATTTTAAAAATTAGCATCATTCTGTGTTGCAGAAGACTTCCAACTAGCGATTGAGACCATAAACGCATTATGAAGATGTTTCCCGAGGTATAAAATCAAGAGAGAAGTGGGTCAGATGTCTACAGAAACCTACCACGTGTCGCCCCCTGCTGGAGATCAGATATAATGCAGCTTTAAGGAGTCCCCCTGCTGGAGATCAGATATAATGCAGCTTTAAGGAGTCCCCCCCTGCAGGAGATCAGATATAATGCAGCTTTAAGGAGTCCCCCCCTGCTGGAGATCAGATATAATGCAGCTTTAAGGAGTCCCCCTGCTGGAGATCAGATATAATGCAGCTTTAAGGAGTCCCCCTGCTAGAGATCAGATATAATGCAGCTTTAAGGAGTCCCCCTGCAGGAGATCAGATATAATGCAGCTTTAAGGAGTCCCCCCCCTGCTGGAGATCAGATATTATGCAGCTTTAAGGAGTCCCCCTGCTGGAGATAAGATATAATGCAGCTTTAAGGAGTCCCCCCCTGCTGGAGATCAGATATAATGCAGCTTTAAGGAGTCCCCCTGCTGGAGATCAGATATAATGCAGCTTTAAGGAGCCCCCCTTGCAGGAGATCAGATATAATGCAGCTTTAAAGAGTACGGGACAGGTTTGTAACTTGCTGCTGAATTGATTTGGGCAAAACCAAATAATTACCCCCGTTTTGAAAAGAGAAATCTGCTAACATGAAAAGGATGCCAAGAGGAATAAATGACATCCAGTCTGATGAGCATGCTTGTTTAGCACAAACTCTATTTTAATGTTTGACTGATGTTTTGAAAACCAAAAGTCCAAAAGCTCCTGAACATGAACTTGAATATATTGTTTTCATATTTTTCTACTCCCAGCCTTTTAGGTTTTGACCAAATTTGGTATAATTGTAATTTTGTCTCAGTAACTCTGAGGCCGTCGGGACACGAGAGTCAAATCTCACAAGTTGAGCTCAAATGTTTGTCTATGCTGCGTGTTTATCTTGAAGATTGTAAGTGCTTTTTTATTATGGTCATTCCATCATATCTGCTGCACTTTTCTGACGTTAAGAAAAAAGATCAGAAGAGATTAAAGACATGATGTCTCATTTCGCATGAAGCATCTGAAGATGAACTGAGCAGCACTTAGAAGAGCCTGAGGTCTCAATCTGTCCGCTGGAGACTTTATGGCTCCAAACAAAGCCTTTTATCTGAAAGAGTTGGTATTTTTTAAGCTGCAGTGATTCCTTCAATACTTCCAGGATATGTTGCTAAGTAATATTAGGCAAAACTGACAAATATTATTCAAACCCAAATAAACCAAAGCCAGCACACTGGCAGAGATTTATTTGTGTAGTTTCATTCCACACATGTTTCTCTTCATTTGAGAAAAGGGATGCAAAATCATGTTGAAAAGAAACAAAAAGCAGACTGCTGGTGTCAGCAAACCATCGCCTCTGCCTTAGTGTCCGTGAGCAAGACACTTCATTTGTTTCCAGCCACAGTGCCAGTAATCATTCATCATATGCTAGGATTTAAAGATACTGAATGATGAATGATATGTACTTGTTCTCCTATGTGTTACCCAACAGGATGGTTACAGAGTCGAGACGTGGGACGAGCCATTGGAAAAGTTATTTTCCCAACTGTGTAAAGTTTACTTCAAACAGTATTCTCAAGGTTCCCCTAAACAGAAACAGGTCTAAATATTGAACCAGGTCTCACTCCCGACTCGTCAAATATGGATCAGTGGCCGTCAACATCTGATACGTTGTTTAACCAGTCAGGTCAGATGTGAGACATCTCCGGACAGTTAGGACTCCTCTGGAGCTCTCCTAACTACGAGCTGGTCTCTAAAATAGATTTATATCACGTCTCCAGGAATGCACTGAGCATTACTAATTGATAATATCTAACAGAAGTCCATGGGATTTTTTTTAAATTACTCTTCTATGCATCCAGTTATAAAAAGCTCAGCCTTTTTCTATGTTTCATTAAGAGATAATAATGTTTTATTTAATGAAAATGTCTCATAGTTTATGTACAGTAGCATGTCAACGAATCTCAAAAGGAGGCAGTAATGCTTTCAGGGAGCAAAGACATATCTTTACTATTTTTTTAATGGAATTGAATGCCGTTGCATCTTTAGAACGACTTGTGAGATTTCAGAAGCTTGCAGTTAATGGAGGGAGATTGTCCACCTTTAGTGATGGTCATGTTGACACTGGATTACCTGCTTCATTCTCACTGGATCACTAAAGGAACTCTGAAGTTAACAAGGTCACTCAGTGTGGTATTAAAAGGTGTTTATCTATCTGCTTTAGAGGCATTTCAGAAGTGGAATATAGCATTGATGGGTGTGAAATTGCAGGATGAGTGGCAGAGCATCTGTGCTTGTTGTTGGCCAATCAGAGGCTAGTTTTAGACCAGGAGTACAGCCTGCAGCCCGCGGTTACCGACAGGCTTTTAAATCCCTCAGTAAACTGCTCCAGCTCCCCTCGCTGCTGATTGGTTAGTTTCTCTCTACTTATAAAGTCATTTTTCTGTCCATTACAATTAGCGCTAGTAAAATAAAGACCAAACATATCCTTTGTATTGATTCTATTTCGAGTTTACAATACTCCCAGTCTGAACTGGTACGTACTGCTTCCAGAGAAATAACCACAACCTCGCAGCCTTCCCTATCAACTGCTAGCCTTCAAAATCAAAGCATTAAAACCATAAAGGAAGAGCTCACCGGAAAACAATATGTATCGTATAAAGTACTGACCTCCCTAACCATTTAGCTGTCCACTGACAATAAAGATTTTGGCCGATTTCTAAAGAAAAAAGAAAAAGAAAAAAACCCTCTAAATTAGCATCCATATGGTGCAAGAAGTCAAACTCTTTAATACAACATCATAACGTAGCACGGCTAGCTGTTTCTGCGATATGAGCCATCACTTTAGATTTATTCATTTGATAAAGACAGTTAATCAACATTTCTGTAAATGCGCCAGTGTTAGCCAATCGGCTTTTTTTCAACAGTAGTCCTACCCAGCATGCACGTCTTTATGGTGGGAAGAAACCGGAGCACCCGGAGGAAACCCACGCAAACACGGGCAGAACATAAACTCCACACAGATTGATTGGATTCAAACCTTACTCATCTGTACATCTGTGTTCATATACTGTCTGTTTATAGAAGGATGTTTATTGTGTAAATATATTTGATTTATTTCCATTATTATAACCAACAAATATTTTTTGAGCTACTGAAATCTAGTGTGGGATTAATAAAGTCTATCTTATCTTATGGCAGTTACATTCTAATGCAGAAGTAACTATCCAACCATTGAGTAGATTGTCCACTGTAGAGTTTTCAGACTCTTTTCCATTGCTGTATGATTTTCACAAACTACAAAATGCTGGTGGGGCTGGGCCCTAAGAGAAGATGGGAGTCAGTATATATAAGTATGTCCAAAAGAACCACATCTCAGAATACACAGTGTCTCAGAGCACCTCTGCAGCTAGTTTAAGGAAGCAGCATCAACATCCCCCTATGATGCATATTACTCTCAGAATCAGCTGAACATGTTATTGTGATTGTGATAACAGGGTATGAGAAGCCTCCACGGTAACAAAAAGCTACCAAACCCACCAAACAAAACCAGCACAACTATCACAGATTAGGTTGCTTTCCTCTTTTTGTCTGAAGTTGAGCCAAGACTCCAGATTTAACTCAATCTGTAAATAAGTAATAAATCACGATGAATCACAGCCAGACACCAATCAACTGCATGTGTGTGTTTGAGTACTTGGGTTTATTCTGCAGACCCGTAACACATATAAAATCTCTATCTTATCTGTGTTTTCTTTCCAGATTGGCTGGCAGTCCCACTGCAGTGAACTGTCGCAAACACATACTCATAAACCATAAATGCACACTCAGCCATTGTTCCATGTTTCACTTGGAGCAGATGACAAACGTTATCAGACTCCAATCCCACAGCATCGGCCAAAACACATTAGGGTTTTTTGTGAAATAAGGCCGGTGTCCCTCCCAGCCCACACAGCCAAGATATCCAGAGAGGACTGTCAGGAAAAACCATCTGTGTTATTAGTTGCGAGAGATGGCTTTAAATTGTAGGTTTCAACAACATAATCTGATGGTGTGTGTGTGTGTGTGTGTGTGTGTGTGTGTGTGTGTGTGTGTGTGTGTGTGTGTGTGTGTGTGTGTGTGAGGTCAGTGTGGGGACTTTCTGGCACTCGCACACTGCAGGATGCTCCTTTACACACTTGTTTTATTCCAGTACCACCACGCTTCACACATTCACACACTCTTCTGTGGAAGACGAGGCTGGTCAGTGCATTGCCATATTCAGCACACAGCGTCTTTCTTACTTCTAACCCCCCATTTAGACACCAGGGCATCTAAGGCCAAACACACATTTAACAATGATTTGCTAATTACCACAGCTATGTGTGGCAACAAATATTGGCTCGGTTCATGAAAAGAGTCTGAGAAGAAAATGAGCATTGCACCAAATCAAACTATTTGACAGATATTGCCTTCTAGGTCAAGACAGATGAAGTACAGCAAGCCTAGTAATGGAATATGAAAGGTTAAGTATATGACACCATGTGATCAGCAGCAGTTTGTTGTGGTTTTGTGTTGTTAGCAGGACACTCTGCAGTATGTGTCACATCCTGTTAACTAGTTTGGAAGACTGATGATGTAATGCTGTGAAACTTGTAGCCAGTGGGGCAAGTATCATCATAACTATTTTTATCATAGTCATAACCACTAGTGTTGTGTTTAACAGTGTCTGGTTAAAAAAGGGTGCTAACTTCTGACATGAACACTGCTGTAACCCCCACCTCCTCCATTATACATTAATAAAATATCTCTCTTCTATCTGATTTTGTATTGTTTTAATTCCGCAGTCACTTACTTATTTATTTAAGGCCAAATGATGAACTTTCTATGCAACTATTCTATTTGTGCCATGTTGTGTTTGTGTCGGGGACTTCCTATTGGTCCAAAGAGGATTTTCTTTCTTCAACCCTCTCTCTCTTTCTCACTACGTAGTTCCTGTTTACTGTCAATGCCAAGAAGTAAGGTAAGAGGAGTAAGTTGGGGGGGGGGGCCTGTTTCTAAGTAACATATTATGACAGATATTCAGGAAACCCAACCCTTGAGACACAACGATCAGACAGATGTGAAATAACCAGCTGGAGTTTAATAATCTGACGGAGGATCTCAGCATCCATCACCAACATGATGAAGAGCTTTCTTCTACTCATCCTCTCACTGATGGTAACAGGTACAAGAAATACCTCATCACTGATAGATACAATCATTAAAATTAACTTGCATTTGAATGTATAATTTATGGAGATAGGAGCAGGAAATATGAGAAAAGTATTAGTAAATATAAAAAAAATACACAATCAAGCAGTCTAATAGGACTAACCACTGGTTAATCCTGAGAGTGTGTTTCCGATCATGTTCCAGAAAGACAGTGTATGTTTTGTTGATAGAGATCATATCCAGACTGCAGCTCTCAGATTGTTTCAGAATCTGACATGATGGGAACTTTTCTCTCTGATCTCCAGGCTGGGAGGCCTCACCTGATGTGGAGGGATGCACAGACGGATGGGTGGACTTCACCTGCAAATATCCAAAAGATATCAAATGTCAAAGTGTTGGTCTAGTTAAGGAGGACAGCCAAGCTATCATACAGAGTACTCTAAGGAATGTGTGGAAGACCGAGGGCAGATTTTCTGTGTACCATGATGTAGAAAAAAGAAATCTCAGAGTGGTCATCAGACAACTTCAACTACAGGACTCTGGGGAGTACGAGTGTACATGTGACCAAACATCTGAAAGTGATGATGTGGACTTGAAAGTTGGTAAGAAATGCTGCTTCTTTTTATCACTGTCTCTCATGTCCTTTGTTAAAGCACTTTGTAACTGTGTTAGAGAGTATCTCCACACCCAGATAACTAAGGTAAAATGTATATATATATATATATATATATATATACATATACAGGTAAAAGCCAGTAAATTAGAATATTTTGAAAAACTTGATTTATTTCAGTAATTGCATTCAAAAGGTGTAACTTGTACATTATATTTATTCATTGCACACAGACTGATGCATTCAAATGTTTATTTCATTTAATTTTGATGATTTGAAGTGGCAACAAATGAAAATCCAAAATTCCGTGTGTCACAAAATTAGAATATTACTTAAGGCTAATACAAAAAAGGGAGTTTTTAGAAATGTTGGCCAACTGAAAAGTAAGAAAATGAAAAATATGAGCATGTACAATACTCAATACTTGGTTGGAGCTCCTTTTGCCTCAATTACTGCATTAATGCGGCATGGCATGGAGTCGATGAGTTTCTGGCACTGCTCAGGTGTTATGAGAGCCCAGGTTGCTCTGATAGTGGCCTTCAACTCTTCTGCGTTTTTGGGTCTGGCATTCTGCATCTTCCTTTTCACAATACCCCACAGATTTTCTATGGGGCTAAGGTCAGGGGAGTTGGCTGGCCAATTTAGAACAGAAATACCATGGTCCATAAACCAGGCACGGGTAGATTTTGCGCTGTGTGCAGGCGCCAAGTCCTGTTGGAACCTAAAATCTCCATCTCCATAGAGCAGGTCAGCAGCAGGAAGCATGAAGTGCTCTAAAACTTGCTGGTAGACGGCTGCGTTGACCCTGGATCTCAGGAAACAGAGTGGACCGACACCAGCAGATGACATGGCACCCCAAACCATCACTGATGGTGGAAACTTTACACTAGACTTCAGGCAACGTGGATCCTGTGCCTCTCCTGTCTTCCTCCAGACTCTGGGACCTCGATTTCCAAAGGAAATGCAAAATTTGCTTTCGTCAGAAAACATGACTTTGGACCACTCAGCAGCAGTCCAGCTCTTTTTTCCTTAGCCCAGGTGAGACGCTTTTCGCGCTGTTTCTTGGTCAACAGTGGCTTGACACGAGGTATGCGGCAGTTGAAACCCATGTCTTTCAAGCGTCTCTTGGTGGTGGATCTTGAAGCACTGACTCCAGCAGCTGTCCACACCCTTTTTCACAATCTTGACTAGGGCGCGGTGATCCCTATCGCTTGTACACTTTTTCTGACCACAGTTTTTCCTTCCCTTTGCCTCTCTATTAATGTGTTTGGACACAGAGCTCTGAGAACAGCCAGCCTCTTCAGCAATAACCTTTGTGTCTTTCCCTCCTTGTGCAATGTGTCGATGGTCGCCTTTTGGACAGCTGTCAAATCTGAAGTCTTCCCCATGTTTGTGTAGGCTTCAGAACTGGACTGAGAGACCATTTAAAGCCCTTTGCAGGTGTTTTGAGTTAATCAGCTGATTACTTTGTGGCACCAGGTGTCTTCAAAATGTAACCCTTACACAATATTCTAATTTTGTGACACACGGAATTTTGGATTTTCATTTGTTGCCACTTCAAATCATCAAAATTAAATGAAATAAACATTTGAATGCATCAGTCTGTGTGCAATGAATAAATATAATGTACAAGTTACACCTTTTGAATGCAATTACTGAAATAAATCAAGTTTTTCAAAATATTCTAATTTACTGGCTTTTACCTGTATATATACAGTCAAGCCCTAACTCTGACTTAAATTTACTTTTATTCAACCAGCCAGTTTTTTTAGAAATGACACAGGCGTCTCCCATTAAATAATAGGACGATGTACATGAGACATTATTTACATTTGAACAAAAAGTGGCATGTCCAAAATTATGAGCTCATAGTCAATGACAAACAGATCAAATGTAAAGATTCTACATTTTATTTTTACTTTTTATTTACAGTTGACAGGTGCCAGACACCATTTAATCAAACTGCGTACAGAACAGCTAAAACCACCATCTCATGTGACAAAGGAAACTTCTTCTGCAAAGACAACGGTCCAGACGGTGGCAACAACGGTCCAATCTGTGAGGATTTATCAACTAACTCTTCTCAGAAGTCAAACGGGTCCTTCTACATGTCCATCAGTAATGTGTCCTCACAGCATGCTGGGGTCTACTGGTGTGGACTGGAGACAAAGGAACGGAACAGAGCTGCACTCAGAAAAATCCAACTGAAGGTTGAAGGTGAGAAACAGACATCTGACACTTTTAGGTTTGATTTATCACACATATAATGAAGGTGTCTCTGAAATATGATGTTAAATACACTAACTGTCTTTCTGTCTGTCTACAGATACTATTACTAACTTCACTAGGTCTCTAACTGTTGGACAGAATCTCACATACTGGTGTAAATATCCAGAGGGTACTCTGATAAAAAAATTAATCTGTAAAGGAGAAGATCCATCTATATGTAAACAGATAGTAAGCACTGCCCAGATTAAACAGAACACTGGAAAGTTTTCTATGATGGATGACAAAGTGAAAAATATCACCATCAGAGTGAGAAACGTAACAACAGAAGACTCTGGGACATACTGGTGTGGAGCAGAAAGAAATGACCGAAGACAGAGCAACCCATTCTTCCACAGGCTCATCATGACTGTCGGTGAGTTGTAACATTATTTTATAGTTTGGAAGGGGGTGCGATTCGTTGCAGGGTTGTGCGGCAGGGGCAGTGTCACTTAAATGTCCTGTTGAATCACAATAGATGGAAAGACCTTTAACAAATGGCCTGAAAACGACACCGGCTGCTAGCATGTACCCATACAGACTTCTACAAACCTCTGACATGTACGATATAGCACTGCATAAATCAGCCAGCAGCTAGCAAACATTTAGTTAGCAGCTCAATCCCGACAAAACATCACAGTGAAATTTAGTCATAACTTAGTACAACAAGTAAGTAAATTAGTGTTTTGTAGAGTATTTCTGTGTTGTAATTAGCACCTAGAGATTCCCACCCCTAGTCCAGCCCCCCTGGAACCCGGTTGAGGATCTGTAAAACATTTGCAGTTAGAGAAAATTATTGGATGGAAAACTGCTGCCGCCCTATATAAAATGTTTACCAAAATAAAAATAAAAGCTACAGTACCAAATGTAGATCCTACATCTGCTTCCTCCACCCAGACGACCATTGCATCTGCCAACAGCGGGGGTGAGAAAGCATTTCTCAAACCTACTGCAGCCCGAGCTTAAAGGGCCCATATTCTGCTCATTTTCAGGTTCATAATTGTATTTTGAGGTTGTAACAGGAGGTTTTTCATTTTTTTAAAACACCATATTTTTGTTGTACTACACATTGCTGCAGATCCTGTTTTCATCCTGTGTGTTTAGGTCTCTGTTTTAGCTCCAGAGTGAGACATCGCACTAGTTTTAGCTCCAGAGTGAGACATCTCTCTAGTTTTATCTCCAGAGTGAGATATCTCACTAGTTTTAGCTCCAGAGTGAGACATCTCACCTGTTTTAGCTCCAGAGTGAGACATCTCACCTGTTTTAGCTACAGAGTGAGACATCTCACTAGTTTTAGCTCCAGAGTGAGACATCTCACCTGTTTTAGCTACAGAGTGAGACATCTCACTAGTTTTAGCTCCAGAGTGAGACATCTCACCTATTTTAGCTCCAGAGTTAGACATCTCACTAGTTTTATCTCCAGAGTGAGACATCTCCCTTCTATCCTATCTTTGTTGGGAGCTGCACATGCTCAGTAGCTCGGTAAGATCCCATCAGCTAGATAACTCTTTCTCCAGCTTTGGTCAGTCCAAGGCAGGATTAGCTGGGAGACTTCTTCTGGACCAGGGTCACTTGTGGAATACCTGCACAACAGGGACAGGAAGTAGTTCTTTTGGAGATTCTGGTCAACTAGTGGCTGTTGGAGCAGTGTTTAGCCATGAGAACAAGCTAGCATGCTAACATGGTTAGCCACTTCATCTTGGCTGTGCAGATGTTTACCAAAATAAAAATAAAAGCTACAGTACCAAATGTACAGTATTTTGTTTATCTCATATCATATCTATTTGCAGAGGCTCCAACAACACTGACCTCCTCTACTATCTCAACATCAACTCATCCAGATCCTACATCTGCTTCCTCCACCCAGACGACCATTGCATCTGCCAACAGCGGGGGTGAGAAAGCATTTCTCAAACCTACTGCAGCCCGAGCTTAAAGGGCCCATATTCTGCTCATTTTCAGGTTCATAATTGTATTTTTTGCTGATAATCTTGCTTTTCCTCTGAGAGAAACTATGAGCAGCGGCTCTTGGATACTTATAAATCACTGGACTATACATTTTTGGTAGCCATAGTAGGCTATTGCCATATTTTAACATTTTTCTGCGTGACCGTGGCCTACCAATAGCTCAAGCCTGTCCTACAGTGACTGCAGCTAAAGCTAATTAGCAGCAAGATGCCTCCTTTTTCCGTGGATGACTACTACAAACTCCTTCAGAAGATTGCACTTCTGGAAACCAAGGTTCACCTATTACAAGTGAACGTGGAAGTGAACAGATCTTGTGGAAATGACACCACTTTACCATGGACCCAAAACAATGGACAAAAGCATGCTAACACGGCTAATTAGCACCAAGAAGACTACAAAGAAACAGGAGGGCTATGGAACGGGTAATAAATCAACAAGTGGTAGTCCTCCCTGGAACTCGTCTGGTGCGAAGCCTAAGAGTAAATCATTTTCCTGGGAAATGGGAGGACGACTAACGGGCAGGGCACAACGCCCTGAGATCTGTGATACGACCGGCTGGCCTGCATTATCATCCCAGCAGAGCGCCTCTTCAACCCCTGTACCTAGTCGGACACAGCCGTGGACAGCTGCAAAAGGGAAAATAAGAAACAAAATGCCTCCCCAACAACTTGGTGTACAAATAGATAACAGATTTGCTCCTCTGCTGCTGGACGCTGGACAGCCATCTGATGACCGGGATTGCGTTTCATCGCCACACAGTAGGGTAAGGACCAAGAGCATTTCAAAAAGTAAAAAACTAACAACTGGGCCTCAGACCCTGATTGTGGGTAATCTGCTGTAAAAGATTTAAAAAGCAGTAAAAACACCAAAATACTCTGTTTTCCCAAAGACACGGTGTCTGACTTGACCCAAAGAATCCCAGATATCATGGCAGAACACCCAACTGTGAAGAACATTATACTACATATAGGGTTACATGATGTTGTTAAGCAACAGTCTGAATTGCAGAAACTGGACTTTATGGATCTGCTAAACAAAGTCAGCTCCTTAAACGCAGACGTGTTTATCAGTGGGCCTATACCGCCAGTGAGAAGAGGAGCTGAGAGATTCAGCCGACTGTTGGCACTAAACAAATGGCTTTCAACTCAATGTATTGTCCATTCTCTGCAGTTCATTGACAATTTTAACATTTTCTGGGAGCGCTTACAACTTTTTAAAGCAGATGGACTTTTCCTTAACAAGCCAGGAGTAAAGCTGTTCACCTCTAACATACTTCACTCTCTGCGCTACACCACTGCTCTCTCCGTCAAGGACACAAGACAAGCCCAATCTAAACAAGAGGAAAATACAACAAAGTTTGGCAGTGATTCACCACAGCCCCCACCTGTGCACAGATTTGACCGTGGGAGACCAGAGAGCAGAGATACGGAACCTCAACTCCCCTTTTCACCCGTCCAGCACCCCTCAAACCCCCCTACCAGCCCCGAATCCCTTGAGGAGCCATTGCTGTCTCCACTCACTCTTTCCCCTACCCACATGTTGGAGTTCACTGACCAGATGAAGCAGCTGGTAGATGTTGGAACCAAATTTACCCCCCTTCCTTCCCCCATCACTCAACCCCGGACAAATGTAAAACGCCAGGCACCTCTGCCCCATAAGGACGCTTGTGTGCAAAATCCAGCAAGCAAAAACTGATATGTGCCGGGCCTAGGCTCCAGGACTAGTGACACTCATGACTTTTTCAAAGACAAGCCCGGGCCCTGTGTTTTCAATTCTTCCTCAATTTATGCTGTGATAGGCAAAAGAAAAAGGATGGCAAATAAGCACTTAACTGCAAACTTAGCAAATTTAGCATCCATTCCTTGTCAGCTACAGCTAGTCCCAAAAACTGAGAACACACTAACACTTTACTAAATGTCAGGTCTTTGGCAGGAAAATCATTTTTAATCAATGATTTTATTATTAATCACAATCTAGATTTTATGTTTTTAACTGAGACCTGGTTAGACCATAATAACAGCGCTGCTGTTCTCATCGAGTCAGCTCCCCCTAACTTCAGTTTTATGAGCGAGAATAGAGTGAATAAGAAAGGAGGTGGAGTCGCCATTTTGTTTAATGACTCGTTCCACTGTACGCAAATATGTTATGGAAATTTTGCTTCTTTTGAATATGTGGTTCTACAGTTAAGATCCTCCCCTCAAGCTATGTTTCTAAATATCTACAGGCCACCTAATTATTGTGCAACCTTTATTGATGACTTCACTGAACTGCTGTCTATAATCTGCATTAACTTTGATTGTGTAATCATTGCGGGTGATTTTAACATTCATGTTGACCCCCCAGGACAGGGGGACCAAAGAACTGTGTTGTGTTTTTGAGAACTATGGACTGACTCAGCATGTGACAGAGCCCACGCACAATAAGGGGCACACGCTGGACTTGATTGTCTCCAAGGGTCTGAACATTTCCAAGGTTGTGGTGACTGACGTTGCTCTGTCTGATCATTCCTGTGGTTTCTTTAACGGCTCTATCTCTGTGCCCAAAAGTGTCCAAACAAAGATAATCAGAAAACGGTATATCACTGAAAACACCAGTGAAACATTTACTCAGCTTTTCTCCTCTACACCCACTCTCTCAGGGCTCTCAGTCAATGAGCTTGTAGATCATTTCAACTGTAAAATTACAAATGTTATTGATGCCATTGCTCCCACTAAGGTCAAAGTTGTCTCTGGTAAGAAAAGGTCTCCATGGAGACCTGTCCCACTGGTGAGAACAGACAAAAGAGAGTGTCAAAAAGCTGAACGAAGGTGGCGAAAAACAAATCTCCTGGTCCATTATAACACCTATAAAGAGAGACTTCGCATTTATAATTTGGAACTGAGGAATACAAGGCGGTCCTTCTTCTCTGATATTATCTCTAGAAACAATAATAACTCACGTGCTTTGTTTGCTACTGTCGATAGGTTAACAAACCCTCCAGTACCAGTAGCATCTGAACTTTTATCTACCAAGGCCTGCAATGACTTTGCCTCCTTCTTCAAAGAAAAAATTCAAAAGATTAGACAAACAGTCAGTGCCTCCATATTAAGTCCAGGATGTGTGTTCTCACAGTGTTCAAGCAGAACTAGTTCCAATATGACTGAGTTTCATGCGATCAACCATAAAAATCTGGAGGACATTATACAACATCTGAAAACCTCCTCCTGTTGCCTTGATATTCTACCAACGGGTGTTTTCAAAAATGTCTCGAATTGTTTGTCTTCTGATCTTCTACAGATTGTGAACACATCTCTTCTTTCAGGAATCTTTCCACAGGCCCTGAAAACTGCAGTAATCAAGCCACTCTTAAAAAAGAACAATCTAGACACATCCCTAATGAGCAACTATAGGCCGATATCAAACCTTCCGTTCTTAAGTAAAATCATTGAAAAAGCAGTTTTTCAACAACTCAATTATTTCTTGTCACTAAACAACAGCTTTGATACCTTTCAGTCGGGTTTCCGACCACACCACAGCACTGAGACGACTCTCGTTAAGGTCTTTAATGACATCCACCTTAACACAGATAATGGCAAAATTTCAGTCTTAGTATTACTTGATCTCAGTGCTGCATTTGACACGGTCGACCACGACATATTACTAGACCGATTGGAAAACTGGGTTGGTCTTTCTGGCTCAGTACTAAACTGGTTTGAATCTTACTTACAGAATAGGGATTACTTTGTGTCAATAGGTAATTATACATCTGAGCGTACAAATATGACGTGTGGAGTTCCCCAAGGCTCCATTCTGGGGCCTCTTCTGTTTGACATCTACATGCTTCCACTCGCTCAGATTATGGAAAACAACAAAATTAGTTACCATAGTTATGCGGCTGACACACAAATTTACATAACCTTATCACCAGGGGACTATAGTCCAATACAAAAACTGACTAAGTGTATTGAACAAATTAACGGCTGGATGTGCCAGAACTTTCTGAAATTAAATGAGGGAAAAACTGAGGTGGTTGTTTTTGGATCAAAAGAGGAACGATTAAAAGTCTGCGCTCAGCTTCAAACAACAATGTTAAAAACAACAGACAAAGCCAGAAATCTTGGTGTAATCATGGACTCTGACCTGAATTTTAACAGCCACATTAAGACAATTACAAAGTCAGCCTATTATCACCTTAAGAATATATCAAGGGTTAATGGACTTATGTGTCAACAGGATTTGGAAAAACTTGTCCATGCTTTCATCTTCAGTAGACTTGACTACTGTAACGGGGTCTTTACAGGTCTCCCTAAAAAGTCAATTAGACAGCTGCAGCTGATTCAGAACGCTGCTGCTTGAGTCCTCACTAAGACCAAGAGACTGGATCACATCACTCCAGTTCTGAAATCCTTACACTGGCTTCCTGTGCCCCAAAGAATTGATTTCAAAGTTCTTTTGCTAGTTTATAAATCACTAAACGGTTTAGGGCCAAAATACATTTCTGATCTGCTAGTACACTATGACCCCCCCAGACCTCTCAGGTCATCTGGGACAGGTCTACTTTCTGTTCCTAGAGTCAGAACTAAACAGGGGGAAGCAGCGTTCAGTTTCTATGCTCCTCATATCTGGAATAAACTCCCAGAAACCTGCAGGTCTGCTGCTACTCTCAGTTCTTTTAAATCAATGCTGAAGACCTTTCTTTTCGATGTTGCCTTTCTTTAAATGATGTTCATTTCTTTACTGTTTAATCTTTTATACTGCACTGTAACTTTTATTCTTGTGTTTTAACTGTTTTTATTTTTTAACTGTTTCTTCGGTGTTTTATCGGGTTTATTTTCTTTTAACTGATTTTGTGTAAAGCACTTTGAATTGCCCTGTTGCTGAAATGTGCTATACAAATAAAGCTGCCTTGACTTGCCTTGCCTTGCCTATTTTGAGGTTGTAACAGGAGGTTTTTCATTTTTTTAAAACACCATATTTTTGTTGTACTGCACATTGCTGCAGATCCTGTTTTCATCCTGTGTGTTTAGGTCTCTGTTTTAGCTACAGAGTGAGACATCTCACTAGTTTTAGCTCCAGAGTGAGACATCTCACTAGTTTTATCTCCAGAGTGAGATATCTCACTAGTTTTAGCTCCAGAGTGATACATCTCACCTATTTTAGCTCCAGAGTGAGACATCTCACCTATTTTAGCTACAGAGTGAGACATCTCACTAGTTTTAGCTCCAGAGTGAGACATCTCACCTATTTTAGCTCCAGAGTTAGACGTCTCACTAGTTTTATCTCCAGAGTGAGACATCCTACTTCTATCCTATCTTTGTTGGGAGCTGCACATGCTCAGTAGCTCGGTAAGATCCCATCAGCTAGATAACTCTTTCTCCAGCTTTGGTCAGTCCAAGGCAGGATTAGCTGGGAGACTTCTTGTGGACCAGGGCCACTGGTGGAATACCTGCACAACAGGGACAGGAAGTAGTTCTTTTGGAGATTCTGGTCAACTATTGGCTGTTGGAGCAGTGTTTAGCCATGAGAACAAGCTAGCATGCTAACATGGTTAGCCACTTCATCTTGGCTGTGCAGATGTTTACCAAAATAAAAATTAAAGCTACAGTACCAAATGTACAGTATTTTGTTTATCTCATATCATATCTATTTGCAGAGGCTCCAACAACACTGACCTCCTCTACTATCTCAACATCAACTCATCCAGATCCTACATCTGCTTCCTCCACCCAGACGACCATTGCATCTGCCGTCAGCGGGGGTGAGAAAGCATTTCTCAAACCTACTGCAGCCCGAGAGAACTTTAATGAAAGGCTGACCAGTATCAAAAGAAAAGCAACGATAACCACTGAACACTGATAATCTTGTAGTTCATCTCAGCGAGTTATGTTAACAAATAACTGGGTTTTTAGGAAGATAATCATTTTGCATTGTTGACCTGTACAACTTTCATCATCTTCTTTAAAAAACCAAAACAAATTGATCCTCTAAAAGTATTAGTTACATGATAAGTTCGTCCCAGGCTCATGATAGTTGTTTTGGCACATTACATTTCATATGTTGTATACTTTCCAACTGTACATCTCTAATCTATTACATTTATTTCAATGGCTCCAGCTACATCAGGTCATGGTGAGGAAGCACTTCAGTTGACTGAAACCTCCTGCAGCAGATAAACACTTCTGGATGAGTTGTGTGTGTTGAAATGAAGCTGCTTGTCTTTTAGTTCTTAGTGTGGTTCTGTCTCCTGCAGGGGGCTCCTTGGTACCTGGAACCATATCTGTGGTCGCCTGCGTGGCTGTGCTGCATCTTCTTATTTTGGTTCTCGTCTGCAAACGTAAGACACTTCCTGGAACACACGTTCATGGATACACACTTTTTTTCTTACTGGCAATAGGTGGGCAAGTGGTGATTCAATAAATTAAATAATCAATACATACAAATAATAAAAAGGTCCAAACTACGTTTTTTCATGTCAGCAAATTAATATGAGTAAAGCTTTCATTATTTTACTCATCTCTATATACAATAGTCAGGCATAAAATCCGTTTCAAACACCCACAGGTGTACCCGGTGAGATCTTTCCTGGTCCGTCGTACAGGAGGTCCCACTGGGAGGATACAGATCAGCGTGTGATTCTGCTTCTTCATTTCTTTCTTTCTTTTTGCAGGATTTCAGCGTTCCAAAAACACAAGAAATGGAGAAGAGAACAATGAGGTTAGTGAACATAGGTCTACCTAGCCCTACTAGCTAAATGCTAACATTAGCATGCTAGAACCTCTGCCACTCTGGTTAGTGCATGTTGTTAGGATCACATATGAACCAGTCCTCCTGTGTTTGCCTTTGTTCTCTGGAAGGATGGTGCCTATGAGGAGATACAGGAGCGCCCCCAGGAGCCAGGCTCAGGAACTGCACTCAAGACTATTTATGTCACAGCCAGCGCTCCAACAAAGCCCTCTGCCTCGCAGCATCACTCCACAGTCACCTTTCCCAACAGCTCTGGAGAAGCTAGTGGTGACACATATTCTACTGTGTGGGACAGCGGCCGTAGTCCCAGCCACTCTGCTGTCAGTCATCCATCCAGACTTCCTGAAGACCCTTTCTATTCTACCGTCAACAACCCACAGCAGCACTGAGACCGGTCCTGACACTCGTCACGTCATTTTTTATGGGACTTTATGTAATCAAACCAGCCTTCAGACTTCATGACATTGTTGACTTTGTTTGAATCAAGGTTTAGTCCCAGGCTTCTGCATTGATACGCCAAGTAACTAGGGGTGGGGGGTGGGCAAAAATAGATTCTTAGATGCATCGCAATTCTCTTTAGAACAAATCAATGCTTGATTCTGATGTTTCCTGTTCTCCACCTTTAAACGTGACTCCGCCTCTGACATGGAGGATCACTGGGAGAGAAGGGGACTCAGCATGGAATGGCTACACAATAAAACATCTCATTAAGACTTGTGTGTGACAAATACTGTATATGTCAAAATCTAACAAACAGATTAACATGTATATATTTTTTAAATCGTATGGAAATTGTTGCTTTGAGAGGCATCAAATCAAATCAAATTGTTGGCCTCTGAATCAAATCAAATCATAAGGTGTCCAGAGATCCCCCCCCCATAAGTAACCAGTTCTGCAACCAGCACTGCAGTTCAATCCAACATGTCCAACTACCACCTGAATAAGGACCACAGAACCCAGCCAACACCTCTGATCTATATTCATTATTAATAACAGTTCATCCAGGACAGGTGGATTAACAAGAAAATCATCACAAACGGCACCACTTGTATGATATCAGAAGCATAAAGACAACAGCCAGGCGTGACTTCACCGCCTCCACCGCTACGCCGATGGAGACGCTTTACGTCCCCAACATCCTTTGTTGTCTCATTTAGCAACTTGTTGGCCACCGCCTGTTTTAAGACTCATAAAAGCTTCACAATTCATAAGTGGAGCATTTACCTAAGTATATTATGCCGTAGAACAAAATGGAAACTTCTCCAAAGCTTGTGTTAACCACAAAATGGGAAAACGCCAAACATATTACACTCCTGCGTTGTTGGAAAAAACCTGGACAACACGTAGCACATCAACAGAAGATTGAGGAAGGTAAGATATGTGAACGTATTCCAGACACCACCCCATCAGCAGGGCCGTCTTGTGGCTTTGTGTTGCTTGCAGGAAATTCATTGTGTGGCATCATGTCGGAGTCATACTGCTTGCAAGATTGATGATGCAATGCTGTAAAATACTGGTAGACAGCGGGGGATGTATCATCATTACTACTATTATGTTCAAAGTCATTGATTTTAATTATTAGGATCCCCATTAGGTTGTCTGAAGAAGGTTGTTTATGACAGGTAATGGTTTAAAAAGGCTGATATGTCCTGAAATTTACACTGCTGAAACCCCCAACTTCCCATTTATGGATTAATAAAATCTCTCGCTTCTATTTCTCATTATACTTTTTCCAAGTCAGTTGTTACATTTAGGAACTGATGTTGCTATGATTTTTGCCAAATAATGAATAATGGTGAGGCCTTCAGTTACACAGTACCAACTATTCTACTCACTGTGGCGTATTGTGGCGTTAATGTCAGGGACTTTCTAAAACAGTCTATTTTCTTTCTCATGACTATTTCTGTTTACTGTGAACAAAAGGGTTAAATAAAGGAGTTAGAACTGTGAGGAACAAAAAGGGGAAGGATAGAGACAAAAGTAAGGCACGATATGTTAAGTAACATATTATGACAGATATTCAGGAAACCAACCCTTGAGACACAACGATGAGACAGCTGTGAAACCAGCTGGAGTTTAATAATCTGACGGAGGATCTCAGCATCCATCACCAACATGATGAAGAGCTTTCTTCTACTCATCCTCTCACTGATGGTAACAGGTACAACAAATACCTCATCACTGATAGATACAATCATTCATTATTATAGTTTTCAATGTGTTCTGTGCTTCAGTTTGAGCTAATTGTCTTGTGTTAATGTGCTTTACAGTGCTGTAGTAAATTAATATGAATAGAAATCCTACAGAAACATACTGTACCACTACTGTACTACTGTACTGTACTGCTCCATAACTCCAGTACCTGCCACAACAATAAAGTGTAAAAACAGTGTAGAGAAAAAAGCAGAGGCTTTTCAAAAAATATACAATGAAGGAGAAGAGGACTAATCTGTGATCTACTGGTTAATCCTGAGAGTGTGTTTCCGATCATGTTCCAGAAAGACAGTGTATGTTTTGTTGATAGAGATCATATCCAGACTGCAGCACTCAGATTGTTTCAGAATCTGACATGATGGGAACTTTTCTCTCTGATCTCCAGGCTGGGAGGCCTCACCTGATGTGGAGGGATGCACAGACGGATGGGTGGACTTCACCTGCAAATATCCAAAAGATATCAAATGTCAAAGTGTTGGTCTAGTTAAGGAGGACAGCCAAGCTATCATACAGAGTACTCTAAGGAATGTGTGGAAGACCGAGGGCAGATTTTCTGTGTACCATGATGTAGAAAAAAGAAATCTCAGAGTGGTCATCAGACAACTTCAACTACAGGACTCTGGGGAGTACGAGTGTACATGTGACCAAACATCTGAAAGTGATGATGTGGACTTGAAAGTTGGTAAGAAATGCTGCTTCTTTTTATCACTGTCTCTCATGTCCTTTGTTAAAGCACCTTGTAACTGTGTTAGAGAGTATCTCCACACCCAGATAACTAAGGTGTCAACATGTACACTTAGACATACTTTTCTAAATCAAGTCATCATCTACAAAACTAACCAAGTTACAGATAATGGAAATCATTTTGCCATAAAGCACATAGCACCAGGCATGTTGGAAAGATTTCATACATTTTATCTTTCTTGTTTATTTACAGTTGACAGCTGCCAGACACCATTTAATCAAACTGCGTACAGAACCGCTAAAACCACCATCTCATGTGACAAAGGAAACTTCTTCTGCAAAGACAACGGTCCAGACGGTGGCAACAACGGTCCAATCTGTGAGGATTTATCAACTAACTCTTCTCAGAAGTCAAACGGGTCCTTCTACATGTCCATCAGTAATGTGTCCTCACAGCATGCTGGGGTCTACTGGTGTGGACTGGAGACAAAGGAACGGAACAGAGCTGCACTCAGAAAAATCCAGCTGAAGGTTGAAGGTGAGAAACAGACATCTGACACTTTTAGGTTTGATTTATCACACATATAATGAAGGTGTCTCTGAAATATGATGTTAAATACACTAACTGTCTTTCTGTCTGTCTACAGATACTATTACTAACTTCACTAGGTCTCTAACTGTTGGACAGAATCTCACATACTGGTGTAAATATCCAGAGGGTACTCCGATAAAAAAATTCATCTGTAAAGGAGAAGATCCATCTATATGTAAACAGATAGTAAGCACTGCCCAGATTAAACAGAACGCTGGAAAGTTTTCTATGATGGATGACAAAGTGAAAAATATCACCATCAGAGTGAGAAACGTAACAACAGAAGACTCTGGGACATACTGGTGTGGAGCAGGAAGAAATGACCGAAGACAGAGCAACCCATTCTTCCACAGGCTCATCATGACTGTCGGTGAGTCGACTTATTTTATTTTGTGGCTGTTATCTGACCCTGGTTCAGATTGGTTTTAGCTTTTTGATGGATGGTAAAGTTCACCTGTGACAGGTTTAGGGTTGGGTACCGAAATGCGCTGCCAATAGGGCACCGGTTTTCAACGTAAATGGTAGTAACGAGCATGAATAAGAACTAAAAATTTTGATGCCTGACTTTTTTTTTTCAAGAATCATCACTGCACGGGATGCTGCGTTACCGTTAGCTAGTAGCTGGATTAAACACAGTGGTTAAAATGCCCAGCCCATGGGTCCAGCACCTGTGGGAGGAACCAATGACGGCAGAGGCTGGAATGTCACCTCTCTGTGGGGGAAGGAGCCGGAACTTGTGCGGGAGGTGGAGCGCTACCAGTTGGATCTGGTGGGGCTTACCTCACAGTACAGTACCGCACAGTCTTGGTTCTGGAACCGTACTCATGGATAGGGGTTGGACTACTCCTACTCCAGAGTGGAAAAACAACACAGACACTGCATTTACAAGATACTCGCCAGCTTTACATTTTAAATTATTGTAAAATAACCTTTTCACATTTGGTGCTTCTTTTTGTCGTTTACCAGCAATTTATTGGTGAAATAAGTCACTGTAATAAATTATTGTTATTACATTATTAATCAATTATTTAATTTTGACCATATTGCCTTAGCAATAAACAAGCCGTTCTTTAATGTCACCAACTATCATTTCGTGCTTCTTTTTTAATATTTATATGATATACTGTAGGCCTACATTACAAGTATGGATTTATCACCGGTATCGGAAAAACCCAAACGATACCCAAGCCTAGACAGGATCAAGTTACAATCCCAAAGATCTCTGTTTTCTTCTTTTTGGCTCTACCTTTGGTGATAAGCGGTAATTAAGAGACCAAAAAAACTACACCGCTTCACACACCCAATTGCACCTGACTGGACCATTTGCTCAATCACCATTGTGTTACATCATCCTACAGTACCAAATGTACAGTATTTTGTTTATCTCATATCATATCTATTTGCAGAGGCTCCAACAACACTGACCTCCTCTACTATCTCAACATCAACTCATCCAGATCCTACATCTGCTTCCTCCACCCAGACGACCACTGCATCTGCCAACAGCGGGGGTGAGAAAGCATTTCTCAAACCTACTCCAACAGGAGTAGCTTCCATATTCTGCTCATTTTCAGGTTCATAATTGTATTTTGAGGTTGTAACAGGAGGTTTTAATTTTCAAAAAACACCATATTTTTCTTGTACTGCACATTGCTACAGATCTTGTTTTCACCCTGTGTGTTTAGGTCTCTGTTTTAGCTACAGAGTGAGACATCTCACTAGGTTTAGCTCCAGAGTGAGACATATCACCTGTTTTAGCTACACAGTAAGCCATCTCACCTGTTTTAGCTCCAGAGTGAGACATCTCACCTGTTTTAGCTACAGAGTGAGACATCGCACCTGTTTTAGCTCCAGAGTGAGACATCTCACGTGTTTTAGCTCCAGAGTGAGACATCTCACTAGTTTTAGCTCCAGAGTGAGACATCTCACTAGTTTTAGCTCTAGAGTGAGACATCTCACCTGTTGTAGCTCCAGAGTGAGACATCTCACCTGTTTTAGCTACAGAGTGAGACATCTCACCTGTTTTAGCTACAGAGTGAGACATCGCACCTGTTTTAGCTCCAGAGTGAGACATCTCACCTGTTTTAGCTCCAGAGTGAGACATCTCACTAGTTTTAGCTCCAGAGTGAGACATCTCACTAGTTTTAGCTCTAGAGTGAGACATCTCACCTGTTGTAGCTCCAGAGTGAGACATCTCACCTGTTGTAGCTCCAGAGTGAGACATCTCACTAGTTTTATCTCCAGAGTGAGACATCTCCCTTCTATCCTATATTTGTTGGGAGCTGCACATGCTCAGTAGCTCGGTAAGATCCCATCAGCTAGATAACTCTTTCTCCAGCTTTGGTCAGTCCAAGGCAGGATTAGCTGGGAGACTTCTTCTAGACCAGGGCCACTGGTGGAATACCTGCACAACAGGGACAGGAAGTAGTTCTTTTGGAGATTCTGGTCAACTAGTGGCTGTTGGAGCAGTGTTTGGCCATTGCGAACAAGCTAGCATGCTATGGTTAGCCACCTCGTCTCTAGTGACGTAGAAAGCCGTGCAGATGTTGAACAGCTCACCCGGAGACTAAAGACAGAGGACATTCAAAAACCGGATCTCACTCAGAACACCATGGATGGTTATTTTTCAAAGTCTGTATGCGTGTGGAAGCACCAGAGACACAAAATAACACCCCAAATCCCAGAGAAAAGGATTTCTTTTTTTTTTTTAAACATGGGCACTTTAACCTTAATGAAAGGCTGACCAGTATCAAAAGAAAAGCAACGATAACCACTGAACACTGATAATCTTGTAGTTCATCTCAGCGAGTTATGTTAACAAATAACTGGGTTTTTAGGAAGATAATCATTTTGCATTGTTGACCTGTACAGTGTCAGGCATCAACTTATATTCTTGTTTTTATAATATGTGCACTTTAACTTTATTGAAATGCTTACCGAAATGACCTGAAAACGACACCGGCTGCTAGCGTGTACCCATACAGACTTCTACAAACCTCTGACATGGACGATATAGCACTGCATAAGTTAGCCAGCAGCTAGCAAACATTTAGTTAGCAGCTCAATCCCGACAAAACATCACAGTGAAATTTAATTATACATTATAATTTAAATAAAAAATGAATATTCAAATCCCAAAATTGTAAATCAAATACCTACACAACAAACAAATATCAGAATAGTCAAATATTCAAGTCCAGCCTTATTGGTTATATTGCAAATGCAAGGGTGCTCACCAGCGGGCCATGGGCACCATTGTGTTACCACAGTCAGCCATTAATAGAGACTTACTGGAGCCCACATTCAGTTGTGGAGGACACACTCTGTTTGGGGTTTGCATGTTCTCCCTGAGTTAGAGTGTGTTTCCTCCGGGTTCTTCCATTACTCCCAAAGTCCAAAGACATGCTGGTTAGGTTTGTTGTTATCTTTCATTTGTCCGTCGGCCTGTTGTTGACTGGCGACCTGTCCAGGGTGTAACCCGGCTTTGCCCAATAAAAGCTAGGATCGGGTCGGCCTAGGACTGGGGAAAAAAGTTGATTCTTAGACGCAATGCGATTCTCTCTGAAAGATTATGGCTTGATGCAGAAGGGTCAATAACTGGGAATTCAACTCTCCAAACCCACAACAACACGCTGCCATCACCATGGCAGTGTTTGAGTGCCTTCGTCCTCACAGGAAGAATTATGACCAATGAGCCACCATTGAATGTTTAAAAAATCTCTAAATGTAATTTGATGTCATTGTTTGCATTTGCACATCGTAATAAGAGTTATGTCTAATTAAACTAAATGATAATGGAAGTAAATTTATCTGTTTATTTTAATTATGGCTTATTACACATATACACCACATGTTTCACAGTAAAAGTAGCAAATAGTCACAACGTGAAAAAAAATAAATAAACTTAGCACAAGTAAGTAAATTAGTGTTTTGTAGAGTATTTCTGTGTTGTAATTAGCACCTAGAGATTCCCACCCCTAGTCCAGCCCCCCTGGAACCCGGTTGAGGATCTGTAAAACATTTGCAGTTAGAGAAAATTATTGGATGGAAAACTGCTGCCGCCCTATATAAAATGTTTACCAAAATAAAAATAAAAGCTACAGTACCAAATGTACAGTATTTTGTTTATCTCATATCATATCTATTTGCAGAGGCTCCAACAACACTGACCTCCTCTACTATCTCAACATCAACTCATCCAGATCCTACATCTGCTTCCTCCACCCAGACGACCATTGCATCTGCCAACAGCGGGGGTGAGAAAGCATTTCTCAAACCTACTGCAGAGAACTTTAATGAAAGGCTGACCAGTATCAAAAGAAAAGCAACGATAACCACTGAACACTGATAATCTTGTAGTTCATCTCAGCGAGTTATGTTAACAAATAACTGGGTTTTTAGGAAGATAATCATTTTGCATTGTTGACCTGTACAACTTTCATCATCTTCTTTAAAAAAACAAAACAAATTGATCCTCTAAAAGTATTAGTTACATGATAAGTACGTCCCAGGCTCATGATAGTTGTTTTGGCACATTACATTTCATATGTTGTATACTTTCCAACTGTACATCTCTAATCTATTACATTTATTTCAATGGCTCCAGCTACATCAGGTCATGGTGAGGAAGCACTTCAGTTGACTGAAACCTCCTGCAGCAGATAAACACTTCTGGATGAGTTGTGTGTGTTGAAATGAAGCTGCTTGTCTTTTAGTTCTTAGTGTGGTTCTGTCTCCTGCAGGGGGCTCCTTGGTACCTGGAACCATATCTGTGGTCGCCTGCGTGGCTGTGCTGCATCTTCTTATTTTGGTTCTCGTCTGCAAACGTAAGACACTTCCTGGAACACACGTTCATGGATACACACTTTTTTTCTTACTGGCAATAGGTGGGCAAGTGGTGATTCAATAAATTAAATAATCAATACATACAAATAATAAAAAGGTCCAAACTACGTTTTTTCATGTCAGCAAATTAATATGAGTAAAGCTTTCATTATTTTACTCATCTCTATATACAATAGTCAGGCATAAAATCCTTTTCAAACACCCACAGGTGTACCCGGTGAGATCTTTCCTGGTCCGTCGTACAGGAGGTCCCACTGGGAGGATACAGATCAGCGTGTGATTCTGCTTCTTCATTTCTTTCTTTTTGCAGGATTTCAGCGTTCCAAAAACACAAGAAATGGAGAAGAGAACAATGAGGTTAGTGAACATAGGTCTACCTAGCCCTACTAGCTAAATGCTAACATTAGCATGCTAGAACCTCTGCCACTCTGGTTAGTGCATGTTGTTAGGATCACATATGAACCAGTCCTCCTGTGTTTGCCTTTGTTCTCTGGAAGGATGGTGCCTATGAGGAGATACAGGAGTGCCCCCAGGAGCCAGGCTCAGGAACTGCTCTCAAGACTATTTATGTCACAGCCAGCGCTCCAACAAAGCCCTCTGCCTCGCAGCATCACTCCACAGTCACCTTTCCCAACAGCTCTGGAGAAGCTAGTGGTGACACATATTCTACTGTGTGGGACAGCGGCCGTAGTCCCAGCCACTCTGCTGTCAGTCATCCATCCAGACTTCCTGAAGACCCTTTCTATTCTACCGTCAACAACCCACAGCAGCACTGAGACCGGTCCTGACACTCGTCACATCATGTTAGGTTTAGCCGCAGGGCTTCTGCACTAAGGTACCAGTTCTGCAACCAGTTCGATCCAACATGTCCAACTAGCAGCTCAATAAGTCCCGCAGAACTCAGCCAACTCCTCTGATCTATATTCATTAATATTAACAGTTCATCCAGGACAGGTGGATTGGATTGCATATGGGTGTGCTTGTCTCAGACTAATGTAATTTATATATAGTTTATTGATATTGTTTTGTGTATTGAGTATATTCTTTCATATATTGTGCATTTTGTTTTGTAACATCTAGGTATTTCTTCTTTTTGAAAATGTTTCTTTTTTGTACCAAAATAATGCATTTTTACATCCTGTCACTTTCAATATCTTTCAATATTGTATTTCAATTACAAAAAATTCCCGATGGTGATATTAATCAATAAACTATAAAACTATAAAAGTATTTATATAGCACTTTGACCTGCTTTATAATAAAAATATATGGAAATCTCACCTTTTAAAGGCCGTTAAATATATATTTTCCTGTTACATTATTACATCCATTTTTCTTCAAAAAAGTGAAGAAAGAACATTTGTCCTACCCTCTTATGGACCCACCAGTAACCTTTCTGACTTCAGAGGGGTCAAAGGTCATCCCCTAGAAAGTAAATAGTTTGCTTAACCCCCCAAACCATTAAATAACACAAGAAATCATTTAGTAAAGTCTGTATAACCCAATTTTGCATTAGGAAGGATGGGAACAACGTGCAGTAGTATAAACCCGTTAATGTTGCCGATGACTAGAGCAATGGATATGTTGATAGATTGATTTGTTCCGGTACAAGCTGCTGGGATTGACATGGTTAATGCTGTTATATGCAAAACTCAGTGATCATAGAAGAGCAGTTGGTGGAAAATATAAGGAGGCGGGGGCGGGCTGTGCAGACGCTGAATATCAACCAACGGATGAAGATAGTAAGCGACAGAAACAGTCTCAGTATCCAAATCAACACGATGAGGAACTTTCTTCTGCTCTTTCTCTCACTGATGATTACAGGTAAACTGTCTGACTTTGATAGATATCTGTCACAGCCTCTAATCAACAGATACAGCCTGTCGTGTGTTTTCAGCTACTCCGATACACCGGTTCACAAATTAAAAAAAAAATAGTCTACTACATTTAATACTCATTTTATTACATCCATTATCTGCTTCTCATAAGGTAATTTGTCCAACACGGATCATCTATAGCATGTTCACACAGGTAGTATTTCCTGTAAATATGCAATTTTCACTAATGTTTTGAATTTGCTATTCAAACTGACAGACTGTGATTCTACTTATCTTATTTATGTATTTATTTTCCAACTGAAAAACATAAGTTGCTTATATTAAACAAGGAGAGAACAAGAATTGTGGTTGGAGAAAACACAAGAAGAAGTGAAAGTCTTCTTTTGACTTATGTAAAAAAAAAAAAAGCCTGTATGTTTAAAAGGACCCAACAGGTGCAGAAACAAACTTTTGATAATAATTCAAGCTGCTTTAACCGTGGCAGCAATATACAGGAAATACACTGTTCTCTATATACGTTACAGCAGAAACATTAGTGACAATACAGTTCATGTAATTGAATAAATAAAAAACACTATGTGTTTGCAGGGCTGTATAGATATTTGCTAAGTTATGTGAATATTTAGCTATTAGACCTATGTTTGTGAATAAATGACATATTACTGAAGAACCATGGCCTGTATGAGTCTCTCATAACTGTGAGAGATTTACAGACCACACACACCCAGTGAAAAGTCTGCCACTGTGCGGCTTAAAAATGCTGGCTTGCTAGCTTTCAATATTTACATTTTGATAAATTCCAGTTTGGATTATACAATACGTTTTGGCCTTTTACACAACAGAGACACATCTTTAAATCTGCATTAACTACATATTTGGGAGCAGTTACACAAGCCAACAGGAACGGCTGATTCCATTTTGGTTATAGCTGCTTTCATTTTGCAAGTTTGTTGCACATGGTCACAGAAAAAAAAAGGGTTAGGGTCGAGATCTAGTGGTAGACAGTGTACGTTGTATGAACAGAGAGCTCATTCAGACAACCGCTGTCTAATTCAGAAAAGCTTCAGTGTCTGACATGATGTGAACTTTTGTCTTTGTGTGATCTACCGCTCGTAGAGCAGGGTCTGTGGTGAGACGGATGGGTTCAATTCACCTGCAAATATCCCAAAACAAATAGAAAATATCAAAGTAGACAAAGACAAATACCCATACAAAGTACTAAAACTGATGCATGGGAAAGCAATAGCAGAGATGTTGTGTATGATACAAACAATAAACTCTCAGGACTTTGGGGTTTACGTGTATGAGACAAATCTTCCCCTGACACAGAACCTCACATTGCTAGTTGGTAAGAGACACTCACTGTTAATGTGTTTTTTTAATAAACTTTAAAAAATTAAAATATGATCAGACATTTATTATGAATCAAATTTTCACAGACTGTTTGGAGGTACATATCAAGCCACGGATTTTTAATTAGAGATTTAATCCTTAAAGCGTCCATATTCTGCTCATTTTCAGGTTCATAATGGTATTGTACCAGAATAGGTTTATGTGGTTTCATTTTCAAGAAACACCATATTTTTGTTGTGCTGCACATTGCTGAAGCTCCTCTTTTCACCCTGTGTGTTGAGCTCTCTGTTTTAGCTCCAGAGTGAGACATCTCACTTCTGTCCCATCTTGTTGGGAGTTGTAAAGACCTCAGATATCAGAAATGTAAAGTTTGGTGCCATTATTATTAATTTTCCAAAGTATGGTAACATCCTCTCCCAAAATGGATTTCTGCATTCTATCACTTTTGGTTATTATGTCTTCAAATAAACAATTAGCAGAAATGGAAATCAACCTGCCATAAACAACGGATTACAATTAGAAATGTACAGGTAGTCACAACCGTTCAGCAAAGAGACCTCTGTCGAGTGAGAAATACAAAGAAATATTGTTAATGATCTATATTTATTTTATTAAAGCTATACTGAATGTGATTTGAAAATGAAAAAACACAATCAAGCAGTCTAATAGGACTAACCACTGGTTAATCCTGAGAGTGTGTTTCCGATCATGTTCCAGAAAGACAGTGTATGTTTTGTTGATAGAGATCATATCCAGATTGCAGCTCTCAGATTGTTTCAGAATCTGACATGATGGGAACTTTTCTCTCTGATCTCCAGGCTGGGAGGCCTCACCTGATGTGGAGGGATGCACAGACGGATGGGTGGACTTCACCTGCAAATATCCAAAAGATATCAAATGTCAAAGTGTTGGTCTAGTTAAGAAGGACAGACAAGCTATCATACAGAGTACTCTAAGGAATGTGTGGAAGACCGAGGGCAGATTTTCTGTGTACCATGATGTAGAAAAAAGAAATCTCAGAGTGGTCATCAGACAACTTCAACTACAGGACTCTGGGGAGTATGAGTGTACATTTATATGTGACCAAACATCTGTAAGTGAATATGTGGACTTGAAAGTTGGTAAGAAATGCTGCTTCTTTTTATCACTTTGCCATAAAACACATAGTACCAGGCATGAGAAGCACATATAATAGACAGATCCTTTTTATTTACAGTTGACAGCTGCCAGACACCATTTAATCAAACTGCGTACAGAACAGCTAAAACCACCATCTCATGTGACAAAGGAAACTTCTTCTGCAAAGACAACGGTCCAGACGGTGGCAACAACGGTCCAATCTGTGAGGATTTATCAACTAACTCTTCTCAGAAGTCAAACGGGTCCTTCTACATGTCCATCAGTAATGTGTCCTCACAGCATGCTGGGGTCTACTGGTGTGGACTGGAGACAAAGGAAGGGAACAGAGCTGCACTCAGAAAAATCCAACTGAAGGTTGAAGGTGAGAAACAGACATCTGACACTTTTAGGTTTGATTTATCACACATATAATGAAGGTGTCTCTGAAATATGATGTTAAATACACTAACTGTCTTTCTGTCTGTCTACAGATACTATTACTAACTTCACTAGGTCTCTAACTGTTGGACAGAATCTCACATACTGGTGTAAATATCCAAAGGGTACTCTGATAAAAAAATTCATCTGTAAAGGAGAAGATCCATCTATATGTAAACAGATAGTAAGCACTGCCAAGAATAATCAGAACGCTGGAAAGTTTTCTATGATGGATGACAAAGTGAAAAATATCACCATCAGAGTGAGAAACGTAACAACAGAAGACTCTGGGACATACTGGTGTGGAGCAGGAAGAAATGACCGAAGACAGAGCAACCCATTCTTCCACAGGCTCATCATGACTGTCGGTGAGTCGACTTATTTTATTTTGTGGCTGTTATGTGACCCTGGTTCAGATTAGGAGGGAGGAACTCATCTATTACAAGCATGAAGAGAAAGCTACAAGAATACTTCATCAGTGCTGGACTTATATTTTTAACTTATGAAGTTATTTGATCTGTTGAAAAGACCACCAACAGTAGAACAACAGTAGAGTCCCTTCATATTGTTTTTAAAGAAGTAAATCCGTCCCCAAACCATTAAAGGTGGTACAAGAGCAAAACAAGAAAAGGAAGTGGTTTATTAAGTTAATCGAGGGTGGGTGGGATAAAAAGGTGTGATGTGTGTCTACTCAGCCATAACAACGTTATACTTGGAGTGAAGTTCTCATTTTATAATCGTAAAATGTACACATGACAAACTTTACCAAAGTTTTAATGATTCACACCAAATCTTTGTAACCAAATATAATATATAATTAATTACATTATACTATAATATTACTATAATCAATGTCCACAATATATTTAAAACCTTTATATCAACTGTAAACTGAACATTTACTCTTTAAATTAGATTAGATTAGATTATACTTCATTCATCCCACAGCGGGGAAATTTCCTTTTTTACACACAGATGAGATAGATATATATATATATATATATATATATATATATATATATATATATATATATATATATAGCATACAATAGTAATAATAATATATATATAAATTGCATCAGCCACTTTGAGAAAGACTAGTTCTCCAAATGGCAGTGAGCTGTGACATCCTGATGCTGAGTGATACTTGACATTGTTGCTATTTCTGTTCTTGAGTTCGTTTCCTGTTCTTTCACATTCAGGGGAGAGTGCTGCAGTGATGTGACAGCAACAATCTAAATCTTTAACCACTGATCTTACCTTCAAGTTCCTGCTGATTTTATCTCCACAAATGTAGTGTCTTCATTTAAAAACAAGTTTTTCATTATCGTTTTTATGTTATTCACATTCTTTTTTAATTTAAATACTCACATTCCTATTCATACATTCAAAGCGTTATCAGTCACTGTCACCCACACTGTGAAGTTTAGCTGAAGCTCATATGAGGCTATGTGCTGTAGCTAGAGTGCAGATACCTGAAGAGGTAGGTATATGTTAGGAGATAACATAGGCACAGGCTAATTACTGCTAACTAACATGCTAGTTAACATTAACATAGGCACAGGCTAATTACTGCTAACTAACATGCTAGTTAACATTAACATAGGCACAGGCTAATTACTGCTAACTAACATGCTAGTTAACATTAAAATAGGCACAGGCCAATTACTGCTAACTAACATGCTAGTTAACATTAAAATAGGCACAGGTTAATTACTGCTAACTAACGTGCTAGTTAACATTAACATAGGTACAGGCTAATTACTGCTAACTAACATGCTAGTTAACATTAACATAGGTACAGGCTAATTACTGCTAACTAACATGCTAGTTAACATTAACATAGGCACAGACTAATTACTGCTAACTAACATGCTAGTTAACATTAAAATAGGCACAGGCTAATTACTGCTAACTAACATGCTAGTTAACATTAACATAGACATAGGCTAATTACTGCTAACTAACATGCCAGTTAACATTAGTAGGCTAATTAAACCTAAACAGCTAGCCTAACAGTCTAGATTGTCTGCGATCTTCTCCTGTACTGTACGGTGATTCCTCTGCTGTGGGACAGTAAGTCGCGTGGTTATGACACAATCGTTAGCCTATTTTTATAAAAACATCTGCTACGGAGCGATAATGTGAGCTACAAGGTAACGGAGCCTTTTATACAAAAAAGAAATAAACAATGGACAAATAGAGTCTTTAAAGACTTCAGATGGAAAGAATGTAGGATGTGAAAAAAAGTTCTGATCTTAATATCGGATTGGTGCACCCCTAGTGTGAACAATATAAGGGCCCTGAAACTGAAGCAGCTAAATGGAATTCAGTCTCATTTATTTTATTATATACATCTGGGTTTTTTCTACTGTGACATGTCAAAATCTCTTTATTCAATAACGTTCACTCAACTTCACTCATGTTCAATAAGATTTCTGTGTGTCTGTAATGAAGAAAAAGAGAAACTTGGCATGAACATTTGTGCTAGGTGGCTGGGTGGGTGGTGGGTGTTCAGTCTAAATGATTTTCTTTCCATTTTTCTCTAACTGTTTCATTCTTCTGATGAGGTGATAATCTCTCTGGTTTCAGTACCAGGAACCAAAACATCACCACCCACATTTCCTCTGTCTTCAACCCAGTTATCTACGACTGCATCCGCTGGGAGTCAAGGTAAGAGGTGGCCCGTCTGCTGCATTTTTACTATTTAACTTCTGTAAATTCCTCTTTGATACATCAACACAGACACTCCTGGATAAAATGACTAGAGATGTAACTCACAACTTTTATTACGATACATTATATATATATATATATATATATATATATATATATATATATATATATATATATATATATATATATATATAGCAATTGTATCGTTATCCAGTCCAAGTCTACCATGATGAGAATTTGATTTCAATTCAATTCAATATTATTTATATAAATCAAAAATCTAAATCACAACAACAGTTATCTCTTTGCGCTTTTCATAAAAGAGGATGGGATGTGGTCTGCGATCACAAAAAGCAACTCAATAATGATTTGACAATTTTATCACAGAGCTCTTCCAGCAATTTAAAAGAAAAGTAAACTATTTTTAAAATAAAAATAATAAATATAAAGTGGGTATCTTACAGATGCCCTTTGCTGTGAGTCATTGCTCTCCCCTCTCTTTTCTGTCCATCTGCACTATCTAATAAAAACAAATCTATATTTTCACTTAGCATTGATTATATTGGTTATTGACCATTGAATTGATATATGGATCCAAATCAATGCATCAGAATCAGAGACCCAGTAGTAGGGACATGCGTGGACTGTTTTCAACACATCTGGATATGTTCTTTGTTGTGTGCTTCATCCTGCAGGTGTTCCTGAGGGGATCACCATTGTTCCTGTCTGTGTACTTGTGGTGGCGGTGCTGCTGCTGCTGGTTGTGCTCATTTTGATTCTTATCTACCAACGTAAGAGTTATTACTGGTTGGCAGAACACCAAACACACACATATATGGCACACACAAAACCACGTGGACGACATCGCCATCCTGTATGGATGTGGTGTGTAGAATAGCCAAAGCAGACAAATACAAGACTAGACTAGACATTTCCTGGGGATACACAGTGGCAGTTAGGTGTCCTACTCAATGACCAAACAGGAAAATACTAAATGGAGGTGGATGTAGCAACTGTGTCTCAACCAGATGGAAGGTGGTGAAATCTAGCCACTTTATGTCCTTCTGCTGGTTGATATTTGTGGTTCTCCGCCCTTTCTTTCTGCCAGGACATTCAAAAAACAAAAGAAGTGCAGCAGCAGCACAGCACTTCAAAGAGGTTAGTGCATAAATAAAACCCATTATTCAATTTTATTCGAGGCAACTTTGAAATCATTTACTCCTGGCTTTGTACACCTGGTGTTTGCACTATAATTAAACAGTTGTAATTAAATTCAGTCTACATTTTTTAGAACAGTATGTGCAGTCAGTGCTTATTGTTATTAACTTTTCAGAATGTATTTTTCATTCTTCCCTGAAAGGAATATATCTACGAGGAGATACAGGAGCACCCCCATAAGCCAGACTCAGGAAATGCGATGAACATTCATGCCAATGCCAACATTCCCACAAGCCCCTCTGCCTCGCTGCATTACTCGACCATCAACTTTAAAAACTGCCCAGACAGAGCTGGTGCTGAGACCCTGATCACCAAACCCAGCTCCTCTGCCTGTGAATATTCAACGGTGAAAAACTGCCAAAGTCAAAGCTCCTCTGCTGTCAACCAGCCATCTCCAGAGGATCCTCTCTACTCAACAGTCAACAAGTCATGGCAGCCATGAGGAAGGATCAGTCTGGGGTTTTACTGTGGGACATTTCAATGTCTGGGACAAATGGGAGAAATTCTGATCAAATAGTCTCAAATGGTAGACAGATGTCTTAATCTGAGTTTATTCTACTTAAAAACAATTGGTAAGCAGGCAAATAAAGAAAGGCATCATAAATGTGGATAGATGTCTATTACTTTGTTTTGCATGTATTATATTCCAAATAAATTTCAATCGTCTTGGGAGTTGGGAAAAAAAAAAGACGAGTTGGGAAAAAAAGACAGGTGGGGTAGGTTTCTGACAGCGACACAGACCCCTGACACACTGAGGACAGTCAACACAGGGACATAGTCCACAGCGTGGTCCGGGCGAGCCACCTTCACCTTCCAAGCCGACCTACAGGTGCACTGCCATGATCTGGCCAGGTGGATCTCCCAAAATATTTTGGGTTCATTATGACACTGACTTCATCATGAGACTGCCGATCTTGCTTTAGCTTTCTGCTGCTCTTATTGTGACCATTATTGCCACTCATAACCCCCCCCAACCGGCCCCGTCAGACACCCCTACCAAGAGCCTGGGTCTGTCCCAGGTTTCTTCCTAAAAGGATTTTTTCCTCGCCACTGTCGCACTGCTTGCTCAGGGGGGAATTACAAGAACTGTTGGGTCCCTGTAAATTATAGAATGTGGTCTAGACTGTAAACTAGTGAATCTGTAAAGTGTCTCGAGATAACTTGTTATGAATTGATACTATAAATAAAATTGAATTGAATTCCTGCCAACTTGAAGTCAAATCATTTATGCTCACTACAGGAATTTTCTTAAATTCTTAGAATCTAAAAAAACATAAACTATTGCTGGCTAATACCATTTCACTGCTTCTACTTGTTTGCACCAGTGAAGCGTGCAGCTTAGGGGGAATTACTATCACCGGACATTATGTCTAGAGGGAGTGAATATGTCAGACTTCAACAGGTTATTCTAGTCAAAAACCACATGCAACAATGAATTCCTTCTCAGACTTCAGTAATTAACTGAATTTTACTGATATGAAATGAAGTACTAAAAGTTTATATATAGGGGGCAACCAACACACATTTGATACTTTTTAAATCATTTACTCCTGGTTGTTTGCATTTGAATTATGATATGGAAGTTTGTTGAATTCTGTCTACAATTTTAAGAACAATTTGTATGGTCAGTGCTCATTGTTTTGGATTGGAGGAACTGTTCAGACTCTAATAACTAGTGATTAGCTGAATTTGAACCCTTAACCCTAATGCTTTATGACCAAATAGCTGCACAACTAACCGGTATACCAGTCTCCTCATTTAATATTAACACAGCATGAAGTGGATGCTCTGTTGGACTTTTTTACTTTCTCCTTTGCTGCTATCTGGTGGGGGGAGACGGCAATAGGCCTTTTTCACGGAAGACATTTTGACTTGTCACAGAAATGAAAAGCATACGTGTACATAATAAAAATAAATGATGGCTAAATTCCATTTAGCTGCTCTGATTTCAGGGTCCAGGCGTCGTGCATGCTGGCTCACTGTCACTCGCACTGGAACACTTGAATACAAAGGAAACCTTTTTAAAATGGACTCCATTTCCCCATGCATTTGTGTCTAATAGACTGGTGTGACCAGCAAGATCGCAGTGACGGGGCGGTGCAGACCGAGCTGCAATGGAACCTAACAGGGCAATTGGTCAGTCATTATGTTGTTTTTAACACTGACAGGCTCCGATTTGTTATTAAAATTGTCTGACAACATTATTGATCTCACAATGTGACTTCTTGATCAAAGACAGTGGAGTGGAGAGTGGAAAAAGGCATTCAAGGAGTCTGTTTTGGATATAAAAATTATAGATTTATGTTGTTATCTAAAAGATTTTCACTGCCGTGGCTCAATAGTTAAATGATTTCTACCATGATCCTTCCCTAACCTTTATAAAAGTACTTCTATTGCCTAACCTAACTGAAGCTACGGTGTCAAACTCCCTGTATTTATGTATGTATATATATATATATATATATATATATATATATATATATATATATATATATATATATATATATATATATATATACACAGTACAGGCCAAAAGTTATTATTATATTATATTAGTTTAGCTTTTTGCTTTCTGGAGGGATTTTTGCCTGCTGTTGTCTGGACACCTTTTGTTTTGTATAGACTTTCTAATGTAAAATCCTCAAGCTCAGCGCTATCTGTCTGTCTCTGCATCTGGGTCCACGTTCTCTGTACCTTCACAGAGAGTTATAGAAACACAAAAGTCCATAAGATGTTCCCAGTGCCAGGCCTTCTTCAATGCCATGGGCCAGTCAGACAGAGCCAGGTCGGGCTGTAGAGGTGGATGGCCCCCTTCCTCATAATCCCCAGCATTGCTCTGTTACAGAAAGAAGGTTTTATCATGGTACACTATTAGACTGTTAGCAGACGAGCTTCAACCGGAGATACCCTCAGCCGTAGTTCGCCCACTGTTCTGACTGAGGACCATCTCTTATGCCTGTGTGAGTGCTAGTGGACCCCCTCCTGTTTTGGGCTTCAGCCTTTTTTTTTATTATCTATAATAAAGTTTGAAATTGTTGAATTTGGAGACTTACATGCCTAAGTGCATTGAGTGTTACTTTTTAAGACAAAGTGACTGCTTGCTTAGAACGTTAAACTACTGTAATGCTAAACATCACAATTGCTTAAAATAAAATGATACCATATTATCATATTTCATCTTTAAGTGTGTTTTGTGCCCACCAGGTTTAAACTGAATAAATATGAAGACACACATACACAGAAAGGTTGAATAAGTATTATAAAGATAAAACATGAATTCTTTTTTGAAATAATACTCACATACTGTATTGGCACGGTCAACAACCTTTTGCCACGCCTGCTCTCGTTCTTTTGCTGCTGCAACTGTTTTGCTCTTTTTCTTAAATATGTTTATATCCGCAATAAACATACATCAATATTTCTAACGCCACTGGGGAGACGTAGGAAGTTTGAGCTTGATATTGGCCTGTTGCCATTATGTATCATATCTTATCTGTATTCCATTGATGAGGGCTTTTTATATGCTCGTGCACGCCCTTAAACCGAGGCTAACTTAACTCAGAGTTGATTGACCTAATTCTTATCACCTGTTCTGAAAACTCTGAGTTTGACACATCAGAGTTTGTTAAAGCTGCTTTCTGAAATAGCCCTCTGGTCATGAACCGCTCGCTGGCTCAACTGAGGCCTGGACTACGAATCCAGATCAACATGCGGTGGATTTCTTTTAGTTACCCGGCTCTGCTAACCCCACCCACCGCGGTCCAGCATCAGCTGTGTCACGACGGTGGTTATCTCTAGTTCATCAACCCGGGCTTTCCTATTCCAGCAACACGCGCCTTCACATAAATGAGAATGTTTGCACAGCACGACCAATCACAAACATCTACCAGAGCTGCATATTTTACATAAGAGCAAACTAAATCTACATAAATATGAAGAACACAGACATGGTTTTACAGGCAGAATGCAATAAAGTCGCTGCCTTCTAAAACAGGAAAGACAGCTGGCAGAAAAATAGCCGAAGCTGTGAATGTGTAACTCACAACGCTTATCAATATCACGTCCCCATCCGTCAGGACCAGTCTGACCAGAATTACACTTGTGCGGTCCATAACCTGTCGTTGCTTTAGCCTTTTATTTCAGCGATTGTGAGAGCAAAAATATAAAAACATAATTCAAACCGATGTACTCATTGACAACACTCTACTCTACTCAAGAAGCCAACAAATAGCCTCTACGTAATTCCCTCTGCTGAAAAGCTATAACTTAAAATACTAGGGGGCTATTGCACAAAACCAGGAAAAGGGACTAAGCCAGGATATTATTCAAAAGCAGAAGCACCTAAGTTACCATGATTTATTCATAACAGCCAGGATGTATTAATCCTGGAGCCTTTTCTGTTCACTCAGCAGTGGCTTTATCTTGTTATCAGCCTGCATTAAAATACATCAGGTGGATATTGTTGTTCAGTTAAATACTGTTCATATTTTAACATTGGGACTATTATTTTAAAAATCATTCATGTTACTGCTGTATTGCTGTATAAAGACTGGTGTTCATATTGTTGTTAGAAGCCTGTTTCTAGGTAACATAGTATGACAGATATTCAGAGATGGCAAAAGTACTCACTTCCTGTACTCAAGTAGAAGTACAGATACTTGTTTTAAAAAATACTCTGGTAAAAGTAGAAGTACTGATTTAACTTCTTTACTCAAGTAATAGTAACAAAGTACAGGCTTGGAAATGTACTTAAAGTAGAAAAGTAAAAGTAGCTGTGCGAATGACAACTAAAAATAACAATAATGTTTTAGAGTGCAAGCTGAGAAACTTCAGTGTTCATGGAGAAAAGGTTCTTTAAATGCCATTGGCTCCATTTATATGGATGTCTGCCAACAGGCCTAAAACATCTCATATATGATTATCGTGACAGAGACTGGGACTCCACACACATACGTGTGTGTGTGTGTGTGTGTGTGTGTGTGTGTGGTTCTGCAAATAGATAACATTGTAAAGGCTACCATACACAATGCATATAGGAATCATTGATTTTTTTTCGCCCAGCATGTTTCCTTGGATCAGGGAGGCTCCAAAATCATGGTAGCAGCTGTCGCCATGGTCCCGCTACACGTCCTGCAATGCTGTGTTACATCCTGCTACGCTCTGCTGTGCCCTGCTACGTCCTGCTGTGCCCTGCTACGTCCTGCTGTGCCCTGCTACGTCCTGCTGTGCCTTGTAATGCGGTACAGTGCCCTGCTATGCCATGAACTACTACAAAGAACTACTACAAACTACTATTTTTTGTGACTGTTATTGCCACTCTTCATTCTAACCCCAACCGGTCGTCAGACACCGCCTTCCAAGAGCCTGGGCCTGGGTCTAGGTCTGGGTCTGGGTCTGTCCCAGGTTTCTGCCTAAAAGGAAGTTTTTCCTCGCCGCTGTTGCTTGCTCTAGAGGGAACTACTAGAACTGTTGGGTCCTTGTAAATTATGGAGTGTGGTCTAGACCTGCTCTATCTGTAAAGTGTCTCGAGATAACTCTTGTTATGAATTGATACTATAAATAAAATTGAATTGAATTGAATTGAATATATCTTAGCAAATAATAACAATAAACCCACTATGTCATTACCTTAATGCAATGTAACTGTAGCATGTAAATAATGCAGCTAAAATACAAACGGGAGCAAGGATGTTCAACAATCTCCATTATGAATCAACAGCCAGGTGTAACCTAGGTAACAGGTGAATCAACAGCCAGGTGT
The DNA here is from genome assembly GCA_013375575.1 of Percina caprodes. Classification (NCBI taxonomy): domain Eukaryota; kingdom Metazoa; phylum Chordata; class Actinopteri; order Perciformes; family Percidae; genus Percina; species Percina caprodes. The sequence goes on from JABXJD010000074.1 coordinate 177,924, forward strand.
AACCTAGGTAACAGGTGAATCAACAGCCAGGTGTAACCTAGGTAACAGGTGAATCACCAGCCAGGTGTAGCCTAGGTAACAGGTGAATCAACAGCCAGGTGTAACCTAACAGGTGAAGAACACTAACAACTAAATTACTAGCTAATTTCCTTTAAATGTCCCAGAACTCCAGGGTTTACATCTATATGTAAACAGGGTCAGCTGAGAAAAAAACCTAAACCATGTGCACAGATTCATAATCTGTCTTTGAAAGACTTATTCATGCATTCATCTCCTCACGACTTAACTATTGCAACTCACTACTCTTCGGCATCAGCTCAACCTCCATTAAAAGGCTCCAACTGGTTCAGAACTCAGCTGACGACTCATCACCCGCTCCACATCCTGGCACCACATCACTCCGGTCCTAAAACAGCTACACTGGCTTCCCATCTCTCACCGGATCACATACAAAATCCTGGTCCTTACCTACAAAGCCATACACCACCTGGCCCCGTCATACCTCACTGTCCTCCTCTCCCCCTACCAACCTTCACGGTCCCTCAGATCCGCCTCAGCCGGTCTCCTCTATGTCCCCAAGTCAAAGCTCCGCAGTTTTGGAGACAGAGCCTTTTCCAGGGCAGCTCCCAGGCTCTGGAACTCCCTCCCCCATGAGATCCGCATCTCTGAGTCCCTCACCATTTTTCAGTCCCGTCAGAAGACCCATCTCTTCTGTTCTCCTTAGTTTTTTTTTTTTTCTACTCTGTAAAACGACTTTGAGCTTGGGAAAAGCGCTATACAAATTCAATTTATTATTACTATTATTATTATTATTATTATTATTATTAATGAAATAAATAAATAAACGTATAACAAACTTAATAAACTGGAAGTAGGAAAGATATTCACAGATTCAAACTTCTGGGATCAATGACTCTATAGCAAAATGATATTAAATCCCAAATGACGCATCTTTCCTACCGTAGTGAGGTTAAAACCGAGCCGTCCTCCTCTCTGGACAAATAAGACTGGTCTCTATGGCAACCGGCGGTGCTTAGACGTCTATAAACTACAACACCCACACAAAAATATCTGTTAATTTAATGAATATATATATATATATATATATATATATATATATATATATATATATATATATATATATATATATATATATATATATATATATAAGTACTGTGGTACAACTAGGAGGAGACAGTTATAATTAAGGTAAGAATATACTGGATATAGAATATCTTTCATATTTTGCTCCCGTTCATAAACACTTGAGAACTGATTGTTCTGAATCCTTTTTTCAGCTACGTACCTTTTCTTTTCTCTCACTTTTCTCTCTGTGTGGTGCGCGCCCGCTCGCGGTGTGAGGCGCGTGTCCGCGCTATTCTCCGACTTGACGACCCTTTGTTCAATCTAAAGTAACGAGTCAGTTTTGTAAAATGTAAGGAGTACAAAGTACCGATATTATGTTAAAATGTAAGTAGTAAAAGTACAAAAATAAATAGTAGCCTAAAGTAAAAATATCTGAAAAGTCTACTTGACTTCCCATCTGTGCAGATGTTCAGGAAACCCAACCTCTGAGACACAGCGATCAGACGTGAAATAACCAGCTGGAGTTTAGTAATCTGACGGAGGATCTCAGCATCCATCACCAACATGATGAAGAGCTTTCTTCTACTCATCCTCTCACTGCTGATAACAGGTACAACAAATACCTCATCACTGATTAGATTAGATTAGATTAGATTAGATTCAACTTTATTGTCATTACACAGGTACAGGTACAAGGCAACGAAATGCAGTTTAGGTCTAACCAGAAGTGCAGTAGCAGTAAGTGCAGATACACAATGGTTCCATAAGTGCAGGACATGGATATGTACTGAATAAATATAGAAATGAATACTATTATAAACAAATACCTCATCACTGATAGATACAATCGTTCATTATTATAGTTTTTAATATGTTCTGTGCTTCAGTTTGAGCTTTTTTTTGCTTTACAGTGCATTACTAAATCCAAATAAGATATCCTACAGCAACATACTGCACTCTACAGTGTTTTACTCAGAAATACAGAGTAAAACACAGTGTACTATATGTTTATCTGTTTCACTTTCACTTTAACACAGCATTAAAAGAAAGATTATTTTAGATTAAAAACTCCTTTGGTGAACTGGCAGTAACATTTTTTTGGTTGTTTTTTTCACAATTGAAAAATAAAAAGATTTACAATATGGATAAGGGTACCACAGATGATAACTAGACACTAGAAATTAACAGGTATACAGGTCACAACCGTTCAGCAAAGAGACCTCTGTTGAGTAAGAAATACAAAGAAATATTGTTAATGATCTATATTTATTTTATTAAAGCTATACTGAATGTGATTTGAAAATGAAAAATACACAATCAAGCAGTCTAATAGGACTAACCACTGGTTAATCCTGAGAGTGTGTTTCCGATCATGTTCCAGAAAGACAGTGTATGTTTTGTTGATAGAGATCATATCCAGATTGCAGCTCTCAGATTGTTTCAGAATCTGACATGATGGGAACTTTTCTCTCTGATCTCCAGGCTGGGAGGCCTCACCTGATGTGGAGGGATGCACAGACGGATGGGTGGACTTCACCTGTCTAAAAGATATCAAATGTCAAAGTGTTGGTCTAGTTAAGGAGGACAGACAAGCTATCATACAAAGTGCTCAAAAGAATGTGTGGAAGACCGAGGGCAGATTTTCTGTGTACCATGATGTAGAAAAAAGAAATCTCAGAGTGGTCATCAGACAACTTCAACTACAGGACTCTGGGGAGTATGAGTGTAAATGTGACCAAACATCTGTAAGTGAATATGTGGACTTGAAAGTTGGTAAGAAATGCTGCTTCTTTTTATCACTTTGCCATAAAACACATAGTACCAGGCATGAGAAGCACATATAATAGACAGATCCTTTTTATTTACAGTTGACAGCTGCCAGACACCATTTAATCAAACTGCGTACAGAACCGCTAAAACCACCATCTCATGTGACAAAGGAAACTTCTTCTGCAAAGACAACGGTCCAGACGGTGGCAACAGCGGTCCAATCTGTGAGGATTTATCAACTAAATCTTCTCAGAAGTCAAACGGGTCCTTCTACATGTCCATCAGTAATGTGTCCTCACAGCATGCTGGGGTCTACTGGTGTGGACTGGAGACAAAGGAACGGAACAGAGCTGCACTCAGAAAAATCCAACTGAAGGTTGAAGGTGAGAAACAGACATCTGACACTTTTAGGTTTGATTTATCACACATATAATGAAGGTGTCTCTGAAATATGATGTTAAATACACTAACTGTCTTTCTGTCTGTCTACAGATACTATTACTAACTTCATTAGGTCTCTAACTGTTGGACAGAATCTCACATACTGGTGTAAATATCCAAAGGGTACTCCGATAAGAAAATTCATCTGTAAAGGAGAAGATCCATCTATATGTAAACAGATAGTAAGCACTGCCCAGATTAAACAGAACGCTGGAAAGTTTTCTATGATGGATGACAAAGTGAAAAATATCACCATCAGAGTGAGAAACGTAACAACAGAAGACTCTGGGACATACTGGTGTGGAGCAGGAAGAAATGACCGAAGACAGAGCAACCCATTCTTCCACAGGCTCATCATGACTGTCGGTGAGTCGACTTATTTTATTTTGTGGCTGTTATGTGACCCTGGTTCAGATTGGGAGGGAGGAACTCATCTATTACAAGCATGAAGAGAAAGCTACAAGAATACTTCATCAGTGCTGGACTTATATTTTTAATTTATGAAGTTATTATGAAATGACTTAGTTATTTAATAACTGTGTTTTTGATCTAAATCTTCTTCTTACAGAAGGACCACCAACAGTAGAAGGTATGAGTCCCTTCATTTTGTTTTTAAAGAAGTAGATCTGTCCTCAAACCAGTAAAGTTGGTACACAAGAGCAAAACAAGAAAAGGAAGTGGTTTATTACCTTAAAAGAGGGTGGGTGAGATAAACATTTCTCGGTTTCCTCAGATTTTATCTTGATCAATATACGGCTTATGTGATAAACGCTGATGGAAACCTTATTTGCCGAATAAATGATGAATTGCGATTACATTTTAGGTCATTTTATGGTTGCAACCCGCAACAAAACAAAGAAGAAGAAGTTGTAGTTAATGTCCCCCAGTATTTTTTACTTCATTATTCATCATTTTTTAATATATATTTGACTGTAAAATTAAGATTTGTGTTATCAGCTTTTTGTGATTGACACATTTTAATGAATGAGTACTGATGCAACAGGTAAAAGAGAAATGACCATTTCAACATATTTTCTCGCTGAAATATAGGCTAACATATCATTTTATCTTTCAGATTCCTGCTGTTGATTTATTTATGTAATTCCATTGTTTAAATATTGTAAATCTTTAAATGCAGGTCTGTTTGTTTTCAGTGCCTACTTCTCCCCCTCCAACTTCAGCACCACCTAGAACACAGCCTACTACTGTTTCCTATGAAGGTTTTGGTATGAAAGTTGCTTGTTTTTTTAAACCCTAAGGCCTAAATCTTGGTCACTATGAGGTCAAATCCCTTCATCAGTGCTGGACTTATATTTTTAATTTAGGAAGTTATTATGAAATGACTTAGTTATTTAATAACTGTGTTTTTGATCTAAATCTTCTTCTTACAGAAGGACCACCAACAGTAGAAGGTATGAGTCCCTTCATTTTGTTTTTAAAGAAGTAGATCTGTCCTCAAACCAGTAAAGTTGGTACACAAGAGCAAAACAAGAAAAGGAAGTGGTTTATTACCTTAAAAAAGGGTGGGTGAGATAAACATTTCTCGGTTTCCTCAGATTTTATCTTGATCAATATACGGCTTATGTGATAAACGCTGATGGAAACCTTATTTGCCGAATAAATGATGAATTGCGATTACATTTTAGGTCATTTTATGGTTGCAACCCGCAACAAAACAAAGAAGAAGAAGTTGTAGTTAATGTCCACCAGTATTTTTCACTTCATTATTCATCATTTATTAATATATATTTGACTGTAAAATTAAGATTTGTGTTACCAGCTTATTGTGATTGACACATTTTAATGAATGAGTACTGATGCAACAGGTAAAAGAGAAATGACCATTTCAACATATTTTCTCGCTGAAATATAGGCTAACATATCATTTTATCTTTCAGATTCCCGCTGTTGATTTATTTATGTAATTCCATTGTTTAAATATTGTAAATCTTTAAATACAGGTCTGTTTGTTTTCAGTGCCTACTTCTCCCCCTCCAACCTCAGCACCACCTAGAACACAGCCTACTACTGTTTCCTATGAAGGTTTTGGTATGAAAGTTGCTTGTTTTTTTAAACCCTAAGGCCTAAATTTTGGTCACTATGAGGTCAAATCCCTTTGTCGGTGCTCTTGATGTCATTTTGTGGATGCTGGATGTCATTTTCATGTCTGTTTTTTACTGCAGATCGGGACTCTGTGTTGACGATCGCTGTGGCTCTGTCGTTGGATGTGCTGCTGTTGGTGCTCATGTTCACCGCATACTTTGCCTACAGAAGTAAGACATTTCTTCACTGGTTGACACGCCATCAAACACCTCCAGTCCCACACAAAGAGAGACTTTTTATTCAATACTAAGTTAGAAACATGGGAAAGGTTTTAATATTCCATGCCCTTTAGTCCAGCAGGGGTTGGAGTATAACGCCTTCCTGTTTTCTGAATGACTCCAGTGACATTAGCTGGTGAGGCAGCACAGGCACTGGGAATAAGCAGAAAATCTAATTAAATTTACTAAATTCAAAAAGCAAGTGGGACAGGAAAAACTGTGTGGGCAGTGGTAGGATAAACTGCGGGAGCTAGCCGGCTTACAACATCATTCTACAAAATCATACTTCTAATATATAACTTCTTATCAATTAGTATAATAGCACTCCTTCCAACCAAGCAGCAACCACCCTTTCCTTCTGTAGTACTTCACCATGTAGTTATAGGAACAACGATCAGTACTTCTTTTTCATTTTAATTCTGGTAAAATGATCCTTCATAATGTAGCGATATCAGGTTAGACTGAAACGTCTCATTGGTTTTATTACAATACTGTTTTATTCTCTTCCCTTTCCCACTTTGTCTGACAGAATGTGGAGCTTGTGACAATACAAGGAGAGGAGCAGTAAGGAGAAGAGAAGAGGTCAGTGTATGATTGCAATATAATTATAATGTACACACAATATTTAAGTATCAATTAAATGTTGACTATTCTCACATGCGGTGTTTGGGTTACCACATTAGATGCATATTGTATAAATTACAGAAAGTATCACATCTTGGTCTTGCCATAAATCAAGTACAGATACAATAAAGAAATAATAAAACTAATTGTGGTAGCGGGTCGGTCCGGTATGATACTGGGCTGATGGTTTGTTTACTGAAAACTACATTATACACTCAGTATAAATAGTGTTTATTGTCATTATTACATATGTGCTGCTGAGACCTTACGTTTCATATTCTTCCCCAGATGGAATCAAATATATGAGAAGAAAGGAACAAATCCAACAGCCAGATGCAGGAGCATCACCTGACACTTATCACCCCCCACCCCCAGCCCCTCTAACTCTCTGCTCTACAATGCCTTGGCAACATCTGCAACGTCTGCAACATCTGCAACGTCTGCAACATCTGCAACATCTGCAACGTCTGCAACATCCGCAACGTCTGCAACATCCACAACATCTGCAACATCCGCAACGTCTGCAACCTCTGCAACGTCTGCAACATCTGCAACGTCTGCAACATCTGCAACGTCTGCAACATCTGCAACATCCGCAACGTCTGCAACATCCGCAACATCTGCAACGTCTGCAACGTCTGCAACGTCTGCAACATCTGCAACGTCTGCAACATCTGCAACATCTGCAACATCTGCAACGTCTGCAACATCTGCAACGTCTGCAACATCCACAACGTCTGCAACATCTGCAACGTCTGCAACATCTGCAACATCTGCAACATCTGCAACATCTGCAACTTCCAAAACAACAACTCTAGCTTTGTTGCCTCACCATCATTTTGGCTATTCTAGCTCTTCCTCAGCTGCATTTCCTTCCACATATAAGCCATTTCCTCTGTCAGGGTTAGACCAGAGGCAGACGATGCCAACACCAACACTCATAACATGGTTGACCATCTGTTTTTATTTTAGTTTTAAAATAGTCATTTATCAGAATCATTTATTTGTCATTATAAATTATTCTGATTTTTTTAATCAGTGGAATAACAATGGAATGAACAATAGAGTGTACGGCAACTGTTAAGAACAAAAATATAGAACAGAATTGATATAATAAAAAATGTGCTAAAACAATAAGAAATATGTACAATATAACTGTTTTGAAGATGTACCATTTTTTTCCCAGTGTGTGTGAAATATTAATCTGGATGTTCAAAGTGTCCTAGCATATACCGTATATGGCAGTCCAGGATGTGTGTTAATACAACATGCAGCTAGTGGCTGTGGGGGGTGTGAAATGTGTAGGTTGCCATAAATATATTGCTTATATGCCATTGCTATAGTTTACACCTTTTGTACATTGTTTGCTAAGTGTAATTTGTTTTTTATTGTGATTTAACTGGATAACTTTTACTTAGTGACAGGTATGAGTAGATAAATAAAGTAAACATATAAATATTATGTATGGCATGGAGTATATCTGTTATCATCCACATGCCATATATTGTCATTATTTTGTGTAATTTGTGCATCATGATAAAACTGATTTTCTGTATTTTTTGGTAAAAACATAATATAAATTTGTTAATCAACTTTCTCAAATCAAGCACCCTATTTGAAAATATAATTAGGCTCAATTTTACTTTGATTTGATAAACTAAAATAGAGTCACCTTATAACAGTGCGTTATAAGGTGTCGACCATGTGGAAGACTTTTTCAAAGACATAGTTAAAGCTTCACCCTGTTGGGACCATAGGTAGACAGACCTATGGTAGTTAGTAGTTAGAGGTAGGTTATGAATCAGCTTTATGCCATTGCATCATTAGGCTACATGTAACATGATATTCCATTAGCTTAATGCCCATTACATCATTGGGCTACATGTAACATGACATGACATTAGCTTAATGCCCATTACATCATTAGGCTACATGTAACATGACATGACATTATCTTTATGCCCATTACATCATTAGGCTACATGTAACATGACATGACATTAGCTTTATGCCCATTACATCATTAGGCTACATGTAACATGACATGACATTATCTATATGCCCATTACATCATTAGGCTACATGTAACATGACATGACATTAGCTTTATGCCCATTACATCATTAGGCTACATGTAACATGACATGACATTAGCTTTATGCCCATTACATCATTAGGCTACATGTAACATGACATGACATTAGCTTTATGCCCATTACATCAGTGGTTAGGAAGGACACATACCAAGTGCATCATTTTTATGTGAGATGGATCACAACATTCATGTTGTAACTAGATGGAAAGACCATTAGATTTAACACAATTATCTATATCTATCTATATCTATATAAAGCTAGTGGAACAACATTTCAGTCTCTTTAGACATTAGACACAAACTGCACTGACATGTTTCTGTGTTGCTTCCACTTTATTGTGAATATGTACTGTATGTGCACAAAATTAAACGTGGTAAGAACACAGAATGGACAAAAAGAAATCCTTTAACGCCACAGTGTCATTCCCTAAAGGTAAAGAAAAAGAGTTAATTCATACTTTTCATGTTGATTCTCTAAAGTCAGCTAAAGCAGGTTTTGGTGCCTGTGTCAGTGTTGATACCTGCAGTCTTTGAGCAGTGAGTCCATGGAGCACGTTGGTCAACAACTTCTGATTTTCTGCATCTTATTGACTCTTTTAACTTAAATCTGCGGTGGAAAAAAGTCATATTCAAGGACCTAGTCCTGTTTTTCACCTTTCATTTAGCCATTTTGTTCTAAGTGACTGATCTGTGTGCCTGATATTTCATATATATTTCATTTGTCTGTGTGTACTATATGTGTACAAACAACAAACAAACTATACATCTTTTCCAACTTGTACAGGTCAGTGTTTATAAGATTTCACAAGCCATAACATTGTGAATTGGCGCTTTTATTGTGAAGGACATTCACCGGAAGTGTTGCTGATGCTGCAGGAGGTAGCTCTTCTTTGCTGGACTAAATCCAAGGCCTTACTGAGCATGTTGCCAGAAGCCGTTGGATGACCGGCAGTGGCGCTCCAGTGAAGTGTAATCTTGACAACTATGAAGCGTTTTGCTCTGGTGTGTCTCTGTCTCCTGACTGGGGCTGGAATAACCTCTGCTGATGAAAAAGGTCACAAAGCTACTCTTTAACTTTCTGCGTCTGTTTTCTTCTCTTTTAAATTGTATTTTGTCTTCTTTCTTTCTTCCATTGTTTTCATGTTACCTGCTGGTAAATGTGTCAACCATGGATAATTGTTTTGGTCATATAAATATGTTATATATAGTGGAATGTACCTATATGCTACCTTTACTCAAGGAGGCCTACTTGTAACATTACTTTACTTTATAGTTTTTCATGCCACTTTCTACTTCTACATCCCAGAGAGAAATGTTGTAATTTTTAGTCCACAGATTTATTTACAAATTTAGTTACAAATTAAGATTTTTGCATTTGCTTTTTGCAAATTTTGATTTTTTTTAGTTACAAATTAAGATTTTTGCACACAAAACGCATGTAGTTTATAAAATTTGATTTTACTATAAAGTTAACTATATTGAACAATATAACGGTCTACAAGTCTGAAATCAATCACTCACATTTTATTTAAAGTGTAAAATGGCCCTTGAAGTCCTAGTGCACTGTACAATTAAAGGAACACCAAAATAACAGACAAGAACAGAAGAGCTGAACGCAGTAATAAGACCCAGCAGGAACCCCGCAGTGTGAGAGGAGAAGTGAAAAGGGTCTGGTGTTGGTTTGTATGGTTGGCTGGAGTGTACTGAGGAGAGGTGGGTGTTCACTCTAGATTTCTAAATGTCAGCTGAGTGAGCTTCTTTAACATGCTGTGGGAGGCCATTCCACAGATGAGGGGCACGGTAGGACGACCCCCTGGGACCAGCAGGTTTTTTGTTTGCTAGGTGAATGACCAGGAGACCAGCAGCAGGGAGCAGAGAGTGGGGGGTGTCATGAACCACACAACTGTTTGGATCGATTCCACGTTGTAAAATGTGAGGATTTTTAATAAAATACTTCAAGTACATTGTCCTGTTGATAGACTATATACTTTTACTTGAGCACCATTTTCTCAGGACTTTTAATTGTAATAGAGTATTTATCAGCGTAGGCTACGTTTACTCAGGCTCAGTAAAAGATTTGATCTTTAGATAAATCTTCAGAATGCAAAATAGTGTAACAGTCATAGGCTGTTAATATTAATGGACAGAGCATGTGTGGCTCACCCGTTGGTTTGTGGAGATCTGCTACGAGGTGATGAGTTTGCAATTCATACGCATTTGGCAGGTGGTCGGGGGTCAACTTCAGGCCCTGTTAATGTGGCAATAATAACACAGTGATATACAGTTTCCTTTGGGGTTGGTTGGTTGGTTGGTTGGTTGGTTGGTTGGTTGGTTGGTTGGTTGGTTGGTTGGTTGATCTTTCATGACAAGTCTGTTCAATTTCAACAGCCGGGACATAGCTGCACCTACAGACACACACACACACACACACACACACACACACACACACACACAAACAGTGGTCTGACTGAGAATACCAAATTATAAGTAATTTTGTTGCATGAATTACTTTTCTGGATTTTTGGGGAAATGCATATATAATAATAATAATAATAATAATAATAATAATAATAATAATAATAATAATAATAATAATAATAATAATAATAATATTAAACAGAAACATTAAAATACTGCCATGTTCCTGTGAAGCGTTCACATGTAAGAATCAGTGTGGTATTTCCGATGATTCTCCGTTGTGAACTCTGTTGAAGAGCTGTTCTGTTGCCAGGTGGCTTTGGCCTAATTGTTGCTATTTGGACCTGATGCTGGATGTTCATATCTCCTTTGACATTTCAAGACACCGTTGTAACTCTTCATCCTTTTCTTCTCTCTTCTTCCTCCAGCGCTGCAGTGTTACTGTAAGCGCTGTGCCAACTCCAGCTGCACCACCGATGGCAGCTGTTACGCCGTCATCCAGAAGACGGGCAGCAGGCTGACCGTCGAGAACCACCAGTGTCTGCAGGACTATGTACTGGTCCCACGAGGACAGCCCTTCATCTGTTTCCCGTTTGGAATCATGGGCATTTACCCGTTGTGCTGTACCACGGACTACTGCAATAAAGAGCCCTACCTAGGAACCCTTGGTAAAACACACACACTCATGTACACACAATATATTACATACATATGCATATCCAAAGTTATAAAAACAGATTCTCATATTAATGATATATTATGTTGTTATAACAACATACTTCCATAAGTCTGTCTTAACGAATGAATACATACTTTTTTTATCTTTCAGAGCCAACAGTCATCACAGTGGCCGAAGGGAGTGACGTTACTTTACCCTGTTCCCCCAGCCCGAGTCCAAGAAGTTTGACTGGGAGAAAGATGATGGTCAGCAGGAGGTGTTCTTTTATGATGCAGGCGTTCATTACAATAACGGCCAATCGGGTCAGAGTGAGCAGTTCAAAGGTCGAGTCTCACATTTTCCGGACCAACTGAAGAATGGAAATGCCTCCATAATGATCAGAAATGTGAACGTGGCTGACAGTGGAGACTACTCCTGCTTTCTTACCCATCTTCAAACACCTCAAATATTCCACATTGGGCTTGTTGTTGGTGAGTGCTTTCATTAAACAGTTGGAGGTGCCCGCTCTTTTTCTAACATTTCAGCAGCCTGGAGTAGAAGTCTGACTCCAACCAGTCAGGTGTGTGGATGGGAATCAGATTGTTTCAGATGGACAAAACAAAAAAATCTATGGGACGTCCGTGTTTTAGGATTAATTTGTAATGTCAGGAATAAGACATTACTGATGATCTAATTTTGCAATCATTTATGTAATTCTCCTGTTGTATCAAGACTGTGTGCCCTTTCTGTATATATATGTAAATAACCCATTCTGACTGAATTCTGACTCTGCTGCTGCTGACAGACAGAAGGAAAAGACACTTTTGGAAAATGGAGCCAGTTGGATAATCACATCAAATAAATTATACCCATGATAATATGAACAGTGTTTCATACTGTGTTCACAGGTGCATCCCCCAAACCATCCATCGCTGCCTATCAAAGCGAGGATGGTGTGCTGCTGCAGTGTGAAGTCCGAGGTGCTTCTCCGAAACCGAGAGTAGAGTGGCAGGACAGCGCTGGACACGTCCTCCCTGCTGAGGAGCCTCAGGTCTCAGAAAGAGAGGGCCGCTACGACGTCACCCTCCACTCTACTGTGACCGAGACCGACCGCTATCGCTGCGTTGTCACACAAGAGCAAATCGACCATCAGACTGATGCTGAGACCTTTGTGAATATCCATGGTGAGAAGTGACATTTTCATATTTCAATAATTGTTCCTGTGTTATTAGTTCTCTCAAACTGTGATGGAGACACCTCCACACTTAAAACTCAGCAAAAACGTCCCACTTAAAGGAGAATTCTGGTCTGTAAATGTGGTGGTCTGTCAGTAGAGAGAAACTAACCAATCAGGTCTGTCAGTAGAGAGAAACTAACCAATCAGGTCTGTCAGTAGAGAGAAACTAACCAATCAGGTCTGTCAGTAGAGAGAAACTAACCAATCAGGTCTGTCAGTAGAGAGAAACTAACCAATCAGGTCTGTCAGTAGAGAGAGACTAACCAATCAGGTCTGTCAGTAGAGAGAGAAACTAACCAATCAGGTCTGTCAGTAGAGAGAAACTAACCAATCAGGTCTGTTAGTAGAGAGACAAACTAACCAATCAGGTCTGTTAGTAGAGAGAAACTAACCAATCAGGTCTGTCAGTAGAGAGAAACTAACCAATCAGGTCTGTCAGTAGAGAGAGAAACTAACCAATCAGGTCTGTCAGTAGAGAGAAACTAACCAATCAGGTCTGTCAGTAGAGAGAAACTAACCAATCAGGTCTGTCAGTAGAGAGAAACTAACCAATCAGGTCTGTCAGTAGAGAGAAACTAACCAATCAGGTCTGTCAGTAGAGAGAAACTAACCAATCAGGTCTGTCAGTAGAGAGAAACTAACCAATCAGGTCTGTCAGTAGAGAGAAACTAACCAATCAGGTCTGTCAGTAGAGAGAAACTAACCAATCAGGTCTGTCAGTAGAGAAAAACTAACCAATCAGGTCTGTCAGTAGAGAGAATCTAACCAATCAGGTCTGTTAGTAGAGAGAAACTAACCAATCAGGTCTGTCAGTAGAGAGAAACTAACCAATCAGGTCTGTCAGTAGAGAGAAACTAACCAATCAGGTCTGTCAGTAGAGAGAAACTAACCAATCAGGTCTGTCAGTAGAGAGAAACTAACCAATCAGGTCTGTCAGTAGAGAGAAACTAACCAATCAGGTCTGTCAGTAGAGAGAAACTAACCAATCAGGTCTGTCAGTAGAGAAAACTAACCAATCAGGTCTGTCAGTAGAGAGAAACTAACCAATCAGGTCTGTCAGTAGAGAGAAACTAACCAATCAGGTCTGTCAGTAGAGAAAAACTAACCAATCAGGTCTGTCAGTAGAGAGAATCTAACCAATCAGGTCTGTTAGTAGAGAGAAACTAACCAATCAGGTCTGTCAGTAGAGAGAAACTAACCAATCAGGTCTGTCAGTAGAGAGAGAAACTAACCAATCAGGTCTGTCAGTAGAGAGAAACTAACCAATCAGGTCTGTCAGTAGAGAGACAAACTAACCAATCAGGTCTGTTAGTAGAGAGAAACTAACCAATCAGGTCTGTCAGTAGAGAGAAACTAACCAATCAGGTCTGTCAGTAGAGAGAAACTAACCAATCAGGTCTGTCAGTAGAGAGAAACTAACCAATCAGGTCTGTCAGTAGAGAGAAACTAACCAATCAGGTCTGTCAGTAGAGAGAAACTAACCAATCAGGTCTGTCAGTAGAGAGAGACTAACCAATCAGGTCTGTCAGTAGAGAGAAACTAACCAATCAGGTCTGTCAGTAGAGAGAAACTAACCAATCAGGTCTGTCAGTAGAGAGAAACTAACCAATCAGGTCTGTCAGTAGAGAGAAACTAACCAATCAGGTCTGTCAGTAGAGAGAAAACTAACCAATCAGGTCTGTCAGTAGAGAGAAACTAACCAATCAGGTCTGTCAGTAGAGAGAAACTAACCAATCAGGTCTGTCAGTAGAGAGAAACTAACCAATCAGGTCTGTCAGTAGAGAGAAACTAACCAATCAGGTCTGTCAGTAGAGAGAAACTAACCAATCAGGTCTGTCAGTAGAGAGAAACTAACCAATCAGGTCTGTCAGTAGAGAGAGACTAACCAATCAGGTCTGTCAGTAGAGAGAGAAACTAACCAATCAGGTCTGTCAGTAGAGAGAAACTAACCAATCAGGTCTGTCAGTAGAGAGAAACTAACCAATCAGGTCTGTCAGTAGAGAGAAACTAACCAATCAGGTCTGTCAGTAGAGAGAAACTAACCAATCAGGTCTGTTAGTAGAGAGAAACTAACCAATCAGGTCTGTCAGTTAGAAATATGTTAACCAATCAGGTATGTCGGTAGAGAGAGACTAACCAATCAGGTCTGTCTGTAGAGAGAAACTAACCAATCAGGTCTGTCAGTAGAGAGAAACTAACCAATCAGGTCTGTTAGTAGAGAGAACAACTAACCCTCACCACCACCTAGAATACAGCCTGCTAACTCCCCTCCATCACCACCACCTAGAATACAGCCTGCTAGACTCTCCACCCTCACCACTGTCAGTACAGAGAAACTAACCAATCAGGTCTGTCAGTAGAGATAAACTAACCAATCAGGTCTGTCAGTAGAGAGAAACTAACCAATCACCACTGTCAGAATACAGCCTGCTAACCAATCACCCTCTGTCACCTAGAGAGAGACTAACCAATCTAGGTCAGTCAGTAGAGATAAACTAACCAATCAGGTCAGTCTGTAGAGAGAAACTCACCAATCAGGTCTGTCAGTAGAGAGAAACTAACCAATCAGGTCTGTCAGTAGAGAGAAACTACCACCAAGCAGGTCTGTCAGTAGAGAGAAACTAACCAAATCAGGTCTGTTAGTAGAGAGAAACTACCACCAATCAGGTCTGTCAGTAGAGAGACCCTAACCAATCAGGTCTGTCAGTAGAGAGAACCCTAACCAATCAGGTCTGTCAGTAGAGAGAAACTCACCAATCAGGTCTGTCAGTAGAGAGAAACTACCCTCACCAATCAGGTACAGCCTGTAGACTCTCCACCCTCACCAACCTAGAATCAGCCTGTAGACTCCTCCACCCTCACCACCATCTAGAATCAGTCAGTAGAGAGAGACTAACCAACCTAGGTCAGTCAGTAGAGAGAACTAACCAACCAGGTCAGCCTGTAGAGAGAACTAACCAATCAGGTCTGTCTGTAGAGAGAAACTCACCACCACCAGAATCAGCCTGTAGACTCTCCACCCTCACCACCACCTATAATACAGCCTGACAACTCCCCAATCACCACCACCAGAATACAGCCTAACTAATCACCACCACCTATAATACAGCCTGCTGACTCACCCTCACCACCACTTAGAATACAGCCTGAGACTCACCCTCACCACCAAGAATACAGCCTGCTAGACTCATCACCACCACCTAGAATACAGCCTGCTAATCCACCCTCACCACCACCTAGAATACAGCCTGCTAGAGTTAGCACCCAACAGGCTTCAACAGGTCCACCCTCACCACCACCTAGAATACAGCCTGCTACGACTCCCCCTCCACCCTCACCACCACCTAAAATACAGCCTGCTACGACTCCACCCTCACCACCACCTAGAATACAGCCTGCTACGACTCCCCCCTCCACCCTCACCACCACCTAGAATACAGCCTGATGACTCCCCCTCCACCCTCACCACCACCTAGGATACAGCGCGCTACTATTCTCCCTACAACCTAAAAGTACTTTGGTACCAGTAAAATACTTATGACTACAAACATTGAATCACTTACATGTAATAAATGTGATTTCCCAAATAAAGAACCCTTTTCCAAAATAAGATCTACAAAATGGAGAAGTTAAAACTCCACAGTGGCATCCTGCCCATCCTGTTGATACTGACCAATGTGTCACTTTGATAGTTCTTAACACTTCAAGATCTGGTTAAAACTCACTGCCCACATGTCCTTCCTGAGTAAAAGATTAAGTTTCAATGTTGAAAACCAGAAGGTAGCACACATACACTCACAGATCTCAGTTTCCCCAATTCATTGCTCTGATGAAGCCTTTGGGCTAAAACAGGACTCATCTTTGCTTGACATGGCCAGAATAAATTGAGTGGGCTGTTTCTTTACCTATTCAGTGTTGGAACTTTATGAATTTTGGTATAGCAAATGTCTATATATAGCATAAACAAAACACTCTCAAACACCATACTACTGAAAGATAAAGATGGTTGTGTTTGTTCATGTTGTAACTGGATTTAAAGACTAACAGATTTTACACAATGATTTAAAGATAGTGAAACCACAAATCAGTCATTAGATCTTGTGTTGCTTCCACTTTACGTCATGTGAACTAAATTAAACCGGAGAAGAACACAATGGACAAAAAGAAACCGTGTCAATCACTACATTTATTTATGATAGAGGAAATTCATACTAGAAAGCCCAGTTTTCAAAATACAGCTGTGATTTTGTATGAAAGTGGAACAGCATTGTGTTTCTTTAAAAAAAAAAAGTAAAAAGTCTAGCTGATATCCATGCTCTCTGTTGGCCCTAAGCCCCCCCCCTCCCCTCCCTGGACGCTCTGGTAGATGGACGCCATGTCAGCGTTGGTTCTGATCTGGTTGGCGAAGTCAGCCATGCTGGGGCTCCTCTCCACCTCAGGCACGGCCAGCAGGGCGGCGACAGCGCGCATGGCAGAGCGCCGCAGCTCCTCCTGCTTCTCAAACTCCTGCTTCACAGAGCCGGCCTTCACCTGCAGGCGGGGGGAAGGTGGAGATTGATGGCAGCATCACATGCTATTAGCAGTGTAATTCTTAATAGTAGGTTAATAATGTAACGGACAAAAGGCTCTATCGGAGTATCTTCAGTAGTTTGCATCGCTGTAATTTAGCAGTTGTAGAATGGAATTTAGGCAACGCTCCAACAACCTCGAGCCAAATTTGTGACATAGAGCTAACAACTTGACCTTGTTGCTGCCGTTCCGAGCGTTGCATTCTTGCATTGCAGTTTACAATGACAACTGCGTGCACACACAACTAAGGCGAAAGCTATTGATTATTTTCATTGCTGATTAATCTGTCAAACATTTCTCGATTAATCCATTAGTTGCTTGGCCTAGAAAATGTCAGAAAATGGTAAAAATGCCAAAGATGCCAAAGATTTCCCAAAGCCAAAGATGACGTCCTCAAATGTCTCAACTCAAAAGATATTCTGTTTACTGTCACAGAGTGAACAAACTAGATAAGGGCAGTTTAAATAGTAATTTATATTCTACTTAATTTGAAATTAAGGTGAATAGAATCTATAAAACAGACAAAATAGTATTTATTTCATAAGAGTCATGTTTCCAAAGCCCATTGGACTTGCAGTGTACTGTACATTGGCACTGCATAGACAGCAGTGGCATACATTAGCGTTGATATGAATCATAATATGAGTGTGAATTACTGAGTTCTAAGGAGCGCTGGTACCTTGGTAGTGCAGGTAGCTTTAAGAGGCTCTATCAGTCTGTCCAGCCTTTGGAGAACAGCTGCTGGACACAGAGACGCCAAGCGCGCTAACATCAGGAAAGTCAGCATCTGCAACACACACACACGCCAACACAAGAAAGAAAAAAAGTCACATCAAGAAGATGGACGACACTGGGAAAACACACTATCAAAATCTTTCAACAAAATTAAGATAAGAACATGATGCAGCTATTGAAACATGCTATAAATGTTAACTCTAAAAGCTAAAAAGGTTGTTGAGTTCCCGGGATGGGAGAAAAATGTGCTCTGGGGCACCCAGAGAGCCCAGTTGGTAGAACGGGTGCCCATGTAGAGGTTTACTCCTCGACGCAGCGGGCCCTGGTTTGACTCCGACCTGCGGCCCTTTGCTGCATGTCGTCCCCCCCCTAAAATGCCCAAAAAAGCTCTGGACAGATAGTCTAGCTAGCTGTCTGGATTTACCCTGCAGAGATCTGAGGACCAGGTAACCATAGTCCTCAGATTGGACAGATAGTCTAGCTAGCTGTCTGGATTTACAGAGATCTGAGGACCAGGTAACCATAGTCCTCAGATTGGACAGATAGTCTAGCTAGCTGTCAGGATTTACCCTGCAGAGATCTGAGGACCAGGTAACCATAGTCCTCAGATTGGACAGATAGTCTAGCTAGCTGTCTGAGATCTTACCATAGTCCTGATTGGACAGATAGTCTAGCTAGCTGTCTGGATTTACCCTGCAGAGATCTGAGGACCAGGTAACCATAGTCCTCCGATTGGACTGAGATAGTCTAGCTAGTCTGCTAGCTGTCTGGATTTACCCTGCAGAGATCTGAGGACCAGGTAACCATAGTCCTCAGATTGGACAGATAGTCTAGCTAGCTGTCTGGATTTACCCTGCAGAGATCTGAGGACCAGGTAACCATAGTCCTCAGATTGGACAGATAGTCTAGCTAGCTGTCTGGATTTACCCTGCAGAGATCTGAGGACCAGGTAACCATAGTCCTCAGAAATCAGCCACAGGTTAGAGCTCCAACACAAAAAGGAGAGAAGGTGACGGACATCCGGCCAAAAATGAGAGACATCCGGCGGATTTTCCAGCGGCACCTGAACAATCTCGGAAATGAAACGTCGATGTAGACTGAGCTGCACATAACTGATGGGATTCTACTTTTCTACCCACCCTGATATCATAGTGATCTTTGAGTCCTTCCTCCACATGGTCTAGAAACTGCAGAATGTCCAGCCCCTCCAAGCAGCTGTCCAGCAGAGTGTACATACACTCAAACGCTGCTTTACGCACATCCAGCCCATCATCCACAGTGTGTTTGAATGGACCCATCTCCACCTGCGGTGCACACGCACAATCAACATCTACGCATCAATACAAAAACACGTTTAAATTTCCCAGCTTCCCAACCCACTTCTCTGATGAGGTCCTTCCTGATCTGGGTCTCCTTGTAGAGGTGAGGCAGTACTGTTGCTAGGAGACCACGGATCAAAGATGGTTTGTTGTGAGCCGCAGAGTTAAACATCACCAAAGCGACGCGCCGCACGTTGATGTCCTCATCCTGCAGGGTCTTCAGGAAGTCGCCTGCCCAACAGAGATGATTTGATTTGAGTCTTGTTATCCAATAGAACGTGATCGGTTCACACAAGTCTGTCTTACAAAAAACATCTACCTGTTCATATGTACATTTGAGAAGTGACATCATTATCCACATGATCATTATTATTTGTGTAATTGCACCATGATTAAACTTATTTAAACTGTGTTTTTGTGAACATGTAATAAAATGTGTTTTTCAAAGATCCAGATCCAGATTAATGTGCCACTTCAACGCTGCTAACTGAAAACTGGTTCAAACTCACTGCCCTGCCCATATTTCCTTTGAGCAAAAGATAAAGTTCCAACAGATGCAGCTTGTGGATTAAACTCAGTTTTACCAATTTATTGTTGTGCTGGAAGATACTCTGACAGACAAACAAGTGGATTTGTCACTTTCACTCACGGGAAGAATTACAGCGAGCAATGACTTTTTCAGTGTGCAGAAATGGTTTAACGGACCCTGAGACAGCCTCTGATTGGTCGAATCACTCATGTCAAAATGGCCAGTAAAACAATACCTTTTTACAAATTAGTTGTGGATTTATTGTTTTGGAATTATGCAAAAAGTCAGTACAGTTCCAGACCGGATTACAAAGCTTCTGGAAGGGATACGCTCACACATACAGCTCTGTTAGCTGTAGATGTTAGCCTTCACGCTAAACTATCACAACAACGCTAGCTTGAAGCAATGTGGATGTCTCAAACATTACGTAACATTATTTGTGGATTCATAATTTTGTGTTTATTGTAGATAGACACCTTGTCAAACACTTCATTTTTTGCATTCTGCTGATTCTTTCTGCAACAAGTTATGGTGCAAATGTCTTTATTTATGTTAGGGAATTTATAATAGGTTTTTTGGGGGGGAGGGATTGCACTGCACAGTTTTGTAAATTAGTCCTTTGTGTAGCGATATTAAATATGACATAAAAGGTATACTTTGTGGACCCTATAAGATCTGGTTCAGGTTTGTCCTCAAAAGTCACATTAAATCAGAGTGGGTTCCTGTGCCTGTGCGTCCTACCTATGCACTCTTTCAGCAGGGCGTCTACGGGAGACGGCTGGTCAACAAAGGTGAACTTGATAGCTGTCACCACCGTGCTGCGAGCCAGAGGAGAACCTGCCAGGGGGCACGAGGAGATTTCTTTAAACACAACCACAGAAGAAGAAAAGGTGGCCAAAGGGCAGCAACAAGAATTATTTAGCACATTAAGTTTTGAAAGTAAACTTACTTTGTGTTCTGCATGAAAAATTTATTTAAAACGAGAAAAATTTCTCAGTTCAAGGAGTTTTCACTGTTTTTGACCCATAATGGAGCAGCAGCCCTAACATATATAACATATTCCCACACCCCCACCCCCACCCAGAGTACCTGCTCTAAGCAGCTGTTTGAGTCGGGGTAACAGCTGGGCAGCGTTGACCAGAGTCAGTTTTCCCAGACATTCAGCCACCAGGTTCCTGGTCCCCTCCTCCTGACACTCACAGTTGGCAAACAGCAAGGCCCAGATAGACTCCACATGGGCCGAGAGACCAGAGGCTGGACAGGCACTGAGACCGCGGGGACAAACAAGACCATCTGGTTAACGCTGCACTCTGAGACATTTAAAATAAAATGTTGTTCTACCAGTTTAAATAAAAAAGACGTGGAGGGTGCAGTAAAGAATCACATCCCCACTTAAAAAAACACATAACCTATAAGTTTAAATATAGCCAAATTATACTCTTCTGGTTTAAAGTAACAGAATTCCCTTAACAATGAAAGTAAAAAGAAATCCTCTTATCCTACTTCTGTACACTAAAGGTTCTTCACGCTGAGTCGTTGTCTGCTGACAGAAGATGGAGTGATGAATGATGCCTTGCACTCTGCAAGCGTCTTCTGTGCTGCATTTCTGGATAGACTCATTCCTTCTTCTCAAAACATCTAAATACTTGCTACGGATGCAAAGAAAATGCAGGAAATCTTTTCGGAGGACGTGTGTAAACATGGTTGACATAACAACGTATTATTTTTTGTAATGTTCCGAAAATTTCGGAAATGTTAAAAAATATCTAAATGTAGTAAATGATTTTTTATACTCTTCTATAAAGTTCAACATTTGTCTTTAATTGCTTTGGAAAATAACTTCTTCAGAAAGATATGAGCAGGTGACACTGAGGAGAGAAAGAGGAAACGTGAAATAAAAAGCAAGGAGCCGAGCGGGAACACACACCTGATGACCTCTTTGAGGGAGTGCAGCAGCAGGTACTGTCTCCGCGGCTGGGCCGAGATCTCTTTCAGCAGGAAGGGCAGGTACTCATCCAGGCTGCCGACCGCCATGCTGCCTAAAGCGCAGGAGGCTGCCGTCTTCACCTACAACCACAAAATTTATATTATTCATATTTTTTTTTAAAATAAGCCAATGGGGCGGCCTCTAGCCCCCCCAGTAAGACGTGCGCCCCATGTTGGCTGAGTCCTGCAGCGGTCCGGGCTTGAATCCTACCTGCGGCCGTTTTCTGCGTGTCATCCCCCATCTCTCCCCCTTTCCTGTCTATCCACTGTCACTATCTAATCTAAAAAGGAAAAGCCCCAAAAATAAGCTTTTAAAAATATGAGCAAATATACAAAGTTGTCCTTGTTTAAGGAAAAGGTTTAACTGAACGGCATTCTACGCCCCCTTTTGACCTGGAATAAAGGTGGTCTAAACCCACGTGTCCACAGGAACGTGTCCTGGGCCACATTAAGAGCTACTTAATTACTACTACTACTACTACTACTACTACTACTACATTCATTCAAAGAATTAACTGTGTGTGCTGCCTGCTCTCATATCCTCGGCTCTCTGCAGCGCCTGGTATCCAAGAACGTTATTTTTAGTTTTATAAAATGTCCCCAAAATATGTGGGATATTACTACAGCCATGCCTGCTCATATCTGTCAACTCTGAAAATTCACCAATAAAAGTAATAGTTATTTGCAGCCTGTACTCATGTACATTATACCCTACCTCCTCATTGGTGGAGGAGATGGCCTCCAGGATGACTCCCTGCACCTCCTTACTCCGCCCCAGGCTGCCACTCCTCCCCAGCTCCCCCAGACACAACAGAGCCAGGACTCGGGCAGACTCTGGAGAACCAGGGTTCTTCACCTGATGGGAGGAGAGGAGATCCTGTGATACTGACACACATGGTGTTGGATTTACCTGTGTACAAATCTGCACACACCTCCTGCATGAGGCCGGCCACCGTGGCGGGAGTTTCTTTGGCGCAGGAGGAGGACAGAGCGGCCACACAGCGAGCCACAGACTGGTACGACTGCCTGTGGATGATGGTGCCGTCTGAAGACTGGGAACGCTGGAACGGATCTGTGAGAGACTTCAGCAACTGACTGAGAGAGGAGACCAATTGGTAGGGTTGTGAATGCATTTCACTTTCTGTTTTATTTTCTAGTCTGTTTTTCTCCCTTGTCTTCCTTTCTGCCTTGTGTTTTGCCACCTTTGCCACCCATCCCTTGTTCTCCCATCTTAACTCCTTGTTCCTTGGTTTGTTTTTTATTTGGACATTACCAGCTTGCATGTTTTGTAAGTTCTTTGTGTTATTATTAAATTATTTTTATTTCTAACTGCTGCTCCCTCCTTGTATATCTGCACTTGGCTCCAAGCCAGATAACTGAGTCTCTCTAACTCCACACAGCCAGTTTGCAACGCTATCCTATCTTGAATTCTCAGCTGAAGCTGAAATAAGCTCCGATGGCATAGTCACAAGTCATTTTCTTAGACTTGACCAAGCTCCTCCTGAGCTCCAGAGACATATTGCAGCTGATATTTAAGGGTAAGGGTTATTTGTAATCAGCTGGATATCAATTTCTTAACTCTACAAACTTGACTTTCTTACAGACTCGTAAAAGTATTTTGTACTTTTGTATTGCCTTTTAATGGGCTTCTAATCACAAAATGGTTTCAACATTCTGTTTTTTGGAACGGTTTCATTTCACTTTAGAAGTGTTGTTAACAAGCCTGAGGGAAACTGGAGTGTATATATCTTTCTGCTTCATCTTTCTTTTAACTTTAACATAAACAATGGGTGTGTTTGAATATTGGCAAAAATAACTGGATCTTAAACATATTAGATTCATATCCATATTCAAAACCTCATGTGGGCCAACAGAAACAAACCATTAGCAATTATTCTAAACACTAAACACTTTTCCCACCAGACATCTTACAAACATAGTAAACACTTTTCCTAGTTTTCTATTGTTGTGGGGACATCTGGGCCTAAGCAGATCCAGCACATCTCACACACACACACACACACACACACACTTACCTGTAGCCCAGGTTACTGGTTTTGGACAGCACCAATGCCTGTAGGAAGTCCAGTATGGCTGCCAGCGCTGCACCCTGCAGCAGTGGAGAGTGAACAAGTCTGAAGACTCCTGGCAGCACGGAGGAGCTGATCTTAGCCAGAGAGGAGGGGCACCATTTGGCCATGCAGGTCAGCAAGGTGACGGATACCTACACAGAGACAGACGCCATGTCAACTGCAACATGTTTCATATAACAATATCTCTATGAATACACTTTATGTGATGGGAAGCTGACTCACATGTGATGCCCCCTGCTGTCTGGCTGCTCACCTGTCTCTCTGACACTGCAGGAGCTATGTCAGAGTAACCTGGCACACCTGAGGGTGCCCAGGTTATTCAATAAAAACATCTTTGTGGCTGACTTGACTGAGGAAATGTACTTTTACGCAAAACCTGGCCTGGATTCGGGAAAGGAAAAAAGAACTGTCACTATAAAAAGCCAAGTATGAAGGAGCGGAGCAGCCGTTCCAATTACAGAATGATCCTGTAATGCAAAGAAAAGAGCGACGTGAAAATGCTGAAGGAGCCATACTTGTGTCTACTTTAATTCAGTTGATCTAGCTGGATCTGAGAGAGTAAGTCAAACAAGGGCTGAAAGCACACGTTTTAAATAAGGTTTCAATCATTTATCCCAGTTACTACTGCCACTACTACAGAGACAGTGGGCCAACTCCTTGTGTGGGAACACTAAACAGTCATCATGTGGACCATCACTCTAAAGGAGACCCTCAGCACTCGGGCGTTTGCCAGGGCTCGTGCAAAAGTCACCATTTCCTCAGTCAAGTCAGCCACAAACTGTGGTTACTGCTTGGCTGCACTGCACCCTCAGGCCAAGACGAGTCAGAGACACGGGTGTGCACTAGACGCTGCAGGGGTCGTCACACACAGGGCAACCGGACTACAAGAATTAGTTCAACCAAGGACGTTTTATTTTTACATGTTGCGGCAATTCAACATGGCGCTCGTGTAACATTGTTGAGAAGAAAAGGTTTCAAAATCGATGCAGCAGAATATGAGATATTGTCTACTTCACTGGTTCCCAAAGCGAGGTCCGGGGACCCCCAGGGGATCTGGAGGGGATCCTTATGGGTCCCCAGAAAAATGAGGAATCATTGATTTTCACTATAATTCCATCCATACATAACCCATACCTACTTTAGTCACTGGTTTCATGCACTTTCTGTAAAAAACATGTGAGAGCTAAGATCCTATCAGACAGGGTGGTCCCAAAGGGGGTCCGTGGACTAATTTGTGTCAGTTTATGGGTGCTTCACATGAAAAGGTTTGGGAACCACTGGTCTATTTTATTCCACTTCCTTGTCGAAACAGGCTGCCTACATTACCCACAATGCAACTACTGCTAACAGTTCAGTTGGAAATTTGGCTGCATTAAGCTAGCAGCAGCTACTGTAGCCTGGAGCAGAGGTGAGCAGCGGCTACAGAGGACAACACCAGCATCATTTATTTTTGAGTTACAACAAAGCAGAAATTATGAATTATTTTGACTAATGAAGCTCAGTGTAAATTCTTTCAGGGAAACTTCTAAACTTCATCCACCTCTCTCTCTTCCTAAAACTGAACACCTGTCTTGAGGCGTTCACTTTTTTGCTAAACCAATCAGAAGTGGCCATGAAATTCACGAGCCAATCACAGCATGACATCCCTGCTTTAAATCCGTTTTCCTCTCTGTTACTGTCAGTTGTCATTTCAGGCAAAGAGTGCAACCCTTCTCCTTTTCCCCTTCCACCTTCAGTCATCATCGCCCACGGCAACCTGGGTCCTCCTGTCGGCTCCTCGGTTCGGCCACCAGTGTCTAGACTCCATCTGGGGGGGACATGTCTTGGCTCCTCTACCCCTTTATAACAATGATTTTATAACAATGGAGTCTAATCTCCAAAGACTCTGTACAGTTCATATTATGTAAATGTAAAAAGAACCTTTGCATATCTGCAACAAAGTCTCTCCTGATTGAAATAATTAAGATCAGAGGTTGATGAGTGGATCACAGGTGGGTATCTGTCAACGTATAGTCTTAAAACTTCTATCAAATTGAATAAAACCCCCCAAATCCAATGTAAGTAATCATTTATTTTACCTGTGAAGAATGTTGTATAGTTTCCATACAACGAACATCTATGCATCCACTTATTTTAGGGCAATTTGGATGAAAGAAACCCATATTTTGGATATAAAAATTAACTCAAATTAAGTTAAGGAGTGTGTGTGTTAAACTGAGTGCAGTACCTACCTGTGAGACGTGCATGTCGCCCTCGTCCACCAGAGCAGGAAGCTCGCTCAGAACGGGCTCCAGCGCAGCAGGTTTGATGCTGGCGGCGTGATGCGTGACCAGCGCCGTCAGACACGCCAGCGTGCCGAGCTTCAGAGCTCGCTGGTTCTTCCGCAAGAAAGACCCCAACACAGACAGAGTCTCTGGCAGGATGGACGACAGGTTGATCTGGATGAGATGGAGGAAGGAAAGACAGAGAACAAAGTCTGGTTATTTTTCAGTGTTGGAAGAAGGTTTCAGAACTTTTATTTAATAAAAGTAATAACATATGGTAGTTTTTTTTTTTAAGTGAAAGAATGTACTGTATGTATTATCAGCAGCAAAAGTACTCATTGTCTAAAATGTTCCCTGTCAGACTTTTCCTCTTCTGTCTGATGTTTCTGGATTGATATTCCTGCTGCGGGCGCCTGGATAGATCAGTTGGTAGAGCAGGCGCCCATATATAGAGGTTTACTCATCAACGCAGCGGGACAGGGTTAGACTCCAACCTACGGCCCTTTGCTGCATGTCATCCCCCCACCTTTCATGTCTTCAGCTGTGCTGTCAAAATAAAGGCTGAAAATGCCACAAAAATTATCTTTGAATATTCCTGCTGCATTAATGTGTGTGTTCCATGTTACTGCTGTGTGTGTTTAAGGGTGTGCTCATGCTCACTCCTGTATATGCTGTTGGCTAGTTTAATCTACAGCCATGCATCATATTCTATAAGATCATCATATGTTGGTAGCCTAGCTGTCCTGTGAAAACCACGTATCTCTAAAGTCAGCCCTGTTTCCAGCTTTCAACACATCTGGTTTTCACTGGACAGGAAGGGGAGGAAAAACATCTGAAAGTACCTGAAGCTATCACACTAATGTAATGGGGTAAAAAGTACAATATGTACCTCTGAGATGTAGTGGAGTGCAGGTATAAAATGGCAAAAAATAGAAAATAAGTATAGTGCCTCAAATTTGTGTTATATTCCAAGTATTCTGATAAGTACTTATATATAAATAATAACTATAAATCCAATAAAGCGTGTTTCCTACTGAACCTTTAATGGAGACGCAGAGATGAGGGTGATGGTCCTAACTGCTGTCAGTCTTGTGATCTCATTCTTCAACCTCTCCAGGAAGATCGCCAAAACACCTTGTAGCTCCGCCCCCAGGTGGTCACCAAGGTGACACACCATGTGACCCATACAGGAAATTGCCCTCTCTTTCACTTCCTGGTCGATGTCTGTTGCCTTCAGCCTCTTCAGGGTAGCAGAAAACACCTTGGAGAGAGAACCTGTTGAGATCCTACTCCACAGTACCAACAGATGGCTTGTTGACCCTTTGCTGATCTCGTACGTTTTGTTCAAACGACACATTTTATTCTGCCCTTTCTGCATGCCAGAACCTGCAACTGTAATGCTCAGTTTTATATCACAGAAGTGACAAGACTGCAGTTTTCAATATTTTAAATACCACTCATTTCCACCTTAAATACCTTGAATTTCCCCAGAATTACCCCCTCAAACAACAACTGATCTGGCAGAATCCATACAGTGTCTGGCCGACTGAGGCTGCTTCCATTTCTGTGTGTTAATAATGAAAACAGGATGTTACTGTATTGCTGTAGACTGTCACCTCACGCTGACATTGTCTTTCCATTTTGGAGAGTTTTGGTGTCTTTCTATGTTTTTATGATGGTGTCTCCTTCTTTTCTGTGTTGTCCTTGTCTTTGTAACTGACTCAATGTCATTGCAAAAGAGGGCTGCCCCTCAATGACCTCTTGATTATCAATAAAGATTGAATGAATAAAAGCCATAGTTGAAAGCAATGAACAGTCAGTAAAGTGTCAGATCAGAGAAAAGTGACTCCTTAGGGAGACTAATAAAGATACTTTGACTGAAGGTGGACAGATCTGAGGAGCCCTCCCACCTCTTTGACAAACGGTTTCGGGTTGAATCCTGCGGCTGTGGCGCTCTGTCCCTGCGGCCGCATCACTCTGACCAGCTGCTGGGCAACCAGCAGCGCCTCTGAGGTGATCTTATAGAAAGTGTCTTCCACACACGCCACCACCGGAGGCAGCAGCACCTGCAGGAAAGGCACAGCACGGTTTTATATGTTCATACTTTTTCAGTTATTAAGTCATGAATACAACCAAGATGAAATGCTGGTGTGACAAGTTTGTAGGAGTGAGTTAGTAATGATGTATGTCAATAGTTATGTATCAGACTGAGGAAGTGTTTGGTCTACATGCTACAACTGTCACATTTGTCAATCTTGATTTTCTTCTGATTTATATATATATATATATATATATATATATATATATATATATATATATATATATATATAGATAGATAGATAGATAGATAGATAGATAGATAGATAGATAGATAGATAGATAGATAGATAGATAGAAATGATGATGGTGTTACAGCAGCTATACTGTATATACAGTATGTATGTATGTGTGTATGTATATTTGTTACCCTCCTATTGTTTTGTTTGTTGTGTTGGCCTTCCTACCCTGAAGCCAAATATTACAGCTCCATTGTTTTGTGTTCTTTTTTAAACACAACGTAATTAATCTGTTTCTGTGGCTGCTTCAGAGCATTTAAATTCCGGGGACTTCATTTGAGGGAATTAGACTTTTCCCAGCCTAATTTTAGCCTTTTGCAAAATCATTATTTTATGGTAAAGAATTCAAAAGAAATGGAAATGTGACAACTTGTATCAAAGATCTATCCAAAGTTGTGAAAGGAACACATCTTGAGGTTGTGGCTCAGTCAGTCAGTTAATTTCATATGAAACTAAATGGTAAGTCTGCAGGTTGACATTATTCATAAGAGGAAAGCATATGTTGAAACAATATGGACGTTTCACAGAAATCCTGAAGCAAAGCTTTTGAAGATGTTTAAAGAACCTGCATGTGTGGCTGAAAGGCTTCAGGAGGGTGGGAGAGGAGGAGGACGTGGAAGAAGGAGAGAGCATCGATCCTCATGGTGGAGGAGGTGGACTTGTCTGTCAGGGAGAAGACGATGCCTTGGAGGAGGGAGGATGGGAGAAAGTGGAGGAAAAGTAGAGCAGGGGGAAGAGAAAATGAAGCAGATGAAAAGACAGAGCAAAAAATATGAGTGTGTATGCATGTGTGTGTGTGTGTGTGTGTGTGTGTGTGTGTGTGTGTGTGTGTGTGTGTGTGTGTATACCAGGTATGAGAGCAGGTATGTGCTGCTTCAGAGCTCCAGGTACCGTGTGAGACAGTTCAGTGAGCAAACAGAAGCAGCCCTGTCGAGACTTAATGCTCTTCTCCTTCAGCTGTCTGTGGAGCGTCTTCACTATCACCGACACCTGGACACACAACACACACACACACACACACAGACACACACACACATCATCATCATCATCATGCATTTGCTATTTGAGTTTTTGTTTCCTGATTTTCTTAAGGATCATTAGGTTTTTGCAGCTTATGAAGTCACATTATTGTTGTATATATATATATATATATATATATATATATATAGAATCATTTTTTACCTGTACATAGTAGTTACATGTCATGTTTTACCTTTGTCCAGTTTTGCTGTCCTTGTTTTTATCTGTATGTCTACTTCTGTGTAAGTGTAATGAGAGCAATGAAAAATAAATTCCTCGTATATGTTCACACACTTATATGAGATATTATATATATCTATATAAAGCAAATTGTAAACTAAATCCACTGTTACAGCTACTGGAACCCCTTCCATTCTGTGAGTGACTGAATCTGTATTGGTAGTAAAATCCTTCTGCACCTGTGTCTCCAGCATGGCGACGGCTGGCTCTTCCTCGCTGCTCAGCGCCGAGTCTGAGCCGGCCTTGACGTTGCCGTGGTGACCGGATCCCACTCGTGTTTGTCTCAGCAGCGTTGAAAAGGCAGCAAAGACGTCCGCCCTCACGTTCTCCTCGCGCTCCTTGAATCGGGCCAGCAGAGCGGGGCAGATGGAGGAGTAGAAGGAGAGGAGGAGGTCCCGGCGAGTGAGGATCAACGCCTCCAGACACTTGATGGAGGAGCGCCGCACCTTCCAGCTCATATCGTCGTCGTCACTGTACTCATCGTCTGACTCTGGAGCCGTGGGATGAGATGGCCGTAATTTAATACTGGAAGTAGACAGCTTCAGCAAATGTGAAGTTATAACAACTAATTAGGATAACAGACACTGAATAAAAAATAAAACAATTCAATGAGAATCAATCTCAATGTGACGTCCCTGAAAGTGATGCGTAAGACTGAACAAAAACAGCGGTGGAATGTAATACATTCATTTACATTCATTACACAGTACATATTGTACTTTTTACTCCATTACGTTTGTGAAGTGTTCCTTTATGTGTTGAGAAAACTCTCCTCCTTCTTAAGCTAAATAAAGTCTTTAAAAAGCCTGTTGGATCAGCTGGAAACAGGGCTGACTTTAGAGATCCGTGGTTCTCACAGGACAGCAACGCTACCAACATATGATGATCTTATAGAATATGATGCATGGCTAAAGATTAAACTAGCCAACAGCATATACAGGAGTTAACATGAGCACACCCTTAAACACACACAGCAGTAACATGGAACACACAGACACATCAGATCTTTAAGTACATCTTACTGATAATACTTACATACTTTTACTTCAGTAAGGTTATGATTGCACTTATACTTGAAGTGTTTTAATGAAGTAAAGGATTCCATAATCCTTCCAAAGAAAAAGGTGACACCAAAACATCTGGTTGCACTTCAACTATGGCTTGCATTAGTTTAACAACTCCCACTTCATTTTTTAAAGTTGTAGTACAAAAAAGTAGCAAGATTAGAACATGAGCACAAAACATATTGATGAACTAAAAGAAGAAGAAAACAAAAAGCAAAGACACACAAACCTTCATCCAGCACGTCCTCTACGTCCATGCTGTCATCTTCCTGCTGCTCCTCGTCATCATAGTTGTAGTTTGGGTCATAGGTCATGAACTTGAGACAAAGCTGTGTTACTGTGGCAACATGGGGGGACATCTCCTTTGGACACCTGTCAATCAATGGACACAACATAAAGGACAATGTGTGTGTGTGTGTGTGTGTGTGCGTGCGTGCGTGCGTGTGTGTACCTTCGTATGAAGGCTTCAAAGGCCTGGAAACAATACTCTCTCAGCTCGTCGTCCTCCACACTGGTAAACTTCACCACCATCGGGATCAGCTTCTCTAAATGTTCACCTACAGAACACACACACACACACACACACACACACACACACAAAAGAATAAAAGACAAATCAAATGTGCAGTTTAGTAAATCTGCACTGTCCTGGTGTTGTAAATAAAACATTAAAGGTCCCATAGGCAGGATGGGGGAACTCATATTAATGTTAAAAAACCTCATACAGTGACATTTTCATTCCATTGGACCTTTAAAACATCCGAACAACCAATCAACCAAGTCCTGAGAGAGAATTAGACGGTGGAGGACCCTGACGTGCTCTTTGTAGAGACAGGTAACCGATGACTCTAAAATGACTCGTCAGCAGACATGAACGCAGCTACAGATCTCACCGACTCGATGGCCGCCCTGACGACTGATGGTTGCTAGGCACTGGATGTACGTCCTGGTCATAGAAGTGGGCGGGCCCTTGGCCAACTCCGTCAGCAGGTGTTCAGTCAGCTGGGAGAAGAGGGCGGGGCTACAGCAGGGCACCAGGTGGCCGAGAGCCAAGATGGAGCGCTTCCTGACCGCCATCCTGGGGCTCGTTAACTGACAGGCAGCACGGGGAAGAGGGAAGTAATGAATGAATTAACACGCACACACGGACAGGAGGAGAGATAGATGGATGGGTAAAAATAATTACATGTAAAATATAATCAAATTAAATATAGCACAATATGCGGCTGAAAAGAAAAGAATAAAAAACAGTGTACACTGTGCATGCGTTCTGCATTAAAATGTTCCTTCATGATTTATTCATCCATTCACAAACATACTGTATAATCTATCACTCATAATATACTGTATATTAGCTTGTAATACAGTTTAATAAACCATGTTAATATTCCTTGACTAATAATCTTAAAACAGCAACAGAGAATACAAACAATATGTAATTTATGAATTGACTAGTATTGTGGGTCCAGTGTACGAGAAGAGATCAAATACATTCATGTGTGTTTTTGCTCATTTGGAGTTGCAGTTTCTTACCTGAGGCAGCAGACTGGAGAGCAGAGAGCTGTGAAAACTGACCAGGGCACCGCTCAGCCTGGAGAAGGAAATATAAAAGATGAATAAAATAAATAAAAAGCCAACAAACATTCAATGCTAACATCACCTCAGACTTCTTCTTCTTCTCTCAATCTGAGCTCCTATTGTCGTAACATGCTGTTGATCAGTGGCTGAATACCCGAGCAATCAACTAGTTTGTGTCATTTTAGAGATTTGATTTTTTTTTTTTTACGGTTGTTCAGTCTATGTCACAATTTCAATCTGTTTCCATCACAATGGAAATAGGATTGAACGCCTTATTTCCTGTGGGAGTTGGTGATTGGCGCAGGCTTCTCAGTATGTAACACAATTTGCAGGTGGTGACGGTGCAGTGGATATGACACACGCCTTTGGTGTGGGAGATCTGGGTTCAATCCCCACTACGATACACAACCAATGTGTCCCTGAGCATGACACTTAACCCCTAGTTGCTCCAGAGGCGTGCCACCTCTGATATATATAGCAATTGTAAGTCACTTTGAATAAAGGTGTCAGTTAAATGACATGGAATGTAATTTGCCTGATGATGGTCTGGTACCTAAACGTTGCCAAAACAGAGAGTTTCTTTGCAACATCTGACCTACTTGTCCTCTTCCTACACACCTGTCCCATGTTCTAGACGGCAAAGTATTTTTCTGTCCTGTCATGTGCATTAAAGCCACCCTATAGGATACACACAGGAGAAGTGTGCAGCCGCTGGTGCCCAGTGATCAACTCCAGACTTTTGGCCATAGGGCCCTGACAGCAGCACTAACCAAACATCCACGGTTATGGTGCTTGATTTATGTTTGACATTGTTTTTTTGTTACCTTCCTAACATGTCCGACAAGATGTCCAGGGCCTCCAACTGAACTGAGACGTCTTCTTGTTTCCCCATGGCACCGATCAGCTGGGAGGTAATCTTCTTACACACACTGACTGTCAGGCTCAAACCTGGCAACCCACATTAACACAAGAACCGGGGGGGGGACATTTAAAACAAGACAGATCTGGCAACCAACAAAAACTAAAAATGTCACAAAGGGAAAATCACACATGCTTTAGGTTAAAAAATGTATATTATTGTCTGGTATATGGTGAAAATAAAAGCATCTTTGTTTAACATGTGGCTGGCATACCCTTATGCTTACGTGTATTTACAGGTTGTCCTTTTCAATAACAAAACCAAATAATACGCAACTATAAAATATAAGTTACACATCTAATGCATATTTTAGTCTTCTCCATGTGCTGCTGTAGAATAACACATCCATCCATACTTTGCAGCAGCATCTCTAATGTGAGATGGAAAGATGGCATCAGAAGCAGGTCGCCCCCATATGGAAAATTAGAGGAAAGCTGACGGTGAGGAGAGTATTTCAGCCCTCACCTGCTGATGACAGCGGCAGCTCAGCGATCACAGTCTTCAGTCCCATGCTGGAGATGTCTCTCAGCTGCTCTTTGTCTGACACCATGTTGGAACACAGCGTGTCCACCATTGTCTCCACCTGAGGCTCCTTCACCTTACTCACCAGAGGGGCCAGGCTAAAAAATCAATCGTCCTCATCAGAACATTACAGCCCATGTCACAGAGTTCAGAGTAACTACACCCAAAACTTAAACTTATATTTCTAACTTAGTTTTGGTTGTATTTTGTACCAACTTTGGGGGTCACGGAAGGCTTGTATCAGTGTTGTTGTCATTACTTAGGATTCCTCATGGGGGAGACCTAAAGTACACACTATAGCTTTAGTATAAGTATTTAGGCATTGCTACAGGTAAAATAGGTACTCTATCTTAAATTGATTGTTTCTGTATTTTTTTATTTTTACTTTGCCAGAACAGAAACTATGATGTTTCCACGACTGAGATTGATGGTGAATCGTTTTAAAGAGCGTCAATCTCTAAATATCTAGATATGGAGAATATTAATAATAATAATCATCCATTTACTGATTGGGCAGCATCAGGGACCACACATGCAGCAAATAATGATTTTCTTGCATCAGTAAAATAAGTTTTGAACAGATTATTGTCTCCATTTGTTTCATGTAACAAGTTGATGGTAATGTTTGAGATAGACAGGTAGGGAGGGAGGAGAGTCAGATGATAGATGATAGACATACAGTATTACAGTATCATTATGTAGGTGTTGTTACAGGTAATATAGATAGGTTTCTTGATTGATTGTTTTTCTGAATTAGTAACTTGTTTATTTTTGTATTGCTTCTATACATTTTTTACCATCTCCAAACGATGAATTTTCTTAAGTTCTTAACATGATAATGTTCTGCACAAATGACAAAATCATTTAATGTGAAAATGCAGAGATCGCACTCTGAATAGAAATGAACAAGTGAAAAAAGTACAAGATAAATGAATTAATATTAGTGCCACGTCAGAAACAGAGGCTGCACGTAGACTCAAGGGTTCTTACCATTTCACCGCCAGGTTCTGCACCTCCCCGTTCTTGTCCTCCAGCAGTCTGAGCAGCATGGTCACCACCTTCCTCTCACTGTCCTCGTCCAGCTTAATGCTGTCCTTCTGGAGCTCCAGCATCAGGTCATTAGTGGCCATGAACCTGGTGTTTAACACAGCAGACACACACACACACACACACACACACACACACAAAAGTGGAGATACAGAGCGGATTTAGTTGAAAGTCAATACAAAGCCGCAAACACATCTAAATTACCCAGCTAAAAATAACTAAACTGGCTTTAATTACATTATAAACTCATTAAAATGCCTGATTTTATGTTGTTATGACATTAAATTCCCAACCAAGAGCAGATAATTTGAAAGATAGGCAGCAAAGAAAGACTCATCAATGAATTTAGGTGATCTGAGTGAAATCTGTATTATCAGGTTGTTGTTTTCAGGCATAGATACTCCAGCAGTAGAAAGTAACTAAGTACTGTACTTAAGTACAATTTTTAGGTACTTGGACCTTTCTTTAGTATCTCAATTTTACACTACTTAATACTTCTTCTCCTCTACAGTTTGGAGGCAAATATTGTACTTTTGATTCCACTACATTTATCTGATAGCTACTTTTCAGATTTAGATGACATGATATTAAAAATAACCAACTAATCAACTCTGATGGACTATAATTATTAAAGATTCTATTGAAAATCCTAAACTACCCAACAGAATATAAAGTAGATCCAATTAGATCCACCTTACCAGCTGCAACGTTAAAGTGATGACCACATTAATGCATCAATAGTTATAATACAAAAATATTATATATTCTTTCCTGCATAAAGACTTAGTAGACCTACCTTTACTGTTGGTTCTTTAAGTATATTATAATGCTAAAACGTTTGTACTTTTAATTAAGTAAACGTTTGAATGCAGCACTTTACTTGTAATGGAGTATTTTTACACTGTAGTATTAGCCTACTACTTGTACTTCAGTTAAAGTACTTCTTCCACCACTGCTTATCTCACCACACACGTTGACACACTTATTATATTAGATCAAAGTAGACTTTCAGTGAGATTACATCTGTCTCCCTTGAAAAAAGTAAAATGACAACCACATAAAAAGTGTCATCTGACTGTGGGACACACAAGCTGTCCATTAACTCTTTCTTACCTAAAATCTTTGTCAGTTGATGTCATTTTCTCCAACAAGTTGGAGATGTGGTAAGACACATTCGACATCTTGGTACTTTGACAGTTGTCAGCGGCGCTATGAAAACGGTTAAAAAGAGAAAACTGGGACGACAGATTTAACCCGACAACATGGCGAGTCTGGAGGGGACAGGGAGAGGTAACACCGGAGAGCGAACCGACGGAGAACTTGACACTCGGTGGGTTCAGATAAAAATAGACATGAAGGGGAAAGTGTTTCGGGGTTATGGCGCCACCGTGTGGGTACATGGGGTCCTGCCACTTAGTCTGAGCCCATTAGAGAGCCAGAGAACAGAGTTACATTTTCGTCTTCCCCTTAGCTAAAAGTTGATCCGTTTTCTGTCTTAGGAGTTTTTGGCTGTCT
Organism: Percina caprodes; assembly: GCA_013375575.1. Lineage (NCBI taxonomy): Eukaryota > Metazoa > Chordata > Actinopteri > Perciformes > Percidae > Percina > Percina caprodes. Next base: position 214,310 of record JABXJD010000074.1, read on the forward strand.
TTGTTTAACATTTAAAGTCTTCGTTTAACATTTACAACACTTTGTTTATTCATTTTATTTGTATTTACAGCTACCTATCTAATGCAAATTGAAGTTTTGGTATGTGGAACCTTTGTTTGCCCTTTTGCCAGTTCCCGTCGGCTGAAACAGTCGTCGGACCCCGTGTGGGAAGCGGCTTCTGTGCTTGTTGCCACGTCGGAATAGTTGTTGAACCTGGTTTATTAATTCAGAACCAACCCAGGAATACTTTTCTGCAGCGTTGTCTGCTTTAGCTTCAGTCATGGTGAGTGTAACTGCGTCTCGTTAAAGCGGCAGGTGAAGCTGTTTGCCGGCTTTAGTGTTTAACGTTGACCGTTAGTTGCTGACGTGCCCAAGTAGCTAACTTGATAGCAGACAGGCTAATGCTAGACAGCTAGCCCTTAAAGCAATAATATCAATATTTCCGTGTCATTTAAATGCTAATTCATTTGTTTGTGAATTTCAGGTTTCCGTTATCAACACGGTGGACACCTCTCACGAGGACATGATCGTAAGTATTCATTTTTCATTTAGGCTAACTAAGGTGAGCTCATAACTGAAGCTAACGTTAGCTAAAGAGAGATACAGGGTGTATTCCAAATAGCTGATAGACTACAGCAGGAACGTAGCTTAATGTGTCCGTGTTGGTCAGGCAGTGTTTCAGACCTGCTGGGGCCGGGGTTAGGTTCAGGTGAATGGAAGAGGAAACAGACTTGGACACACCGGGAGTCCGGGCTCACTCATAATAGAAATACACTGTGCTGGAGGAAGTATTGGCATGGGTGGAAATGTAGTAAAAGTACATTATTTGCATCAAAATATACACTACTACACATTATGTAGAATGACCCATATATTATATTATTGTAAATAGAGTTATTAATGCATTAATGTCTTCATCACTTTAACCTTGTGTTGTCTTCCCGTTGACTAGGAACCTTTAAAAAAATAAAAAATAAATGTTTTTGTCACTTTCAAGTTTTAATTCATAGTCAATAAATGTAATTTAAATGACATCATACCCAATTTTTGAGTTAAAAAAAAGCAAAAAATTATGAATTGTTTTGACTAATAGTTAAGATCATATCTGAGGAAGTTGAGTGAATCACAGACTGGTTTATGTTAAAGTGTAATTAGGATACTGTTTTAAAACCTTAAAACATTTTATTTTCAAATGCTATGAAATGGAAGTATTCATTTTACCTGCAAGGAATGTTGGAAAGGAAAAGCATGGAAACAGGAAAGACTCAAGTAAAAGAATCTCAAAATTCTGATCTAGTACTTTTCTTGGGTAAATGTTCTGTACTTAATTACATTCCACCATTTTAATACACACCGTCATGACAACATTGTCAGGTTATGCTGATTGTGCCACATGTTTTGGTATGATGGCTAAAGTTTAGGAAACGGTCTAATTCTACATTTAAAGAGCACATCAGAAGACAATAATGGTTAATAGTTAATAACAGTAACTGTTGATACAGTTCATACTGTCAAAGCGCCATCTGCTTCCATTAGCATGTTGCAATCATAGATTATTTCGTTGATATAACTTTTGATACTGTCACTCTTCTGAAAATAGAAAATGACTAAAGATAAGGGTGAAGAATTATGTTCTCACTTCAGGTCTTTGTCTTGTTCTGTCTGTTTCAGCACGATGCCCAGATGGACTACTACGGTACCCGACTCGCTACCTGCTCCTCTGATCGCACCGTAAAGATCTTCGATGTCAAAAATGGAGGGCAGATCTTAGTAGCAGACCTCAGAGGGTAAGATACCGTGGTTCCACAACCACACCGGGGAGCTTAAGTCCCTTCACATAGATAAACACAGCACAATTACTGGAGCCACTTAATAAGTAGTGGTAAATTCATAATCTATTCAAAAGGTTGTCTCCTGTAATCATCAATTCTTTTGTCAGATTATCCCTTTTGGTAAATTTGTTCTTTAATCTGGGCTGTAAAACTGGTATCCCATGTGAGCTTGTCCTTCTATTATTGACTTATTTGTATTATACATAATTAGTTTAATGCACTTAGAGTTCACCATGCATCTGAACTAAATTTGGGTCTCGGTATTTGTGTAGCCATGAGGGTCCCGTGTGGCAGATAGCGTGGGCTCACCCGATGTTCGGCAACATTCTGGCTTCCTGTTCCTACGACCGTAAAGTCATCATCTGGAAGGAGGAGAACGGAGCCTGGGACAAGATGTATGAATACTGCGGACACGAGTCATCAGGTCGGTAGCTCTACCGTGCGTCCATGTGAAATAACATCGTACAAGGTGTTTTTTATGTAATTTATATAGTGTCTCTGTGTCTCCTCCAGTAAAATCAGGGAATGGTCCATGTGTTGGAGTCTCTAGTTTTTTTATATATAAAACTTTAGCCTTTTGATTGTTCATTCCTCTCCCTCCCACCAGTAAAATCCCTTTCAGACTGCCGTGTTCTGGTAACAGAGAGCGTTGGGTGTTTCTCGAGACTTTGGTCGTGTTTGTACATCTACTTCTGTGTCTCTGCAGTGAACTCTGTCTGCTGGGGTCCCTATGACTTTGGTCTGATCCTGGCCTGCGGCAGCTCAGACGGCGCCATTTCCCTTCTCACATTTACTGGGGATCAGCAGTGGGACGTCAAGAAGATCAGCAACGCACACACTGTGAGTTTGAGACACTTTCACTGCAGAACTAATATTTCTGTCATCAGATGACATGCTGCCTAGAATGTTTTAGGTATCTACCTAACTCTGCCTATCATGCTGTTCTTTACTCTGTCATGCTGGTTTTCTTGTGCGGATTTTCAGATGTGTCTGTTTATGAAATCACTAGTATTTCTCCTGCAGATCGGCTGTAACGCGGTGAGTTGGGCTCCTGCTGTAGTTCCCGGCAGCTTGATTGATCAGCCGTCGGGTCAGAAACCAAACTACGTCAAACGCTTTGTCTCCGGAGGCTGCGACAACCTGGTCAAACTCTGGAAGTACGTTGTGGTTTAATAGGCGCTCTAGGGCCTTTCATGTTTTTCTGTGTTGTGTCTAGTGACTTGAGAGTGAGGGGCAGAGAATGATCACATGGTTTGTAAAGCAGTCACCCACACTGTAATTAGCATTACATGTTTAAATACACAGTTTTCACAGAAACTAAAACTAAGTTTGTAAAAAGACTTTTGTCTACAGTCGAGTTGCATTGTGGGTCATGTAGGTGCCAGGTTTTGAAAGAAAAAAATTATTTCTGTAAAGCAAAGGCTCAAGGAGGTTTATGTCTGACTGTTTATGTCTTACGTAACTGTCACTGAATCTCCCTTTTTACCTCCAGAGAGGAGGATGGTCAGTGGAAGGAGGACCAGAAACTGGAGGCTCACAGTGATTGGGTGAGAGACGTCGGCTGGGCTCCTTCTATTGGCCTTCCCACCAGCACCATCGCCAGCTGCTCCCAGGTGAGAATTATTGGGATTAAATGTGTCCAACATGGTCTGCTCCTCAGCTACACCTAAAATAACCTCCAGGAAAATCGCTGTCTAAACAATCAAACTACTTATTATCAGCAGGTTATTCAGAAAAACTAAATTAAGAATTGATTTCTCTCTCAGATGTTCAGCATGTTTTATTTTTTTTTTTTTATCTGTACCACAAGGTGGAGCCAGTGTAGTAATTCTCTCAAGTTGGTTAGGGTTAAAAGGTAAAGTGAAGCTGAAAATCCAACCCCCAGAACAGAACATCTCAATGGGCTGCTTAAACCTCTTTGGCCATTGTAGTCATTATGAAATAAACGTGTATATGCAGCTGATGAACCAAGCAAACACTATGTGCTTGGTCCCATACCACCAGAGTTACGTGGGGATAATCTGGTTTCCTTTGCACCTTCCTTCAGGACGGACGCGTGTTCATCTGGACGTGTGACGACCCAGCAGGCAACACCTGGACGGCCAAACTGCTCCATAAATTCAGTGATGTTGTTTGGCACGTCAGCTGGTCTATCACTGGAAATATCCTGGCTGTTTCAGGAGGAGACAACAAGGTAGAGTACGCAGTGTAATACAGGCACGTGTACTGGACCTGTGCCTCGTGTATGTTTTCACCCTAATGTAAATGGGATTCTGAAATAGGAGGATTTTTTTGCACCGTTATACCTGAATATTTTTTTCCTTATGTATTTCTCAAAATGGATGCATCAAATAATGCATTTGCTTGTTATAGGTGACGCTGTGGAAGGAGTCGATGGACGGTCAATGGGCGTGTATCAGTGATGTCAGCAAGGGCCAGGGCGCCGTCTCCACCATCACAGACACACAGCAGAATGAGCAGTGACACACACACACACACACACACACACACACATTGACCCCTGGCTCTACAAGGATGACCCCACTCTTCGAAGATGAATTAAGCGTTAATACACACGCCGGACATTGATTGAGCAATTTTGTTTGATTGGGCTTCAGCTCGGCTACTTGATGATGACGTTATGAGTTAAAGAAGTTCAGCTGCACAGTGTGTCCGGGATAAATGTTCCAAATTTTATCAGAGGTGAAGGAAACTTTTCCAGTTGAATGATGGAGAATCTCTGAAAATGTAAACATGACTGATCATTATTTTTATCAGATGCACTCCATTCTACATGTATGTTAATGTTGGTCCAAACACAAGTTAGTACACCTGACACGGGCCCTCCATCCTGTCCCATGATGCTTTGCTCCAAAAACATTCCACCTTCACCAGCAGATGAGCAGCAGTCCTGCTAAAAAAGCTTTGAATTGAGCCCAAAAGCCCTGACGTGCAACTAGAAAACTGTTCTCTCCATCCTATGTAATGTTGTGTAACAACTCAGCGGTAACAAGTCCTTGTGTTCTCACAGCGAGACAAAGCCAAGAAAGAAATACGTCCCCAACTTCAGCTGGTAAATTTAATTAAAATAAGTAAATGATTTATTTAGTAATCTATTGATGAGTAAGAGGCTGCTAGGCTGTGGGTGTTTGTGAATTCAGAACCTGCCTTCAATATTCAGCCATTACATTTCTATGGCAACCTGAATAAATCAATACGTTGCCAAGACAACTAAGAATGAGGCAAAGTTTAGGTAAGTTTTTGATTTTCTTTCAATTGTGAGAACAGAAAACCATGGATGTGTTCATCATATTTGTGTAATTAAATAACTATAATGTTAAAATGGTGTTCTGTTTCTTTGGTTATTTGAAAGCAGTTTTAAGATGGATTTGTTAATCATGGATGGAGTTATCTAGAGTTAGTGTGCTCTTATTTTGAAATAAAGGCAAATTGATTGACTGTTTAAATTAGGGCTGACCCTTCTTAGTCCGCTAAGGGTTCTTTAGTCGATTTGTCATTTTCTTTTAACGCTTATTGGTCCTAAATTGATTATTTCCAAGAACATTTTGAGCACATTTCTGGTAAAGTGGTGCTTTCACATTATTCTTTGTAAAGAAACTGTTGCACAGATGGTAAATGGATTGCTTGACTGCAGCTGTTTGCTGATCATTTCTTGTTCTTTGGGTGGTGACTTAAAAGGAAGACTGGAGGGATAAGTGCGACTATTATCATTTGTATTTGCTGTACAATACCCTTAACTACAGTATATTAAGAGAACTGTTGTGCACAAGTACATTTATTTGAAGGAAAATGAGAAGAGAAGTAGCCTACGCTAAAAAACTAAATATCAGGCTGAACAGAAGCTGTAAATCTGTAAATCTTCCTTTCCACTGAATACTTCCGGCCAACTTGAAACTAGAATGATAATTCTCAATGTCTGTTTTAGTGCAAAAATACTCGTCTCTCTGCTGTATGAGGAAGATGCAAACGTATTCATTAATAATACACGGAGATAGATTGGCTTATCATTTTGTGTAGACATTCAGGTTCCCCAGAAGCAGAGGATGAAGCCCAGTCAGTTGCTGATGCCGTGAGTTCTCCTGTAGTGCCACCATGAGGTTCACATTTGTAGTTGTGAGTCAAATATGTCAACAACTATTAGCTGGATTGCCGTGAAATTTGATTCTAATATTCATGTATCCCTCAGGATGAACTGTAATAGGTTTGGTAACCCTCTGACCTTTCAGGTAACATTTTAGCGTCCAATACTTGTCCAATAATGAGAATGTGAAGGTTAAGGTTAACAAATATCTGATTTGCATCAGCATGTGCTGTATTTTGTTATTAATGCTAATTAGCTAATATCAGCTGCTAAAATACTAAACTAAGTTGGTGAACCTGCTAAACATTACACCTGTTAACATCAGCATGTTAGCATGCTGATGTTAGCATTTAGCTCTCTAACAGGGATGTAGTCTTGTTTAAACCTCTGAAATGATTTTTTGTCAAAATGAAGATTGCAGCATTCAACGTCCAGAGACTGGGATGGAAAAAAAGTCAACGATGTCGCCGTGTGGAACAATCTTATCGAGATAACTCACTCTGCTGGACCAGTGGGATAGTTCACATCAGTTCATTCACTATAACAATTACTTTTTTCTTACTACTTACTGTGTGTACCGTTTCATACGCCTGTTGTGTTCTATCTTAAGCTATAGAGTATCTCTAGTTCTTAATAATAATACTTAATACCGGTCCGTTATACAGAAATAACAGACCGTGGAATGCCGAGATTGACCAATCATAATTAAGTTTTTACCTAGGCACACCTAAAGGTGAAATGCCATTACAGTTTTCACTTGTGCATGTGTCTCAAATAAACCACGTGCACATGAATTTGATTACTGATTATAGAAAGCCCAAAATCAAATATTCACATCCAAAATTGATTTTTTTTGTTTAAGGGGGATTAGTATTCTGATTAGCATCTTTATGTAGTTCAGGGTTAACTCTTTTGGCCACATCAGGGCAGCAGAACAAGCTGTGAACACAATTTATCATTTTTATATTTCTCATTTCACCTTTATTTATCCAGGTAAGTCGATTGAGAACAAATTCTCATTTGGAACGACGACCTGTCACATTCCCACAGTTCCACATTCATACCTGGAAGCTGCCGGTACAACCCCAGTCATATTACTAGTCATATTTAAATATAATCTGGTAAACGGTTGACATGTCCAGCATTCACAGAGCAACATGATGATTCATTAGGAGTCTTTGTGTTTCTGTCCACCTGATGAATGTTCATCAGTTCAGTATTCTCTCTCTTTTGGTTGTTTTTGTTGGGAAGTATCTGTCTGTTTAGCCACTAAATGCTCCTCTCGGTTCACCAGCTGCTCTCTAAACAGTCTCAAACAATGCTGGAAGAGCGCTGGAAGTGAACCGGAACAATAAAGTTGTTCTGAACCAAAACCATACCATGAGACGCTGGTTAAAGCTCTATAGAGCTGAGGGGGGCCGCAGCTATGGGGGAAGGTGAGACTACACGGATGTGGGTATTTACTGGAAACAGTAGCCTACTACTGCAGTTCTGCTACATACTGAGCTACAAAAGAAATCAGTACAAAATAATAAATAAATAAATAATTCTTGTTCAAATTCGCTGATTTGGGGGACTATAATGCAGATGGACGTTATCTTTCTGATGAGAAGAAGAAAAGGATCCACATCCGCTCTGCCTACTACTATTGGCTGATAGCTGATGATGGTGACACCACGACGAGCAACTCTAATGACCACACCTACGACAGGTACCGTCACATCATGTTGAGGAGTACAGTCACTTTGGATCGAATGTCTCCACGACAAACACCGTGGATGAGACAGGCCGTCTGTCTTCACGGGGACAATTCATTTGGTAGAAAGTAGTACTTAAGAGTTTGATATTGTGAAACACAATTCTTTGCACCTCCATGGCTGTGATCCACATCTGCAGGCTACATTCCACTAGAGCCACAGTGTAAATGATTAAAACTTGTTTTGCTTGAACTTACTGTACCTTTTACTGAAGGAAGTTCTGAGACAGCCATGTTTTGTCTTCATGTTAAAACATGGTGTAAAGGTTTTTCACTTAGAAATGCCAGGCGTGGAGGCCTACAGTCAAAGTGACAAAATAATTCATCAGAATACCAAAAGCTGATCCTACGCTCATGGACAGCTCCTACTCACGCTCTCCGTCTCTGCTGATTGGTCAGCCATGACCGGGAAAGAGCTCCTAGTGGACGTCACTGGTCTCCGTGGAGGTCTACGGCGTCGCTTTGTTTCTTTTACGTCTATGGTCGCAACTGGATGTTTGAAGAAGAGGAGGAGGAAGAAGAAGAAGGTCCCGATGGCTCATCACAAATTACAGATGCATGCCAGAGCTTACACATACAAAATTATTATGTATTTACTTACAATGCTCATCAGCTTTATGTTATCTAAAATAAACAAATCACAAAACTGTATTTTTTGTGCTTATTTTGTCATTGAAAAGTTCACACATATGTCAAACATATGTTAAATGTATATTGAAAAACCTAATTTGATATAATTATAAATGTGTAGAATGCTAGATCTGGATCATTTAGCTCACCACTTTTCCTCCGTGTATGGTTCAGTAGAGAGGCGACCCTGTGGAGGTGGTTCTATCTTTAAGAATGGATTGTGTTTTATGGGCTAAAAGAAAAGTAAAAACTATTTTAGTAGCCTTGTAGTGTACTCAGAACTTCCTGTGTGTCCCCTTCTCCAACCATCTCACCATGTCCCAACCAACAAAATCTTATTTATTATTATATATTATTTCCCATTCACTCTCTTACACCGGCAAGCTGAAGTGAATGGATTATTTGCCATTAAGGAGATTTTCTTAAACGTTGTCTCTAGAGAGAATGGGCTGTCTTCCATCTCTCAGGCAGGCCTCAGGGCACCAAACTCCTCCCAAACAGCTTTGTCTTTTTTTCTCTCGAGGTGTGTCTGAACCACCTGTATCTGCGACTGGGGGGGGTTATGGCCTGGGGGTTATGGCCTGAGGGCAGACCGCGCCCACCTAAAAAACATCACATTGTGCAAGCAGGAACAAACGAGGAAGTAAGTATTGCTGATGGATATGTTTTATTTAGATGAATATGGGCCATGAACACATCGCAAAAGACTGAATAATAAATATATTTTATTTAGTGGCGACGTGGGGATTTTTTTTAAGATGAAAGGGTTAATATAGTAGCTACATCCTTTGGCATCTCCCGTGTTTCGGTTAACGTCTCTGGTAATCGTTTGCATACTGTGTGTGTGTGTGTGTGTGTGTGTGTGTGTGTGTGTGTGTGTGTGTGTGTGTGTGCCGACACAGAGCCACTTCCTGTCTTGTATCTGTTGCGCACAGTGCAGTCTGTTTGGAGGTTCAGTGACAGCTTTGCGTATTTCATCCAAGCGGGTGAGTTATTCTTATGTTTGTTAATAATTATTATGGACTAAAAACCTTGTGTTGTAACGCACTGGAACTCATGCTCTTACTAAAACCTGAACTCTAAAGTCTGTCTAACTTAAAATGTCCAAAAGGAACCAGAAGTGCTGTCAGGGCTGGGGCACTGATGACATCACAGCAACATTAACATTAACAAAATATTAACATATTTTTATCATTTATAAAGTGTAACATTAACATATGAAGCATTTAGATTGTGGGAGTCCTGACAGTTGAATTTAATGTCATGTATTTTATGCATAGCACTGCAGGCCTACACATACTTTATACTACATATCAGAGGGAAATATTCTTCTGTTCTACAGTAGTTAGGCTACTTGATATCTCAAAAGAATTTGTACAAAACATATGTCAACATCTCATTCAATATGACCCATTATTAGAGATACAAAATAGTAATAATAATTTTCTAACTATCTGCAATATTATAATGCTGCTTCTGTTATAATAAAACAATCCTATAATGTAGCATATAATATAAACCTCTGAAATGAGCCACTCCAAATGAATACTGTTGATCTACTCATTCAGGATGATAGTCCTTGAGGAGCCGCCACACCCCCGCTGCAGACAGACATGTTGATTTCCTTAGTGTTATTCCCCCTCGTTGTTACTCATTGTTTTAGCCGTGAGGTAACAGTATGAAACCTTGCTCTGAAAGTTGATCTTCAGAGAGAGTTCTACAGCCGACTTGTGTCTCCACTGGCCGGTGAATAAAGCTCATCTGATCCAGCGCACATTTGGACCCCAAAGAATATTCCTTCCACGCCAACCACGCTGTTTTCACCCTGCTGCTGTTTTTTCTCCAGAGATTATTGCTTGGTTTCCATTTACCGCAATTTCTGTTCCACATTTATTTTCCGTCCCTACTTATTTAGTTCATTCGTCTTCTAAAACATCATCTGAAGTCAAAATGAAGATCGCAGCCTTCAATGCCAAAAACCTGGGAATGAAAAAGGTCACAGACGAGATGGTCGTTCCACACCTTACCAATGTAAGTCCTTCATTCTGATGTCATCCAGAGAATATGGATGATAATAACAACATAGAGTACAGTGTGTTCTGTTTCCTGCAGATTGTGTCTCGGTACAGTGTGGTGGTGATACTGGAGGTGATGGATAAGAGCGGTAAAGCCATGGAGAAGTTACTGAAGAAACTCAACAGCAACCCGTGAGTTATATTTCTTACATGTGACACAATTCAACTGGGAGGGACTTCATTTAGAAGTGAAATAAGTTAAAGCTTTAGTGGTAACTCTGTTATATCAATGGACGCCTGTTACATTCAAGCCATTGCCAATCTGTATTTGTCATTATGCCGCGTTCACATGATTGTGTCGTCCGGCGACTTTCTCACCCAGAGACTCTACAGAGTGAAGATAATGACCTCTTCTGAAGACTCCATCATGTGCTTTTATCCTCCCTGTCCTCCTTGGCGACTAGCAACTAGGGAGGGGTGGGGGTGGTGCACTGTCACAGAAGGCTTGCATCATGTGGATGCACTGACAGTGATGTTGTCATAACTTAGAATTCCTCATGGGGGAGCCAGAAACTACACACTATAGCTTTATAAACATGGTGCATGATAGGTTGATGTGTTGCTGACAGCAGCATGAAGTAGAACACAGTTAAAGTTAGAATGCGCTTTTTAGCTTAATGTACCTTAACTGAACAGCCTCGGAGTCATTGGAATGGTTATAGGACTTTTTTTTTAGTTGAATGGTGGTCGTCTTGACACCCCGGCGAGTCGCCGGACTCAGCATCAGGAAGTATGGCGTGATATCAGGTCTGGAGATGTAACGGGCTGCTTCACTGCACTGCACACATACACCCCCCAGTCAGGAACCGGCTAACAAGGTAGTGATGGAGGTTTTCTCTCTATCATCATTGCTGAGTCAGCAAAAATGAAGCAGAAAGATAGGAAAGCATCGTGGAAGGATGAGAGAAAGACTGACCCAGGGAGGGGTCAGACACAAGGAAACATAGGAGCTGTAAGGGGGCACTATAGAGAAACCTGTAGGGGGCTCTATAGAGAAACCTGTAGGGGGAGCTCTATAGAGAAACCTGTAGGGGGAGCTCTATAGAGAAACCTGTAGGGGGAGCTCTATAGAGAAACCTGTAGGGGGAGCTCTATAGAGAAACCTGTAGGGGAGCTCTATAGAGAAACCTGTAGACGCTAACAGAAACGTCTTGAAACGTGATGTTTCTGTTTCCCCCAGCTCCAACAGAACCCGCCCTTACTCCATGAAGGCCAGCAGCCAGCTGGGACGAGACACCTACAAGGAGCGCTTTGTTTGTTTCTACAGGTAAGACAGCTCAGGTGAACCAGCACTCTCAAATTAAAGCTATGTGACTTGTTGTGATGGAAACAAATGGCTTCACCAAGCAGCTTGTGGTACATGCAGCTTGCAGCATCAGAAAGAGGTTCATGTAGCACCATAGACTGTAAAAAGAAAGGCTGTAGCAGCAGTGACGGCACTCATTGGTTTGTGGACTGCTGTTTTTATGCTTTGAGTTTGGCATTTTGGCCGTTGCCATCAATGTTTTTTGAACCCTTCTGAAGCAAGAGTTACGGGCGGGTAAGCACAGACATCCAGGTACTGCTACCATTCATCTGCATGTACAGCAGTACTGACAATCTGCAAACTTTTCCCTAAGTTACAAACTAATGCTAGCGGTTGCTAGCCAGTTTAGTTAGCAGAACCCCTGAAAAAGAGGTTTTTTTAGGTGACCAAAATTTTCTAATTTACTTTGATGAAGTGAAAACACAGTGAGATTGTCAAAGTTTGAGATGAAAACACGGACAACACCCAAAAACAAGTTTGGTCTGTTTGAATGTCCACAGTGCCATGGTTAGCATTGCTAAGCCTCTGTCCTGATTGACAGGTTGGTGTGTAGCCACGCCCCTGAATTATCACCTGCTTTATTGTCTATTTTTAAATAAATAGGACCATAATTTACTAAATAAACATCATGCTGTATTTAGGAAGACTTGAAACTAGCAGTTGAGGCCATAAACCCGTTTTAAAAATGTTCACTGAGGTAATAAATCAAGTGAGAAGTAGGATTATTTCCCCATAGACTTCTATAGAAACGCCCTTCTTTTTGGAGCCAGTGGAGTCTCCCCCTGCTGGAAATGAGATAGAATGCAGCTTTAAGGAGCTTCAGCATTGGCTTCACTTTTTCAGACCTGGAAGCTTTGTCCATTATTTTTACAGTGTGTGCAGCATGCATACAAACACATGTATGTCTTATGTGTATGTTTGTATGGGTTTGTCTCAGAGAGGCTGATGTGACACTGGAAGCTTGTCACCAGTATGAAGATAATCAAGATGGAGATGTGGACGTCTTCGCCCGAGAACCCTTCATCCTGCGCTTCAGGTGTCCATCTACAGGTATGTGTTACATACTGTATGTTTCTATAAGTAGTATGTACAGTACTTTTAGTCTAAATGTGTCTAAGTGTCTGTATACTGAAATGATGCATTCCAGTGGTGAAAGACCTGGTCCTGATCCCAGTCCACACCAAACCAGATGACTCGCTGAAGGAGCTGGACGAGCTGCATGATGTGGTCGATGATATCAGGAAGAAGTGGGGAACTGATGTAGGTTTGATTGTTTGACTCTGTTAGAAAGTGCCACATAAATGCAAATATGTGAGAAAGTTGCCATCCTAACTCTGAAATGTACTGCCTGCCACTGAGGTCCTCTTATTCCAACTGCTGTGTTCAGGGGACAGGCAGCTAGCAGATAGTGAGGAGATGTTTTTTACAGTGTGTTCTGGGGACAGGCAGCTAGCAGATAGTGAGGAGATGTTTTTTTACAGTGTGTTCTGGGGACAGGCAGCTGCAGATAGTCAGTGTGTTCAGACAGGCAGCAGTGTGTTCAGGGGACAGGCAGCTAGCAGATAGTGAGGAGATGTTTTTACAGTGTGTTCAGGGGACAGGCAGCTAGCAGATAGTGAGGATGACAGTGTGTTCTTAGCAGATAGTGAGGAGATGTTTTTACAGTGTGTTCAGGGACAGGTACCTAGCAGATAGTCAGAGACAGGCAGCTAGCAGATAGTGAGGAGATGTTTTTAACAGTGTGTTCACAGGCAGCTAGCAGATAGTGAGGAGATGTTTTTACAGTGTGTTCAGGGGACAGGCAGCTAGCAGATAGTGAGATGTTTTTACAGAGGGGACAGGCAGCTAGCAGATAGTGAGGAGATGTTTTTACAGTGTGTTCAGGGGACAGGCAGCTAGCAGACAGTGAGGAGATGTTTTTTACAGTGTGTTCAGGGGACAGGCAGCTAGCAGATAGTGAGGAGATGTTTTTTACGCATTTTAACCGGCGCCAATGGTGTAAAGTGACCTTTGCAGTCTCCTAACTGGGCGTGACCTTGTTTGAAAGTGTAGTGAACATCATGTAGATGGATCATAGACTGTAGAGAGTATATATAAGTATGTTATATGTACTTCCCTTTCGTATTTTTATTTTCTGGAACATTATACTTCTACTCCACTACATGTCAGAAGAAAGTATTGTACTTTTTACTCGTTCTGCATAATAAGTACTTTTAACTGCGGATAAATTTAGCTAGTAATACTTTTATGCTTTTAATAAATAAGTAATAGGTCAACTTTAGTTATTGACATCTTTAGAACAACTGTATTGTTAGATCTTTGGAAGCCTACAGTATAATTAACGTAAAGTTTTGGTTGTGTTGTTCATACTTTTGCAGAACATTATGATTTTGGGGGACTTTAATGCAGATGGCCGTTATCTCTCTAAGAAGAAGAAGGATAAGATCCGTATCTCCTCCGCTCCCTATCATTGGCTGATAGACAATGATGTTGACACGACCTCTAGTAACTGTAATGACAACACCTACGACAGGTAATGAACATCTCAGTGCTACAGTACTATCTAAGCTGATTTGGTTTTCCTGTTTAATATTTTAAATATTTTAAATATTGTGATGCCCGTCCTGCCAACAGGATCGTGGTGTACGGCCAGACCATGCTGGACGCCGTCGTCCCCGGCTCGGCCAAGGCCTTCAACTTCCAGACAGCGTTCAGTCTGACGGATAAAGAAGTGAGGCTACTGTTTGTGTTCAACTGATGGACAGCTTACTGTATTTAAAGGAGTTACTACTACTGTCACTATTTAAACTGTTCCTGGTTTCCCAGGCTGTGAGTATCAGCGACCACTACCCTGTGGAGGTGGAGCTGAAGACCAGTCCGAAACAGAAAGCAACGGGACAAAGGAAGACGGCTCAGAAGAAAGGTATTTTGATTAATTGACATCTGTGACACATACTGAATCTACTGTAAGTGTCGCCTCCCCCCCCCGCTCCAAAATTCAGTCCGGTAAATGTCTGTTACATAGCGTTTTTCTACTACTACTCAAAGCTCTTCTACATAGTACAGGAACCATTCCCCATTCACACACTGAGGCCCAGGCTGCTGTACAAGGTGCCACCTGCTTAGCAGATACACACTCACACACATCTACACTCCGATGGCGCAGCATCGGGGGCAACTCGGGGTTCAGTGTCTGACCCAAGGACACTTCACCTGGGGGGCGGCTCACACCCTGACTTTAAAGCATTCCCGAGTCCGTCTCTGTGTAACTGCAGCACTGTACATCCATTTTTCTTTTTTGGAGCGATTTGAATAGTGAAATCTGAGTTGAGCGTGGAGTGATATTCTCCCCGCCCGACTCCCTCGCTCACATGCTCTGATTGGGAAGAGCCGTGTGGAGGCAATTTCAGGATTTCGAGTACAGTATTTTGTATTGAGTATAATGTGATTCTCACTTCCCAGCTTCATACTCGCCCACCCCAGAGCGACACTGCATGTGTATTTTGTAACGTGGCCGTGTATAGCACCAGCCTCATCTGGCTCATTTTCTGTAGTTTGTGTAGCGTTAACGTCTGCTGCAGTGTCATTTCACGCGGCAGTAGCTTCATGGGCAGACTTAGCAAAACACTGAAAGAGTGTAGTTTGAGTTTGCTTTCGTTTTTTATTTCCTTTAGTCTATAGTGATTCACATTAGTTCATTTCAAAATTGCACAGTGAATGACTGCCAAACAACTGTGTTGTTACTACGACTCGGAAAAAAAGAAGGAAAACAAAATTCTGAAACACATATTTCAAAGATATTTGTGAAATATTTATCCATTTTGCATATGAACTCTGGAAATTGTCAGAATTTTCCCCTTCACACATGTAGCACACAACAATAGATTGTCCGTGACGCGTTCTCATTTACTGGATTCTCTCATTATCTTCACAGCCTCTCCTGACCTTGTCTATATCCTCGCGTTCCACTTCGGGGATTGCAGGAAATTCCGCCGGATGAATGTGTTTTTTGTTTGCTTCCGCTTTCTTTGTGTTGGAATTTGTAAACTTGGTGGATTTCTGAGGACTATGGTTACCTGGTCCTCAGATCTCTGCAGGGTAAATCCAGACAGCTAGCTAGACTATCTGTCCAGTCTGAGGACTATGGTTACCTGGTCCTCAGATCTCTGCAGGGTAAATCCAGACAGCTAGCTAGACTATCTGTCCAATCTGAGGACTATGGTTACCTGGTCCTCAGATCTCTGCAGGGTAAATCCAGACAGCTAGCTAGACTATCTGTCCAATCTGAGGACTATGGTTACCTGGTCCTCAGATCTCTGCAGGGTAAATCCAGACAGCTAGCTAGACTATCTGTCCAATCTGAGGACTATGGTTACCTGGTCCTCAGATCTCTGCAGGGTAAATCCAGACAGCTAGCTAGACTATCTGTCCAATCTGAGGACTATGGTTACCTGGTCCTCAGATCTCTGCAGGGTAAATCCAGACAGCTAGCTAGACTATCTGTCCAATCTGAGGACTATGGTTACCTGGTCCTCAGATCTCTGCAGGGTAAATCCAGACAGCTAGCTAGACTATCTGTCCAATCTGAGGACTATGGTTACCTGGTCCTCAGATCTCTGCAGGGTTTTCTCTGTTTTGCAGCGGCTCTCTGCAGAGTTTAGCACTGCCCATTGTGATTCTGATTGGTTTAAAGAAATGTCATTAAACCAGAGCATGTTTTCCTCACATCCTTGAATACTATGTGGAGTAGCCAGACCCTCCTTCAGAGCACCTTGGAGGATGGTCTGGCAAAGCGAGACTACTCCTGTCTATACTGGCTGCTAAGCAATTTCAATTAAAGTGATGGAAATCTTTTTGTGCTAAGAAGATGCTAATTAATAGCTTCAGCAGAGTTCCAGTCACACTGAGCATAAAGGTATTGTTTCAACACTGACTGGATCAGCCACACATTTCAGTTTTGTTCTGTTGATGTCTGTTGAACACTAACAGGAGCAGTGAAGAAGGAGACTAGGAGACCAAAAATGAAGAGTGGACCGTCATCAGACACACCAGCCAAGAGAAGACGGTCAAACAAATGACAAAGGAACACACTTTAAAGATATTCATCTATCCCAGTGGTGTTATTAGAAGCTGTCTCTCTGGCCGACCAGGACAGGGCTTCACTAGAAGCGTGTTACACCACTATTAAGATGAATCTTTAGGACTTACATAAAAACAAAAAAGTTGACAGATTACAGAAGATTACAAGGAATCTCACTGTATATTTTATTTCTTACTTTAACTTCATTATTTGTACACAAGAGCGAATTTTATTTCTTTGCTCAGATGTTTGAGTTTCACTGAGCAGAATCATTTATCTGCAGATTTTGATTTTGTGACGACACAGAGAATTAACTTTATAATGAAATAGGAGGCATCTTGTGTCCAGAATGTATATATGAAACGAAAAAAAATAAAAATAAAAATAAATAAATATATATATATATATATATATATATATATATAATTGTTAAAATATTTTGTGGAAAAAACACATCAGGCACAATTGGCATTCAAAGCAGAGTAATTTTTATTTCTTATTAAAACATGTCTTTGCAACCTTACAAAATAATTCTGCAAGTCTTTTTGAAGATGTATACACATGTGCTATAAAATGTACTGTATATGACAAAAATGACTGAATTTGACAAAAGTAAATAAATATCAACTCAGAGTCTGTGGGCTTGTATTTCCTGAGCTTTCAACTGCATCTCACAGTCTTCATCAGCTGATCAGTCTTTATGCTGTGACGCCGTACAGAGTGATATCCTGCATATTATGATAGGGGACATGACAGCGCAGATTGTGGCATTAAACTGGGATCTAACACAGTGTGATGTCATCAGGACCCAAACAATGCTACGGTAAAACCACACACACAGATCGGTTGACATGGTTAACCAGCCTGAGGCAGAACAGTGAGATTAAGTACATAAAATCGTAATAGTAGTAGACTTTTTTACTAAAAGGACGCCGGTGAAGTTTACTGGTTATTTGATGGATTAGATGTTTCCTTTGGGAAGGTAAACAATGACCTTTTTTAGTTTTTTAGCATAAAACCATCCTCCATCACATGTTTGTGAAAAAGAACAGTGACTCATTGACATTCCCCCTCAGAAAGTCTGAAACCCTAGATATCTGACACCACATCCCTGTGGTGCTCCAGCTTCTCTCCTCCTCCATCAACTCCCTCCACCCGGGGGAGGTTTAAAAGATCACGAGACACCTGAGACGCCCCACTGTGGTCTGACATTATTACCTGCCTGCTTCACTTTCATTGTGTCTTGTTGACTCAGTTGTTCTCACCTCTGCCTGTTTTCTGCAAGTCTTGCATCTTCTTAATAACCTGCATTTTATTCCAAACATCTTTTTTCTTCCCTCTCTTTTCCCCAATCTCTTCCTTCTCTAGCTGTGTGTTTTCCATTCCATCTGTCTCAATCTCTCCATCTGCTTCTCTACTTTTACCCCTCCATCTTTGTCTAACCACCTCTCACTCTCCCTTTTATATCTGCCCCGTACCACCACCTCTGCCTTTACCATGAGTCTGAGTCGTACCAAGAGAATCAGCTCCAGCAACTCGGTCCGGAGCAGCAGCGGGTCCAGGAGGCTGAGCGTCTTCAGTCCGGGTCAGGGGGGTTTCAGTGGCATCTCCCTGAGCAGCAGCTCTCTCTACGCAGGGGCCAACGGGCCCCACCACGGCCTCGGGTCCCCGCTGGCCGCCCTGTCGGTCAACAAGAGCCTGCTGGCCCCCCTGAACCTGGAGATCGACCCCAGCCTGTCCATGAGCCGGTCCCACGAGAAGGAGCAGATCAAGAGCCTCAACAACCGCTTCGCAAACTTCATAGATAAGGTAAAGACCCCGAGGAGGAAGCCAATCACCCAGTTACAGAAAATCACTGGTGGAGACTAACAAAGTACTGCCACTTTATCTGAGTACTTCTATTTCCTGACACTTTATATTGTACTCAAGAGTAAAATGTATTGGTTGATTATACAAATGTATGGTGCAATTTTTTTATCATATGACTTTATTGATCCCTTGTTAAAATTCTACTATCAACATAAAGTATTTAAAATCATGTTCCCCTTTACATGCTGCAACATTAAAGTGATGAACACATTAATGCACCAATAATTATTATCCAATAATTTAATATACATTCTGAAATGACTAGTACTTTTTCTTTTGATACTTTAAGCGTGTATTGATGCTAATAATGTTGTACCTTCACTTAAGTAAATAATTGAATGCAGGACTGTTACATGTAGTATTTCTACACTGTGGTATTAGATATGAGTACTTCATCCACCACTGCAGAAACTTAAACAACAACTATTTTTGATAATTGATGGTATATTTCAAGCCCAAACTGATTCGAGCCTCTAAAATATGAGGAGGTGCTGCTTTTCTATATTGTTGTAGATTAAGGTGTTGGTCGGACCAAAGAAGGGATTTGAAAATATCACCTTACTTTAGAGAGATATAGCTATGTAGCTGATATTAGTGAGTTTTCTGTCTTTATGAGCACTGACTTTTATCCCTACCTGCCACTTTTGGAGACAGTGGCCAGCTAAAGTCACATAATCTCTCTTTAAAATGACCTGATTATTTGCATTTGATGTGTTTTCATGAAATGTCTTCTAAGCCCCAACATGTTTACATTTTCTTAAGATAAAAAAAAAATGAAACATTGTTCAAACAGCATCTGTATCCAACCTTGTAAAAGTATGTGTACACAGGCAATCCCTTTCACATCGTCACATCATTTCACACATTATGATGAATACTATTATTAAATACTCAAGCTGACCTACACGAAGACCTATAAAAGGTCCCAATAATACCACAAGCTAACCTCATGTATAAGAGCCTGAATGGGCGAATAGCTACAGTACAGTCCTCAGGCCAGTAGAAAGAGGAAAACACTAGCTGTTAAATGGGGAGTGAATTGCAGAAGTAGCTGGAGAACCTTTTCAAACAGAAGCAGAAGCAGTGAGCCGCTCTGTGATAGAGGCGGACATTGATAGCGTGCTTAGGTAACTTCTCTGCTTTCTCACGGAGTTGGTAACACACTTTCACAATAGAGCCATTGTTGGCTTCTCACATCAGCAGAGATACGCTTCAGGGGGACAGAGACAGAGACAGAGTGCTGGGCTGGGCGGGGGTCCAAATGTCCAAAACTGACCTCGCCTTTTCTAAGTGCTAATTTACTTCTTTGTTTTTTTTATTTACCCACAAAGAGCTCAAACACTTAGTATTGGTCTGGAAGGATAAAGATATGTCCTGTGATCGTTACACCGAGTTTATGGCTCAGAGCAAAATATACAGAATGTATATGAAACGTGTAAAGTCAAGAAAATGTCAAGCTTTATTGATCTCAGGCTGGGACCTCACATGTTACAGCAGCCATATAAAATACCTTTGTTACAATACAATAGAAATATAATGTACACATATTAGAAATACCATAATAAAGATACAAATACTAGTAACAATATAATGATATTATGGTGAAATAATATGGTGAAATATATATTAAAACAGTGTTAAAGGTAGCATGAATGATCAAATCAGCTAAGAATATATTATAGAAAATATACTGTATGTTTGACCTCATATCATTCATATCATATCATATCATATCATCCCATCTTAACGGCCTGTAGTTTCATCCTTAAACTGCATTCAAAGTACAGGAGTGGAGTCCATTTCTGAGATAATAAAATAGGTCTGAATTTTTATTTTTTATTTTAAATGCTCACAAGGGTGTTATCCATTTCAGATTGCCAACGTGTTTGCAGTAAAAATATATGTGGTCTAAAACCCTGATCAATTCTGCAGAAAAAGTTAACCCCCAAATCCGTTTCAGTGTTCTAAGATGAAATATTGTGAAATCTTCCAGAAACATATGAAGCTTGTCTCCATCCGTCTCTGTCAGTGAGAATGATGTTGTGACATCACAAGACTCACAAAAGAGTCTTTGTTTTTTATGAGCTCTAGCTGCAGGAGAGTTGAGGTGACTTTAACCTGAATTTATTGAAATAAATTCAAACCTGAAACCTGCTTATATCAGCTACGGTTGGGCAAGAATCAATTAAATGCAAGCGTGCAGATACCATAGGGGTAATTTCCAACCCCCAACAATCCATTCTGAGCTTTTTCCGAAGTTTTTGTTGCTTTTTTCTGACATTTTTATTGCTTTTTCAACTTTTTGTAGCTTTTTCTGAGGTTTTTATTGCTTCTTTCTGACTTTTTGTTGCATTTTTTTTAAATGTTTTTTTTCCGCTTTTCTCAATACATGCAGACATGTCCCGGGACCTCCCTAGATAGTTGGAGATCTCGACCCCCCCGCCGACTTATAAACAAGCCTTACAATTACCAGTGTAATCCAACCCGCCTGGCCCCACCATTAAACATTAAAGAGCTGCTCCCCTCTTGCAAGAAAGTCATTAGCCAGATGTAACAGGCAGACAAAGTTGTGTTTGTTGCAGGATGAATCCCCAGTTTCAATCACAGGGAAATGGGATAGTATTTATTGATATGAATTGTTGCAGAAATGAGCCTGATTAGTCAACTAAAACACAGAAACACAGAAAGAGCCAATAATTCAGTGAATGGATCTGGGATTTAAAAAGCCATTTTAACCCTGAATCAGTGTTATGTAACCACTGTTATTGAAGCTATTTCTCCCATTTCCGTCCCATTGAGTTGTGTTGTTACCTGATAAACCAGGTCGGCGTGGTGTGGTTGTGTCTCCGAGGGAGATTATTCTCTTCTGAACAGAACACAGGCTTTGTGTTAAAGGGAAGGAGGTATAATAGGTGGTGGATATACCTGTCTGCAGGCAGGAAACACGAACTGTGCAGATACAGTCAGGTGTTGAGATCGAGCTGCTTATCTGCTGGAATGATGCCGTTTCTTTAACCTCTGTTCATCCCAGGAAGGACGTTAATCTGCTGCTGACACTAACTTTTATTTTAATTATGTATTTTTAATTAAAGCTTTAAGCACCAATGAACAGGCCCTTGCACTTCCTGGCATGTCTGGGGTACTGGCAGGACGCCGGTCGACACAGCCATGCATTTGCATGATAACTGAACAGTGCGCAGAGTGGGGGGGCAATGGACATGATGTATGGCTGCTAACTATTTTCTGTTAATTGGCTAAATGCACAAAATGGCAGCATGCGTCATTATATTGAATCTACTGTGGTAGAACATTATTAGACATGTTACTGGATGCACGGCGTTCGTGGTTTTAACAAGATGATTATATATATTATATGATAAGGAACTATGAATAGCTAGCTAACAAGCACAAGTCTGACCAGATGCATCATGTCAACACATCCAGTATGCCCGTGAGTAGATGCATTTTGGGATCTGGAAACCGTTTAACAGCTGTTTCTATCTAATTAATTTCCCACCTCCTTCATTCAGGTACGCTTCCTGGAGCAGCAGAACAAGATGCTTGAGACCAAGCTGGAGCTGCTGCAGGGCCAGGGGGTGGGCCGGTCCAACGTGGAGCCCCTGTTCGAGGCCTACATGGCAGGGCTGAGGCGCCAAATGGACCTGGTCAACAACGACAAGACCAAACTGGACGGGGAGCTGAGGAACATGCAGAGCCTGGTGGAGGACTACAAACACAAGTGAATACCGTCACTGTGGTGGTAAATAAAGTCACCAGGAGTTCTGTAATATCTCATGATATATCACTGTCTCTGTTACAGATATGAGGACGAGATTAACAAGAGAAACAACCTGGAGAACGACTTCGTAATCCTAAAGAAGGTCAGCATACACACACATTCATTCATACTTTCCAGGTGTGGTGAGTAAGATGAACCACTCTATTATTATACTTATTGTCTCCCTCTCTACATTCATGCATCAAAAATCCATGTCATGTCAGCGTCACATGAGAAGTGCAGCAGAGTCCATGGAAGATAAATCTGACTTCATGGCCCGACTATCGGTTGGAAAATGTACCATGACTTAAACTTTATGTAAGATTTTCTTTGCTATTGGATTACTTTGAGGTATGCTAGAAGTTTAGTGGTGACCACATTCATCATACCGGCTACACATCGGCATGTTAGCAGGCTCCAACAGTGGACAAAGTATTCACATCTAAAAGCACTAATACCACACATGTAGTGGAGTAACTAAAGTAACTAGTAACTGAAGTAATTAGTAACTAAAGCCGTCAGATGAATGTAGTGGAGTAACTAAAGTAACTAGTAACTAAAGCTGTCAGATGAATGTGGTGGAGTAACTAAAGTAACTAGTAACTAAAGTAATAAGTAACTAAAGTAACTAGTAACTAAAGTAATAAGTAACTAAAGTAACTAGTAACTAAAGCTGTCAGATGAGTAAAAAATAGAATCTTTCTCTCTGAAATGTAGTGGAAGTAAAGTAATGCTCAAGTAAAGTACAAGTATCTTAAATTTGTATTAAAGTACAATGCTTGAGTAAATGTACTTAGTTCCATTCTACCACTGGCAGGCTCTCCGAGCTGCTGTTACATCTGTGTGTGTGTGTGTGTGTGTGTGTGTGTGTGTGTGTGTGTGTGTGTGTGTGTGTGTGTGTGTGTGTGTGTGTGTGTGTTCAGGATGTAGACTCGGCCTACTTGGTGAAGGCCGATCTGGAGGACAAGGTGGGAGCTCTGACTGATGAAATCAACTTCCTGCGTAACATCTATGAGGAGGTACTGGAACTTTTGAATGCTCTGAAACAGTGAAGCTGATCTGATCAAAGCATCCTTTTTTCTGGTATCCAGTTATTTCCTTCTGTGTCACACTTTCCTTTGGTTCATTGTCTCAGTCTCCTGACTCATTGGAGAGTTAACTTCAAACACTAACTTCCTTCTAGAATGGAAATCTTTCTTCTTTTGTTGTTGGTACGTATTGTCAGGCTTCTTGGAACACAAAACCCCGTTCATAGTATCCCCCAAAGACTCGATGCTCTGCAGCTGCACAGAAACACGCCTGGACATGTCATTTGTTGATGACCAATGTTCCTTTCAGTTTGGCCTTTGTGATTGCAGGATTATGATATTGCTGGAGATATTTGGGACCAGTTCATTTTTACTAATTGCTAGCATGTTGGTCAGTTTATGTAGTCACTCAGAAGCTTCTCTCGTGTTGTTACCCAGTTTTTTTCAACTGCATAAATTGCAATGTGTTGACTTCTCAGTGAAGACTAGAGCTGCAAAGATTAATCAATTAATCAATTAGTTGTCAGCTATTACATTTTTATATATATTTTAATATTGGATTAACCGGTTTGAGTCATATTCTATATAATAAAATGTAATCCCTGATTCCAGCTTCTTAAAGCTCTTATGTGTAACTTTTTACATTAAATATTCAAACCACTACAAACTTACATTCAAGCCATTGCCAAATGAGTTGATACAAAGTAATGTAGCCTACCATTCCAACCAAACTATCTCTTCTCAAAATGGTGTCGTCCGGCAACCTTCGCACGTAGAAGCTCCAGCGAAAGAACAACAGCAGTCTTCAGCTTTGGAGACAAAAAGGACATAACAATCACAAGATACTACCTCTTCTGTGGAGTCCGTCATGTTATTTTAATCCTCTGTGTTCTTCTTGGCTACCAGCAACCAGTGGAGGAGGGGTGGTGGCAGTGTGTCATGTGGATGCGCTGACAGTGTTGTCATCACTTAGAATTCCTCACGGGGGAGACAGAGACTACACACTATAGCTTTACATGTGAATATTAGTTTCTTCTCTCCTTGGTGACAGTAAATTGAATATCTTTGAGTTGTGGAGAAAACAAGACATTTAAGGTCGTCATCTCAGGCTTTGGGAATTTTTTTTTACCAATTTCTGACATTTTATAGACCAAATAACTAATAACAGAATAATCAACAATAAAAAAACGGTCATTAGTTGCAGCCCTATCAAAGAAATAAAACATTTTGTAGTATTTTTGTTCCTTTTTGTTCATGGTTATAACGTTTCAATACATAACACATCTGAATAGTCAAAAAACTACAAGTGAACTGATATCATCATCTTAACAGTGACATCGCAATGCCGTATTCACCAAACAAAGAACCACTCAACAATATCCCATTTGAAACAACATTTTAAAATCTTAATATACAGTAAATTGGAACAGATTTGATCCAATATTGTCTCAAAGTCTTATTTGTACGTGGCTCATCATGTTTCCTGCCCAGGAGCTGCGGGAGCTGCAGGCCAGCATTAAAGACACGTCAGTGGTGGTGCAGATGGACAACAGCCGCAGCCTGAACATGGAGCAGATCGTAGCGGAGGTCAAAGCCCAGTACGAGGAGATCGCAGCCCGCAGCCGAGAGGATGCCGAGGCCTGGTACAAGACCAAAGTAAAGACCAGGAAACAGGAAGCTGAGTATAAGCACAGGAAAAGATATCCAGCATGCGTTGTAATCTATGATAACAGCTTATAGTGCGTGCTGCAACAGAGGTATTAAATATTTGACCCACTGAACGCACATCTCTCTTATTCAAGAGTGAAATCCAAAACTGTCCTAAATAAGACACAAGCTGAACTAAGAAGACATTTAAAATGATTGATGTAGGAGGAAGTATTTAGTTAATTTACTTAAGTACAAGTAGAAATACCACACTGTGAAAATACTTCATTAAACGTTCAAACATTAAGTAAAAGTATAGATCAAAAGTTCTCATTCTGCAGAATTCCCCCTCAGAGTTGTTATTATTAGTGATATATAATCTGTAGTTAGTGGAGTTGGAGCTAATTTAAGTACTTTATATACTGTTTTGCAGTTTCATCTATAAAGTGCGTCATCTTTAATAAACTGATATGTTTTGTTTACAAAATCTTAATCTGAAAAGTAACTCGGAACTTTTAGTGTTAAATAAATGTGTAAAAATTACATTATTTTCCTCTGAAATGTGTTGCACTAGAAGTATAAAGTATAGGAAATACTAAAGTTAGGTACTTCAAATTAGCACTTAAGTACAGTAGTTAAGTAAATGTACTGTTGACCACTGAAGACCTCTCCTCTGTTTTCATAAGTTTCACTTCACCCAAATCACAAAATAACACATTTTCTCATTAACTTTAAGTAATATCCAAACATATCCATCTCTCAGATTTTTGTGATTCTCTTAATAAACTATAATTTTTTGAAGATAACAAGTTTAAAGAAATTGTGTGTATCATTTACATGTCTCTGTCCAAAGAGAGATGGCAGTGATGCCGCTAACGTTGACCTGTGTCTGCAGTTCGACCAGATCCAGATGCAGGCGAGTCAGTACGGAGACGAGCTGCGCGTGGTGAAGGGAGACGTGGCCGAGGTCAACCGCCTGATCAGCCGGCTGCAGAGCGAGATCGAGGCTGTCAAGACTCAGGTACAGCCACAGGCAATGCATGCAGCCCTACAGAACTTGATTTTGTAGATTGAATTGCATGGATGATTTGTTCCCCCCCCCCCAGCGTGGCAATCTGGAGAACCAGCTAGCTGAGACAGAGGAGCGTGGAGAGCTGGCTGTGAAAGAAGCCAAGGCCCGGACCAGAGACCTGGAGGACGCTCTGCAGAGGGCCAAACAAGACATGGCCAGACAGCTCCGAGAGTACCAGGTGAGCCAGAGAGACGTGGGGGTGGAAAGAAGAAAAGAAAGAAAAGATGACAGAGAATATACAGGAAGGAGCAGAATCAAGGGTCAAGCTTTATAGTTTAGTGACAGGTTAAAGGTGCTCTGAAGATGCCCCGAAGATGTTTTGTCTCTCATACGAGAGACGTCTTCAGTTCTGACTGAACGGTAGAGAACCCAAGCTGTGTTTCCTCAGCATGATCGATACTGCGTGGTTCATCAGACAGTCGAAGGCGTTGGAGACACCCGAGGCGTCATCAGGCCAGATGTGAGTGTTTGTCTAGTTTCCTGGGAAGAGATGATAGAACAGTATAGTAAGGGGGTCATGGGTGGTGTTGAGCACTAACAAAGTGGTATCAATCATCTTGACAGGTTCAGGTTCTGTCAGAGCTGTAAAGTCTCTGGGATGAGAGACCAAACGTCTTTGGAGCACCTTTCCAAGTCCAGTTGGCCTTAAGCTTAAACATTAAACCTTGAAGTGTCTTTTTCATCTTCACTTGCAGGACCTGATGAACCTGAAACTGGCCTTGGACATTGAGATCGCCACCTACAGGAAGCTGCTAGAGGGAGAGGAGGACAGGTAAGAGAAGAAGAAGTGAGCATATTTTCCTCTTTTAACTTTTAGTACTTACTGCAGCAGCCCTTACAAAGTATGTACTGTTGCATTAAGACATATTAAATATTTACTAGTATGGGTATTAGTACACAACGTGTTACTTCTTCAAAACAACACACCAACTAACCTCTCTGTTTGTTTTTCTGCAGAATTGGACATCAGGCCATCCTCAACATCCAGACCATCTCCAACTACAGTATGTAACGACGTGGAGCTCCACTCACACTGAGGAGGGTGTACACCCCAAACCCGTCCATAATCTTTCTGTACTGGCACACAATAAAAAGTCAACGCAGTGCAAATGCAGGATAGTTTTCTTTTGGGTTTGTGTTCAACTGTCTCCTGTCTCAATGACATAGTCTGCTTTTTTTTAGATTTAATTATTTGATTGTTAGAAAATGAAGTATTGCGGGGAATCACAACCACAATGTCAGATACGTTACTGAGACAAGTCTTTCTAAATCTTTCTAAATCTTTGTCTTTCCCTCCTCCTCCCTATTTGTTTTTCTTTCCCACCCACCATCATCCTGTCCTTCTTTCTCTCTCTCTCTCTCTCTCTCTCTCTCTCTCTCTCTCTCTCTCCTGTCTCACACTCTCGTTCTCTCTCTCCAGGTACTAAAAGTACTAATGGCTACCACAGCAACAGCTGCTCCCCTGCTCCAAAACTGCTGATAAAGACGACTGAGACCAGAGGTCACTCTCACAGATACAGCCCTCACTGAGAGGAGCCACAGCATGCAGGCAGTGGTGGGATGTAGTGTAGTACTCTACAATAGTACAACTTTGAGATACTTTTCTTTTCTCTTCTTTTCATGCTACTTTATACTTCTAAGCCACTACATTTCAAAGAGAAATATTGTACTTTTTACTCCACTACATTCATCTGACAGCTTTAGTTACATTACAGATTCAGGTTTTTGCATTCAAAACATATGAAGAACTTATTAAATATGATGGTTTGTTAATAATTACTACCCAGCAGTTTATACAAGTAAGGCTAATCAATTAGTCAATCAACAGAAACTTAAATGGAATCTATTTGATGGTTTAAAGCTATAGTGTGTAGCTTCTTCAACACTGTCGGAGCGTCCACATGACACAAGCCTTCTGTGACTTACTTTCTCCACCACTGCATGCATGTACTACTATACACAATTATACACCCACAATAAACGTGGATACACACACACACACACACACTTTAACAGGTGGCGCTAAATGTGTGCGGTGCAGGTTCATTTCTAGCCTTTACTTATTGTAGAGTAATGGGGGAAATCATCTAAACAAATTTAAGTAGTGGGAATTGTTGTTTCTAATATAATTTAATGTTAACTGTTGTGTGTTGTGACCATTTTGACTCAGACCTTAAAGGTGCTCTAAGAGATGTCAAACATTTTTTAGGCTACAACATTTTTTGTCACACAGCAAAAAACATCTCATAATAATAAATAATAAATCGCGGTCTCTGTAGACCGCCCAGGGTCTACAGAAACCAACTGGCTCACCTGCACCACCAAACATAACAAACAGTGTTCCAGCCAATAACTGACAAGAAGCATTTGGGGGTTAGTGCAGCAGAGCACAGAAGGGAGGGAGAGGGAAGAGGGTAAGCCTCGCTTCAGAACGCGTAGCTCCTATGGCGCCATTTTGATGCTAACAAGCCATCACCCGCCGTTAGCATCGCAATGACTTCCATTCATTTTGGCGTCACTTTGACAGTGAATGACTTTCCATCTGAAGTCTCCGTAGCAGATGTTTTTATAAAAATAGGCTAACGATTGTGTCATAACCACGCGACTTACTGTCCCACAGCAGAGGAATCACCGTACAGTACAGGAGAAGATCGCAGACAATCTAGACTGTTAGGCTAGCTGTTTAGGTTTAATTAGCCTACTAATGTTAACTGGCATGTTAGTTAGCAGTAATTAGCCTGTGCCTATGTTAATGTTAACTAGCATGTTAGTTAGCAGTAATTAGCCTGTGCCTATGTTAATGTTAACTAGCATGTTAGTTAGCAGTAATTATCCTGTGCCTATGTTACTGTTAACTAGCATGTTAGTTAGCAGTAATTAGCCTGTGTCTATGTTAATGTTAACTAGCATGTTAGTTAGCAGTAATTAGCCTGTGTCTATGTTAATGTTAACTAGCATGTTAGTTAGCAGTAATTAGCCTGTGCCTATGTTAATGTTAACTAGCATGCTAGTTAACAGAGCTAATAGAGCTTCTAATAGACTTCACTGGTCTCTGTCCAGAGCAACGGGGCATGTAGGTCCATTTCTTTAACTGTCTGGGGGCGAGCTAGCATCGTTTTGTTTGAAAATGCTTTGAACGTCAACAAGTAGTAACGTTGCTTAGAGCACCTTTAATTCAACTCCTTTTGGTTTCTACCAAACACCGTAATCTGCTCAATTAGTTTCTATGATCACTTAATCTGGGGCGAGATTATAACAATATTGTAGTCTTAAAGTTTATTTTGGGGATATCCTGTTAGTGGTGTGCTTAGATATGCATTTTATATCCAACAAAGTGTGTTGTGCCAGTTCACACTTTTACTCTGAAGGTCTTTGGTGAACATTGTCTCGATGCTGGTATCAGATAAACGGCTGGTCTTTATCTACAGCTGTGGTCGTTGGGCTTATGTTCCTTTATTACTTTTCTTCTGTTGCTTCCACAAATAAAATGAACATAAACTAAAAAGGCTCTGGAGTTTCTGTTGCTGCAGCAATGAATCCTATTAAATTGAATCCTATTACACAAAATGATGATATATTTTGTAATTAAAAAAGGAAATTTTTAATGGTATTGTAATTTTGCAGTTTCTTTCCACAAAATGAAAAAAAAAAAAAACAATAGTTTTAATTTTAAGAGCTCCCACTTGTGGCTGAGCACTGTCCTCTAGTGGATGTATCATCTACAGTATGTTCAACACACAGGAACTGAAATGTACTTCTACAAAACATTAAAAACAAGTGGAGTTTTCTTTTCCCTAGGCTCATATTCAGGGTAAAGCTGTGGTTTTATGATGTACCCGTTGTTTAACCAACTTTTCTTTCAATCCATCCACACCACAATACAAAATGATCTTACTGTAACACTTTAAATAAGAAGCTCACATGTGGATCACTCCCAAAGGTATTACCAACAACTAAACCAGCATTAATGTTTGCAGTTAAATATTTGTTTACATCAGTAATATTTGTATATACAGATATTAGAACTATATTTTCCATATGATCATTTGAGATCACGACGCTGCTACTACAAGGTCTCAGGGGACAAAACCACCGAGCTCATCGGGGCTGAAGGGGCTTTCCAACTAAATAACATAATAAGTATAATCCTTATAGTAACCAATAGAAATTATTAAGTACTTTTCAACTGATTATGTATAGTACCTATGTGATATGTTAAAATGACATATAGTTGGTTTGTTAGTAGAGTTTTTGTTATATTATTTGCAATGAGGTTTTTATTGTGACAGTACATTGCAGTAACACGTTTTGGGGAGGACCTTAACAAAAGAATAGAACACTGCTCTTTTCTGTCTTTCAGGCTGCTTTGTTAAAGCTTTTTGGTAAAATGCCAAATCAGTAATAAACTCAAACAGGCTGGTGAAATGGAAAAGAAAGTGCCACAAACCATATTTAAGTTTGCTTTGTAAATATCTCTTTCAGTCCAAATAAATAATAAAAAATAAAACCTCCTCAAAGGAAAACTAAATGAAATGCTTTTTTAGGGTGACCTGAGCTTAATAATTACATAAAGATAGAAGCACAAGAAATCCCAAATCAGATCCATAAGATCATTTATGGATA
This sequence comes from Percina caprodes, assembly GCA_013375575.1. Classification (NCBI taxonomy): domain Eukaryota; kingdom Metazoa; phylum Chordata; class Actinopteri; order Perciformes; family Percidae; genus Percina; species Percina caprodes. The sequence continues at coordinate 245,108 of JABXJD010000074.1, forward strand.
CATGGACATTCTTCAGGCTGATCCCTCTCTGTGTCAACATGTCTCTTATGGCCGGATGTCTTCCCCTCCGGTGTGTGTTTAAGATGTCGACACCAAACTCTTTCCTCTCTACAATGTAGAATCTCTCATAGGCTACATCTACACCAAAAGCTTGGCATCGTCACTAATAATGCACGCCCTCCTTTCCCTTTTCTCCACAGGTAAAGGGCTTTTTATGTTGTCCTAAACTCCGCTGCATTCTCAGCCAACACTCACATGTCCACTCTGTGGGAGAGTGACACAGGACTGGTGTAGGTTCTCTTATTAGTAGACCTTTGAGTTGACCATGTAGACTATAACAGAGTGTCTTCTGGGTAGCAGCTCATCTAGGAGTACAGGGGAATGAAGAGGCTGATAGGACAGCAAAAGGAGCTGTCAATGCATATGGATGGCCTAGTGGAAGAGCTTGATAACACCAGGAAGAGCAAAAAGAATGACATGAGGAAAACATATGAAATCAATTTCTCCATCGCCCTGATGGATCCTCAGTCGATGCAGTTCTACAGATGGCCTGTAGGGAGCAGCAGTCCGCCTTTGGTGCTTCTAGGCTGCAGCCACACACTGTTGCAAATCTCAGCAGAAAAGAACCGGAAGCACCGTTAACGGCCATAGACAGTTAAAGGCATAGATCGTCAAAGAAGTAAAGGTAACGGCATTAAGTGTCTATGGGCGTGGTCACCGGGCAAGTTCTAAACACAGTCGACCCGCTACTCATCAACACCGTAGGCGACACACGCACGCGAGGAGGCTGGGAGCTAGGCTACAATAATTAATACGACAAATACAGTTACTAAATTGGCAACATGAAGTATATACTGTGGTTGTGTCTTCTGTGTTTGTTTGGAGTAACATTGTGTGATAAACAAGGTAAGAATTATTAACTTTGTAGTTTATGAGGGCACAACTTTTTTTAATAGGTAGGCCTACCGCATGGTTAACACCATCGTCTACTGGGCCTTAGAAAGCTAGTCACAGCTTTTTGTCTTTTATATATTTATTTATATATATATATATATATATATATATATATATATGTATATATATATATATATATATATATATATATATATATATATATATATATGTATGTATGTATGTATGTATGTATGTGTTGTTTTTATTTCATTTCTTTCAATTTTTTTGGCGCTTTTGTCACTCATCTATCATTTTAGTCAAACATTCTTTGACTTTTTATTTTTTTAAACATTTTCCTTGCGGAGAGCGCTGCGTTGACCCATCCATGCTATTTTTTGGGCATCTTTTAGTTGAAAGAACCCCACATTTGTGATGAAAATGGGTCAGACTTGACCCGAGGACAACAGGAGGGTTACAAATGCCTTCCATTATGTTTCTGATATATTTTGAGTTCTCATCTTCACAAAGGTATTTCCACCGTAAATTGGCGCATAAAAGTATCCGAATACAGGAAATGAAGTCGTTGATGCTCAACACTTCCTGGGGGGAGGGGAGGACACATTTTAATTATTTCATACAGTATGCCTCTCTTTCAGCTTCAACGCTGAAGACCCCTGTTCTGCTATATACAATAGATACTGGAAACAACTAAGTTACTGCAAATTCCCACTAAATAAATCTTAAATGTTCATAAAACCTAATTAAGAAATATTGACGTCAGAGTATTGTGTCTTTAAACATCAGTTTGTCACATATGGAGTAATCAATCTTTGTAATAATAACTTCCAGACATCTCTATGTTGCCTAGATGGCATACACAAATTCTCAGATCACTGCTGCACGTTCATAAGCTCCGATACCGTGGGTGCTCCGGAGCTCGAGCACCCAGGGGAAGTACTGAGCACCCCCGTGTGCCAGGCTGCCAGCAGGCTACATTCATTCAAATGAAACATGGCAGTTGGTGCAGTTGGCGTCTGTCATAGTGGGATTGGTTATGGCTCTCGGATGAAAACGCCTCTTTATTGCCCCGCCTCCATCCCCCTCTATACAGTGTGTGCATATGCATTAGTCAGCCCGGCCTTGAGACTAAAATGGACAGATTTGTTATTAAAAAGCCAAACCTGAGGATGCCAGTGCATCGACATCCACCAGCAGTGCAGAGTTCCAGCGTGGCGTTGATTCTTAATTTCCCAAGTAGCTGATCGCGGTTATGTGTCAGTTCAACTTTTCATCTCTAATCTTTCTCTCTCTCTTTCAACCTGAGATGAAATAAAGCCATATTGAGTTAATAGTTTGTGTCGGCCGCTGTCCGGGTCCTAAGGTTCTGAAATGCTACCATTTTTCTTTTTAAAGAACGTCCACCCTGGAGCCCCCACGGAGGAAGATTCGGGGGTATGATTCCTGATAACACAGGACCAGACGGCAGCATCACCAAAGCCTTAGCTAAATTACGTTCCCTGAGTGAAGAAATGGCTGCACATTCTGGCATCAACAATCACTTCGGCAAGTATCAAGTCTCAGGGACATCCCTGTTTCTATCAGCTGCCTGTTGTTTCAATTCTGCTTTGTTGTGGGTGCTGCTGCAGCCCTTGTTTTAGGACTCCCCTCAATCGACTGCTTGTTACAGCCCTTTCTAAAGAACATCCCCCACCCCTGTATAGTGTACCTCTCCTAGGGGGGGCAGAAGGTCCAAACAACAACCTTTGTTGAAGTTGAGACTGGCTTCTTTTTATTTTGGTCCAGTCCGATTTAGACCGTGAAAACAAGTCTGTTCTATAAACAGGGGAAACCAATTTCAGATGATTTCACAATGTTATGTCTCGGCCAAGTGAATGGTTATTTCCCAAGCCCACTAACATGTTTTGCTTTGTTTTTTTAGGTGTCAGATCAGAGGGGAACTCAGGTGAGTCTTGATTTTGGCGACGTCACTGATAATAACGAGAAATTGTTTTTAATGTACATTGTTCACGCGGGGGCACGTCAAATGATTCTATAGAAGCTCGACTCATTTGAAGAAATAGAAATTAGGATTTGATTTAAGAATATTTTAGCTGTAACACCATAACATGAGATGTTGCAATTATGAAGAAGTGCTTGCAAAATAAAAAGGTAAGGAATAAATGGTGGAAGGAAAGGAAAGGGCTAAAAGTAATGGCTGAACAATCTAAATCTGGACAGTTCAACAACTATGAAAAAATGAGCAGTATCCACTTTTGTATAATGAATAGTGTTATAGATGTGGAATTGATAAAGGAGAATATTTTTTGGCCTTTAATTGCAAGGACAGCTGTAGCCAGGACGGGGGTCCAAATTGAACCCTTTAGGGGGTGTGTGTGTGTGTGTGTGTGTGTGTGTGTGTGTGTGTGTGTGTGTGTGTGTGTGTGTGTGTGTGTGTGTGTGTGTGTGTGTGTGTGTGTGTGTGTGTGTGTGTGTGTGTGTGTGTGTGTGTGTGTGTGTGTGTGTGTGTGTGTGTGTGTGTGTGTGTGTGTGTTCTAAAGTTGCATTCTGAGTTTTAAAAATCATTTTTTCTATTCTATTTCAGGGTCTCCAAATGTTGGATTGATAGTTGGTGTAGTTTGCCTGGTCACTAGACTGCTGTAGTACCTGGAGGAGTGAGATGGAGATCCATAGAAGTGAAACAAAATTACCACAATTCAGAATTGTAATGGACCAAGAATGACAGAGTGAAATTCACCCTGTCACTCAGGGTTTCTGGTGAAACAACCGGGAAACTCAGACTGAAGATTTGTGTCTTCGCTGCAGATCAGAAGAGACTAAATGTCTGTAATAAAAAGGAACTTTTAGATTGACCATCAAGTGACCAAAACATTATAAACTCACAGGCATCCGGCTAACAATGGAAGTCCCAGGTTTTGTTCTCCTATAATTAAATTAAACAGAAACATGTTTTATAAACCAAAGATTTGATTTCATTATAAAAGAAAATGCTGAAATCCCTTTTAGCAGGGTCGGTTGTTAGATCCCCAGCTCCTCCTCATCCTAAGGGTCTGTGAATGGATGAATGAGGGACATATAAACTGCTGTATGAATATTATCCTGCTGCCTGTAGTTGAAGCCTGCTGTCACGCTGTAAAAGAAATGTGAATAAGTTTGAAGCTAAAGTAAAATACAATGTGCCTTATTTTTTATTCTGCTATTGTTTTTATGTTGACATTTGGGACAAGCAGGCACTGCTTCTGTTAACCCCTGTAATGGGAAAATTACATTTAACCAATGGTTTTCATATTATTCATCTATAAGCTCTTCAATGCCACTCAGAGTAAATGACTTCTGTATCTTTTCCTTGTAGGAGACAACTGAATTTGTTATGTCTTTGCATTTGTCCTCCAAGGGCAAATGGCATGAGGTCTTACAGAAACAGTTGTCTAAAGCCATGTTTATCATAGCAGGTCCCAGGTCGAGACCATAGCCTATCTAGAGAGACAAGATGTCCTTTTAGAACTAAGATAGAATGACCGGTCAAGAAAACTTGACGCACGGAGGACAGATTCAGAAATACGTAAGAGATCCAACCGTCTGCTTGAGCTAACTAATTGTTATGTTTAAGATTAAACTGTTTTCCAAACATGGCCTGGTTTCTGCTGGCTTAACGGGGATATAAGGAACTGTCATATACTGTTTGGGGCACAGAATTGTTGTCACTCTGTAACTGTACATTGTGAAAGCTGTTCTTGTCATTTTGATTGATCTCTGCAGAAATCAATTAAACCTTTTCACCGAATACCTTATACCTTTAAACCAGTTTGCAGCCTGTTTTATTTTGTCTCAACAAGGTCTCATCTCACACTGAAATTCTCTCTCGCTGTACAGAAACTTCCACAACAAACTTGGCGTTGTCGGCAGGATCTCAAGGAGGGATCAGGACGAGACTCTCCGGGTAACTGATGACAGTACATCCAGGGATCTGATGATCACCTGCCTCTAAACCTCGCCAAAACATCTTTGAGAGACAGAGGGTCAGAAACCGCGGAGGGCTCGCTGATTCCACTCTGAGATCCAAACGAAAAGGAAGCAATTTCAAACAGCGGGGGTAAGTTAAACGTTTCAATCCTGTTGGATAAATGATTTGAATTAGACATTGAGACAGTTTTTGTGAGACAAATATTGACTGCGTTTTTAACTGAGGGTTTTCGGTGAAAGTACTCTTTGTTTTTGTAAAACTTTGGGTTGTGTACAAAACAGGAGAAATCTTAGTTGCACAAGTTGACACCATTCCATCCAATACGGGCAAGACGGGGTGACAGATAGATTTTAAAATCATTACAGATGAACAGTTGTCATAGCCGTTCATCTGGATTTTCAGCGAGGGAAAAATCTATCACAGATAAGCAGTGATTGTAGCTTACATTAAGTTACAGCTGTTTGCAGGTTTTATCGCAAAGTTTACCGAGGACTAAACTGGGCCGTATAGTGACGATTATATGAAGAAAAAATAAGTACTACCGCTGGTTGTTATCTGTTTATTTTTGTTAGATGGGTAACAGGGGCACAAAGTCACACGTTAAGGCTGGTAGTGGATGAAATGGTGAGAACATTTGGGCTACATCTATAGAATGTCTGCCATATTGGGCAACAAAACATGGTTTTCCTGAAAATGGTTCTTTAAGTACAGGGAAACTTAGAATGCTAAAACAGGATTTAAAAGACAAAGAAAAACTATTGAAAGTGGGAAAAATGATTAGCACCCTGCATCTAATTTAAATGAAAAAACAAACAAAGAATGTTTTTATCAGTGGATGATAGAGGCCACTAATAGGGAAAGAGAACAGATAATACTGCTGAAACACGGAAACAAGAGAAAAAACAGAAATGGCCACTGTCACTAATGCATTTTCTCTCTATCCGAGTCTCAAAGATGGCGATCAGCTGCTCAACCCACCACCACCCTACCCTCCTCCGCCATCCAGGCCAAAGGGAGAAACACCGTCCGTGTCTCCCAAGAAGCAAGCTCCAGGAGAGGACAAGATTCCACACAGCCCCCACCTCGCTGCAAGCTCTCTCCCTACAAGCAGCCAGGGCCTCCCCACCTACATCTGACAGTAACAGCAGCATCAGGTACTATCATCCGATGCTACAAGTCAGCTGAACAAGCTGAAACGAAGAGAAACAGAAGAAAAATAACTTTGACAGTGTCAACGTTGGCTGGAGAGGGGGACAGAGGCAAAGGCAAAGCGAGAGGAAAAGGCAGAGGAGGAGGTGGAGGGCAGAGGCCAGCAGTGGACCGAGACACATGTTTCAACTGCGGAGGAAAAGGACACTGGGCAGACAAATGCCCATCCCAAAAACGCGAACGACAACAGTGTGGTCCACTAGCTGGGGATCGCGTCTACAGCCAGCAACAGGCGGATGGACGGGAGGAGGTGAAGGAGGGCGGTGGAGAGTCTGAGCCAGCTGGATCCGCACCGGATAAGGGAAGTAAAAAAATGCAAAACACACTAACTAATTAATCTGCTTGCAATGAAGTAAATGCTTTCACACGCTACAGACCATAAACATCACACTCTTTCTCGCACAATAGGGAGAATTCTAGACGCAATTTGTCACCTAGAATGAAACAACCTGTAGAAAGTATTCTTACTTATGCAATGTTTTAATCTGAGGTTTATAAATTGGCTGCTTCCTTTTGAATGTGCAGGAAAGGATGTAGGGTTTTTGTTGATTTTATTTGCAAATTAGAAGCTTTCCAGCAGAGTTGTTCTTTTGCCAAAGTGCAAGCTGAGCAATTCTTCCAGAAAGATTTTCCAGACTTTCATGATGTGTGTACATCATGAATCTAGCCTACATGATTCAGAACAGGACAGAAGGGCAAAATGTTCTGTTTTGCTCTCTCCCTGTGTCCGGTGAATGTTTAGGTAGATCCAATGTTACGTTTTGGCATAGGAGTTATCTCAACTCTCACAGAGCCTCAAGGTTGTGAGATTAGACATCACTGCCCAGCCTGACTCATTAGGTTCAAACAACACACACACATCTCAGCTCATTTTTCAGTGGGGCATTTTTCAGGGTCATGCTGCAGGCTTGCTGCATGAGGCCAGAGATGTGATTTAACCCCTTGCTGACTAGGTCAGACCACAACTTTTATATCACTTGTTATATCTCATCAGAAACAAATGACATGTTTGTTGAAGATCTTTTTCAAAGAAGACACAGATGGGCTTGAGTGTGCTTACATGTACTGACATAAGAAGTGTGCAGTAGCCGTAAACTTGACTGATAAGCAGAGAATGTTTTTCAGAGTTCAGCACTCATATGCTCATATTTCTTTGTCTAAATCTCCCACAGATCAGTGGAGAAACTTGGGACGGTTTGTCCTGGACTGTGACCAGCTGACTGACTGGATTGAAACCGTGGACGGGGACACGACCGTCTCCTCCACGGGCTGTTATCGAAAACTTCTGTCACACCATGTGACCACCGCGCGCAGTGTGTTCCAGCGGAAAGAGACTGAACACACACACACAAACACTTTTGAATAATGCTGTTAATGCTTTCCCCACAGAGATGCTCTGTCCCACGGGTCGACTCACCTGTGGGCAGCGCATAAATATGACGTGGGTCTCATCAAAATTGCCAGCCTGTCGTCATCACACCGCGCTCAGACTTCAGGCCTAAAAGCATCAGTACCCACTGAAACAGGAAGCAATTGATGGAATCAGACCAGTCTTTAACTCTTTTAAAACAGGAGTTTTTGGTTTGCGGGTCCTGATTCACCTGTTTGCACGCCAATTTTCCCTGTCAAGAAAATTCGTGATAAGGGAAAACCGGTCGAATGGCGTTTTTCAAGACCTCAAAGCAGTAAATGCAGCGGTCCACACACGTGCACCAAATGTCCCTAAACCCTACACTATTCTTCAAGGAATTCCTGGGAGGGGGCACAATATTTGTCTGTTGTTGATTTGTCTAACGCTTTTTCCAGTGTTCCAGTGGACAAAGACAGCATTCCTGTTTGATGGTAAGGCATACACATTCACACGCTCAGGGCAATTATTTGTCGAGAGCCCAACCATCTACAACCAATCACTGAGAGAGAGCCTTGAAAGCTTAACCCTTTCCCCAGGTTCTGCTCTCCTTCAGTATGTTGATGACTGCCTAGTGGCGAGTCCAACAAAAGAACTAATGCATTACTGTGTCATCTGGCAGCAGAGGGGCACACAGCTAGTTTAGCTAAACTGCAATTTGTGAAAAAAGAAGTGCATTTTTGGGTCATGACATTTCAGCGTCAGGGAAAACATTGTCTCTATCTCAGATTGAGGAAATAGTTTCCTCCCAAAACCTGCAACAAAAAAACAACAAACAAATGAGGAATGTGTTCCTACTGTTGTGTTTTTTTATTCTAAATTATGCTCATTTAGTTCAACCTTTAGCTAACTTAATACATGGTAAAAATATGTTTGCGCATGCCCTCCGACTTTAGGCCAAACCCTAAACTCCCATTCACTCAGACAGTGGATAAACTTTTGAGCTGCATGACGTCTTTTCTTCTGCAGCACGATATCTGAGGTATCACACATGTCTGCTTGATATGCCTAATGTTACTGTTAAACATTTTGTACAGTACTTAACCTTGCTTCTCTTATGCCCACACCAGGATAGGGAGAATCGGATGATTGTTTTGGCAGAGTTGCAACACACCTGTGCTCCACGTCCAGATCTGACTGACACACCGGTGCCAAATTCAGATCTGGTTTTGTATGTGGATGGGTCAGCCTCACGCTGCCCTGACACTGGCCAGGGACAGGAAGGGTTTGCTGTAGTATCTGACGCAGAAACCTTAATTGCTAAATCTCTTCCCAAACACTTCTCTGCGCAGGTGGCTGAAGTCATTGCTCTCACTGAAGCATGTAAACTGGCTGAAGGTTCGTCTGTAACAAGCTACACGGACTCCAGGTACGCTTTTGGGGTTGTACATGATTTTGGGGCATTGTGGAAACACCGAAACTTCCTTAAGTCTTATGGTAAGCCCATTTTGCATCACCAATTGATCAATGACCTTCTGACGGCCATCTTGCTCCCATCTTAGCTAGGCATATGCAAATGTTCTGCACACGCGGTGCAGCTGACTGATTTTCACTTCCAGATTCAGTAGCTGCAGTACACAGTTGAAAAATGCAGGGTGCACCTTTAAAGAGGGTGTCTGGCTGGGGCCGGGTTCAAAACCTTGCCTTCAACACTGTTTTTCACACATTTTGCAAATTAATAATCTATACTTTATTATTAATTACAATTCACTCTGTTGTTATTACACACAGGCCTGAATTGCACACATATGCTCAGGTCCTATACATGCACTAATGGAGAGATGTCAGAGTGAGGTTGACACATGGGCGTTACCATGTGTCAAAAGAGTGGAATGCTATCATTGTTAACGAAAACATGGTTCACTAAGAGCTTCACAACATTTGCAGAAAATAATTTTTTTTGTAAAGCATGACATCATAGGCAATATAGGCAAACCAGTGACTGTAACACAGTAGGTAGCACATCCACCACTGATAAGGGCATTTGATGGATTTTGTTGAGCTCACACCGTCGGAGGGGAAAATGTGTTGTTTGGTGATGGTTGAGATGTTTTCAAAATGGGTGGAAGTGTTTCCCGCTTCAAAAACAAACAGCTTCAGTGTTAGCAAAAGCTCTAATGACAGAAATTATTCCCAGATGGGGAATATCAAGTCAGTTGTCAAGCAATAACGCCACGTTAAGAACAAAACTATGTTCATGCGAATGAGGGTAAGAACGCGCAGTAACCTCAGTCCTTTTAGGATCTTTTTTTGGCAGACCACCCAGTGTGGGGGTTAGAGGCTCTTAGAGCACCCCATGATATGTTAGAGTAGGGTGTACAACTGTCTTCTGCTCTCTCTGCCATAAGAATCCAGGTTTCTGCTGCCCTGTCCCACCCAGCTGAAAGACCGCTCCACACGCTGGAGCCAGGAGATTTTGTGGTCGTGAAAAACTTCAGGAGGAGAAACTGGCAGCCCAACGCTGGCAAGGTCCCTTCCGGGTTCTTCTGATCACCCACACAGCAGTGAAGGTTGCTGAGCGGGCTCTGTGGATCCACGCATCGCACTGCAAGAGGTTCCAGCACCAGACTGTGGCCTGACAGACGGCGTTCTGTGTCACCAACGTCACACACACACACAAGAGACAGGGCAGGGAAAACCTGACCCCGACGGTGTTGTCATGTGCTAGTGGACGAACCTCTGACACCAGAAGAAACATCTGCAGCACGGTACTGACTCAGGCACCCACACACACACACAGCACATTCCTGAAGGACACAGCAGGCTGGCTGTGAAGATGGACGCACAGGAAGAGACAGACATGGTGTATTACAATAAATGTATTCTGGTTTTCTGTGTTTGTGGGGGTTGCATTTTGGTTGTTAGACAGATATGATAGAGCTAAATCTGAATACACCATTTATTCTAACATCACTTCTTCTCACATTAATGTTAATTAATTAATTAATGTTACTACTGACGCACAGCACACTCAGACACACAGTTTTTCACTCGTCAAATAAAGGGGTAAAATGAGTAGAACACTCTTCACCTTTCTAGTCTAGACAGTATTGGGGTACAAGCAATATAAGAAAAATAATAACCTTAGGTCAACAAACTTTAAGGCTAACACATCAACTTCTTTCACTGTTACAACCATGCGATTACTTTCAGTCCGAAAATGACAAATCTCTCTGGGGTGAGGTAGAAATTTTACATATGCTATATGCCTGTAATGGACATGATGCAGGACCCGAGAGGGGAAGCATTGTGCCCATCATGGGGTTTAGCAATTTGGCACACGAGTGGGTCAAATTGGGGGAATCAGATTCCCTCTGACCACACCAACCTGACAAATAGACTAACGAATCAGAAAGTAAACACCTCTTCACCCGCAGTATTGCTAACTCTGAACAAAGTTTAATCCACAAGATGAAGGTTATTTCAAAGTATGCACGTGGTTATCAGGAAAAGATCCATGCGGATCATTCTATATTAATGTACTGGCGACCAACTCAATAGTCTATACTGGGAAAAAGAAAAAAAACGATAAGAATGCACTTAGTACAGGTAAAAGGCAAAAATCAACTCAAATGATTAACATTGTGCAAAATAAATGGGTTCTTTCTCCTAACAAACAAACAAAAATGCATTCTCATCTAACGTATGACTGGGGTCAATCAGCAAACTCACATGTGACGTAGGTATCAATGACTCATGAGTTCATTGTTTCCCCACTCACAGAAACAGGCTACACCCGTTAAACCACACGCGTTAAATCTAAATGACTATTTGTGCACTGACTGCATTTTTACCTTAAGAGCTAAATGTAAAATGACGAGTTACAGTAGCAAATTTGTCTCAGTAATTCTTCCATGGTGGGGTGTAGTTAATAACGCACATTCTGATAGGTGATCACATGCTGCACATTTATCACAGACATTGAAGGAAACATCACTAACACTGTCCATCAGTTACAACAACTCACCACTAGTCTCAAGGCTCAAGATGTCCATCACACTGATTCTGGGTGGGATTGGGGTGCTTGGGTTACTTGGGGAGGGTTGGAAGGCTTGGATGTGGAAAATTGTGGTTCCAGTAATCTCTGTGATCTGTTTCTGTTTGATAGGTATTTGTTGCATTATCCCATTAATACGAAAAATGATTTCCTTTGTTTACTCTTGAGAAAGTTCAGTATCAAGCTTACAACTAAAAGATGATGGTCCTGAATTGTTACATTTGTCCTCTTACAATGAGTACGGTTACAATGAGGACTCAGCTTCCGAATAGGAGTAGTTCCAGATTCATAAAATCCATTTTAATACTAATTTTCTTTCTTTTAGACTAGACTAGTGGTAGCTTAAACTAAGAGGTTTAAATTACTCACAAAAACATTTTTTGGGACGTGCAGAAATGCATGTCTCCTTTCAGTAATTTTCGAATGTATAATGATTAGTTTGTAATCAAAAGGGAGGAATGTAATGGGAAAATTACATTTAACCAATGGTTTTCATATTATTCATCTATAAGCTCTTCAATGCCACTCAGAGTAAATGACTTCTGTATCTTTTCCTTGTAGGAGACAACTGAATTTGTTATGTCTTTGCATTTGTCCTCCAAGGGCAAATGGCATGAGGTCTTACAGAAACAGTTGTCTAAAGCCATGTTTATCATAGCAGGTCCCAGGTCGAGACCATAGCCTATCTAGAGAGACAAGATGTCCTTTTAGAACTAAGATAGAATGACCGGTCAAGAAAACTTGACGCACGGAGGACAGATTCAGAAATACGTAAGAGATCCAACCGTCTGCTTGAGCTAACTAATTGTTATGTTTAAGATTAAACTGTTTTCCAAACATGGCCTGGTTTCTGCTGGCTTAACGGGGATATAAGGAACTGTCATATACTGTTTGGGGCACAGAATTGTTGTCACTCTGTAACTGTACATTGTGAAAGCTGTTCTTGTCATTTTGATTGATCTCTGCAGAAATCAATTAAACCTTTTTCACCGAATACCTTATACCTTTAAACCAGTTTGCAGCCTGTTTTATTTTGTCTCAACAAGGTCTCATCTCACACTGAAATTCCTCTCTCGCTGTACAGAAACTTCCACAACACCCCTTAGGGTGCTAGGCCAGAGTGTGTCAGGTACAGTTATACACTGAGCTACAGCCTGAGTGTCCAGTTTACTGCCAGTTTGTTCTGTTATGTTGCCCATCCCATTTATGTGAATAAGGGCAGGCTAAAGAACAAAAACTTTTTACACTGTTTCAACTCAAACTCAACTACAACTGCTTAATTTTTCCACAAAGCTGTGTTTGGGTGCACAGTTTAAGTTCTGTGTACCTAATAAAAGAGTGTTTACTGTGAAATGAATATGGTTCATGTATGTTCATGTTGTTCACTGTTACACAATTGCAGTGTCAGCTAATTCCAGGCAGCGCGTTATCATTTGTGTCCAAACGTTTGAATAAAACGTGAAAAGTTTCAAACATCTGGGGACTGTTTTGGATGTTTTATGTGTTTGGTCTTTGATAAAAGAAACTAGTTATTTTGTTGTATTGGTTGGAATACAAGATGATCCATCTTTTGCAAACATTTTTAAGATTTTTGGATGATAACCACTTTGAATACAACAAGGTAGATATTTGAAACAAGGCTTGTATGTTCACAGCTTAGTGAATGGCTATTCTAGCTGTGAAATAATCAATTGTTTTCATTTGATAGTTGAATGTTTTCATTTTCATGCTACTTTATAATCCACTATATCTCAGAGGTGAATATTTTACTTTGGACTCCACTACATGTGTCTGACAGCTTTAGTCCCTTTTCAGATTTCTCCCCTTCTGTCCAGTGAAAACCACGTGTCTCCAGATGTGTTGGTGTTGAGTGTTTGTGATAAACCGAAGGATGAAGGGTTCATGTGTTGAGAAAAGTCTCTTTGCTACATGGACACTGGTTGAGTAAGTTAGACCATGAAGATAATTACATACGCTCAGATTCTACTGCAGCACTAACAGTACTGAAGGGTGGGAAACAGTGGGGCCAGACTGGATCTGCTAGTAGACCTTTGAGTTGACCATGTAGACTATAACGAGTGTCTTCTGGGTAGCAGCTCATCTAGGAGTACAGGGGAATGAAGAGGCTGATAGGACAGCAAAAGGAGCTGTCAATGCATATGGATGGCCTAGTGGAAGAGCTTGATAACACCAGGAAGAGCAAAAAGGAGGAAAACAGATTTTATTTTTTAGGAGGCTTTAAGTGAATGCACCAATGTTAACACATAGAGAAAACTTTTGCAAGCAGAGTTGTCAAAAACTGGAGTTAGGTCATTCATTTATCGCCCTGATGGACCCTCAGTCGATGCAGTTCTAAAGATGGTCTGTGGAGAGCAGCAGCCCCCCCCCCAGGAAAGTTGTCGATCGGTCTTATGCATAGACAGTGAAGTTATACTGTAATATCATAGACCTACAGTCTATGTGTAATATACATCCATACATTCGACCCGCTATTAAACACAGAAGCGAGAAGACTGTTAGGCTACAATAACTTATTTTCATTTCAGTATGACACGTTATGCTGTAAACCGTTTACATTTGTGCATGCGCGACTCACATCAGCACTCGACTCACATCGGGGAGTGACAGTTGGTGCAGGCGAAGGGGGTTGGGTGAACAGTTCTACCCTCTCTTCTGATTGGCCGCTGCTCAGCGGTTTTCGCGCCAACGCGCTGCATTGTGGGTATGGTTAGCGGAAGTACGCTAGTCGTGGTGGATGCTCAAGGTGGAGTCGTGTTTTGGATGTAAACTTTGGGGGGTTTTAAACTTTAAAAGTGTAAGTTTGTAGGAATGCGGGGCGAAGAGTCGTCCGATTCTGAGTCGGGGAGGATGGAGGAGAGTTCGGTCCGGAGGAGTCTGGAGACGTTGTGTCAGGAGCTGAACATGGACGAGCAGACTGCCACTGAAACCATGGAGAACTTCACGGCCATCTGGAACACATACACACTGGAGGCAAGTAGCCCTAATGTCCGGACTAGGTCTGGAACACATACACACTGGAGGCAAGTAGCCCTAATGTCCGGACTAGGTCTGGAACACATACACACTGGAGGCAAGTAACCCTAATGTCCGGACTAGGTCTGGAACACATACACACTGGAGGTAGATAACTAATGTCCGGACTAGGTCTGGAACACATACACACTGGAGGTAGATAACTAATGTCCGGACTAGGTCTGGAACACATACACACTAGAGGTAGATAACCCTAATGTCCGGACTAGGTCTGGAACACATACACACTAGAGGTAGATAACTAATGTCCGGACTAGGTCTGGAACACATACACACTAGAGGTAGATAACCCTAATGTCCGGACTAGGGCCTCTCTGTGTCCTCTCTGTCTTCTAATGGAGCTGTGGAATGGTCCAACCTGCTGTTAACTCACTGCTAGCTACAGATTTAATGAAATAGTAATGACTTCCATCATGCTGTATATAATCCCGGAGCAGTGTGGACACACACACTGGGGTAAAGGGCTTGTTTTCATGATCTACTGCTAATCTTTCTATTGTTGTTATTGATGATCCTGCTCAATAAGGTATCAAAAGTAAAACTATTTGTTATGCAAAATGACTCCATTCTAATTATTTTATACACTTTCAATTAGTTATATACAGCTATACTGTGTAATTCCTATTTTCATTTCTTTCACAACTGTTGACATCTGACTAGTCTCGCATTGCCAGACCTTCCAACAGCTAAACAAGACAAGAAACGGAGACAAGCATCTTTTAATGAAAACAATAAAACACCTTAAAATAGAACTGCAATTTATGGTCATTATTGATTAATCTGATTAATCAGTGGGGTTGTAAAATGGTAAAACTCTACATGTCAGCATGTCTGTCTGCACTTCCCCCTATAGTTATTTTCCCTACCTTCATCCAGTGATTACATCATCATCATCATCATTATCAAAAGCAGGCATCCAAGATACTACAGAATCAGCTTTACCCCTTCCATGGTGTCAGCTAACAGAAAATAGCCCTTTATGTATGCACTCAGCAAACAGCTGCTTTGGTGCTGTGTCAGTCTACAATGTGACATTTCCCTGTATGAATTGTCATAAAAAATCATTGGTCACTGGCAGGAAAAAAAGGTATTTTCATTAAGTGTAAATGTACTGTATTTATATAGCGTTTTTCTAGTCTTAACATTTACTCAAAGAGCTTTTTTAATGCACAATAAAGATAATGTTTGTGTTGCTGTGTATGTGTGTGCCCAGGGAGAGGTGGTCCACTGGCTGGCCTGTTCGCTGTATGCGGCCTGTAGGAAGGGTTCCACTCCCACGGTGGGGAAAGGGTTGATGGAGGGAAACTGTGTCTCCCTCACCAGGATCCTCCGCACCGCCAAACTCAGGTCCGTCTGTCGATGCTGCACTACCTCGCGTCATAAAACCATCTGGACAATCACAACACGTACCATGTAACCCTTTTAAAGGGGTTAGTTGATCATGTAACGCATGGGTTCACATTTCAGCTGAAGTTAATGTCTAGTTAGAATCTTCAAAAATGACAAATGTCTTAAAATACAATTCTAAATGTTTCTTACTGCGCTGCATTGGATTGAGAATGAAAGACGTTTGTACTAAAAGTCTGAAATGTTGGAAGATACAGTGATGCTCATAACTTTATGAACCCATGGTAAAGTTGACTAAAAAGAGGAATAAATTATCTTAATCTGAATGCCATAATTAAGAAAAATTCTTTGCTAATGATAATGTATCGTAAATAAATAAATCACATACTCTTCACCATACCTAGAAAGTGGCAGGGGGGTACTTTCCATAAAATCATCTCACAAAGAAAATTGGTTCTTCCTAATTTTTTTGTTTTTTAAATTAAGGCATTAAGATCAATTTCAAAAATATTTTTTTATTCCTCTTTTTAGGCAATGCATGGTAATTGTATTTATATAGCACATCTCAGCAACAGCGCAATTCAAAGTGCTTTACATAAAACATTAAAAAGCTGTTAGAAATGAATACAACATTAAAAACCAGGAATATTATTCACAGTGCAGTACAATGAATTAAAAAAGGCAACGTCAAAGAGAAAGGCCTTCAGCCTTGCTATAAAAGCTCTGAGAGTTGTTGCGGACTTACAGTTCTCTGGGAGTTTGTTCCAGATATGTGGAGCATAAAAACTGAACGCTGCTTCCCCCTTTTTGGTTCTGATTCTAGGAACCGCAAGCAGACCTGTCCTAGATGATCTGTGAGGTCTGGGGGGGGGTCATAGTTTACGAGCAGATCCGAAATGTATTTTGACCTTGAACCGTTTAGTGATTTGTAAACCAACAGAAGTATTTTGAAATCTATTTTTGAGTCCCAGGAAGTCAGTGTAAAGATATAAGAACTGGAGTGATGGGATTCACCTTCTTGGTCTTAGTGAGGACGTTTTAGTCAACTTGAGCATGGGTTCATAAACTTCTGAGCAGCACTGTATCTATTTGATTTGCTGATTAACTATTCAAGTTTGCTCAGAACAAGCCGCACTGTGGATTACACAACTTCTCTAAATTACTTTGAAATTGCTTTAGGAAGGATTTCTTTCCATATGGGCATGCCAGTATTGTTAAGATGGACTCAAACAAATGTATCGTAACTTATCTTTTAAACAACTGGTTGAGGTGAAAGCATACCTGGGTAATCAATTTACTGAAGTGAAAAACAAAGCTGTAAAAACATCCAAAGAACTGGGTCACAAACTACAATCTAAAGCTGTAAATTTATTGTAGTGCTGCACACAGTAGCAACAGCCAACCATCTTTGTTTTAGGTCTGAAGAAATGTGTAACACATCAAATGTGTAACACAAAATCTTAGTGGGTCTTAACTTCTGCCCTGCATAAATGAAGAAGACATTTTTTTTTTTTTGTTTTGTTTTACAAAATCATCCAATGCCGATTTTGTAAAACATGCCAAATATCAGCCTCTACCACACCCTGCTTTGTGTATTTATTGCGACTCTTTCCAGGTGGTATTAAAGGAGATTTTAATCTGTTACTTTTGAATCTCTGGAACCTGCAGAAAACGCGTTGAAATATTATGTTTTGGCTTTGGTCTGTTGCTCCTGACATTTCTCTCCCCTTCCCCCCCAGTCTGATCCAGTTCTTCTCTAAGATGAGAAAGTGGGCCGACATGGCCAGCCTCTCCCAGAACTTCAGGCTGCGCATGGAGCGGCTGGAGCGCAACTTTGAGGTTTCTACGGTGATTTTCCGCAAGTTTGAGCCCATCTTCATGGACATGTTTCAGAACCCGCAGGGAGGGGAGCCGCCACGGCAACCACGCAGCAGGAAGCACAGGCACGATACACACACACTAGGGCCTGTACTTTCTCTCATCAAATATTGTGCTGTCTCCCCCTCACACACACACACAGACAGTCTCCCACTCAGCCCAGTCTAACCATGCGTGTGTGTCTGTCCTGTTTTTGGCTCTGCAGGCGACTGCCGTGTCACATCAGCGATGTGTTCAAGTTCTGTTGGACTCTGTTTGTCTACACCAAAGGTACCAAGAAACACAACCAACTTTGTGAATTTTTACTGACAGCAGTAAAGCTATCTAAAGTCTTTGATATAGTTTTTAGTTTAAATTATACCACGTTGCATCTCAGTATAGTTTTTAAAGGAAAAGGAAAAACAACAAATCCTCCAAAAGATCTAGAACCAGCTTAATGTAGGCCTTTATTTTTGAAAATAACAAAATACAAACCGATGGATCAGTTATCCAAAAAGTTGCTGATCGAGCTGGGCAATATATCAATATTATATCGATACGAGACTAGATATCGTCTTAGATTTTGGATATTCGTAAAAAGTGTTGTCTTTTCCTGGTTTTAAAGGCTGCATTACAGTAAAGTGATGTCATTTTCTGAACATACCAAGTGTTCTATTATTTGCCTTTACCTACTTAGTCATTCTATCTACTTTAGTGATGATTATTTATCAAAAATGTTGTGTAACTATTTTGTGAAAGTACTAATAGTCAACACTACGATATTGTTGTATTTGGACAAAAATATCAGGATATTTGATTTTCTCCATATCGCCCAGCCCTAGTTGCTGATTAATTGTATTATCATATTTATACGTATTTATGATATGTGTGTGTAATTCAACTGCGTGTTTGTACAGGTAACTTCAGTATGATCGGAGATGACCTAGTTAACTCTTACCACCTTCTGCTTTGCTGTCTGGACCTGGTGTTTGGAAATGCTCTGCTCTGCTCCAACAGGAAGGACCTCATCAACCCCACATTCAGAGGTTCTTTCTTTCTATATATATATATATACATAATTACATACATACATACATACATACATACATACATACATACATATGTGTCTGTCTGTAAAGTATGTTGATGCCGGTATAAATAAATGCATTTTGATCAGACGCCATCCAGGTTAAATAACATCTGTACAGTGTGACCACATTCTTAAGACATCTGCCCAAAAATTTGAAAAGCCACCGAATTCTGCCTCTCCCTGCCAGCTCCTACAAGTCCAGCAAAAGCTATAATTAGCAGCAATAGCTTTAAAGTCTTTCCACACGCAAAGTGAATGAAATGACATTGCTTTTCTAGGGATTATTAACAACTCTGCCAGCTCGGCCTTACTAATGTGCAAAATGAAGATTGGAGTCTGAGTGGGCAGGAGTCCTCTTTAAGCACGTTGACACACTAGTCTGTTTGTGTACAACTTGCATTTATGCTTATTTGTGTGTGTGTAGGTCTGCCGGCTCTGTACCGCGCTGACGGCCACGTTTCACCAGACGAGCCTCCCCCGTGTGTGTTGGAGAGGTTATGTGAGCTGCACGACGGGCTGGTGGTGGAGGCCAAAGGCATCAAGCAGCACTACTTCAAACCCTACATACAGAAACTGTATCAGAAGCAGGTACACATTCGCTCACACATGCACATATTCATTCAGGTTTGTTTCCTGTGTTTTTAAAGTGCCCACTTTTGTTTCATACTCACTTTATTCCCCCCTACACATTAGTATTTTGTACTGTAAGTATTCAGAATGATTTCCAACCTCGATGTGAGCCAACAGACTACTTTCATCTATCTGTTGTTGTAAACTCACCTTGGTCTTAACTTCTTTTCCCGATCAGATCTTGAAAGGCAACGAGGTGCAATTGACAGAACTGTTGGATCCTCAGAGCTTCATTGATAACAAGTAAGCTACTCAGGGACAAAAGGTTAAGAGTCGCTTTCAGGGAACAGTTACTGTCCTTATCCTGTCTCACTTTCCCTCACTCTCTCTTAATCTGTGCTGCAGATTCACGTATTATATTTGACTACCTATTAGAGAGATTTCTGTGTCTAACTGTACCTCTGTCCATATATGTGCGTGTGTGTGTTGCGTGCAGTAAAGCCATAAACAGGGAGTATGAGGAGTACGTGTTGACAGTGGGTGATTTTGATGAGCGGGTGTTTCTGGGAGCCGATGCCGACGAGGAAATCGGGACTCCGAGGAAGATTGTTCAGGAATCTTCTGCCAGCCAAACGAACGCTCAGAGCCAGCTGCAACAACATGTAGAGAAGGTAAACACACACACGCGCGCACACTGTTAACATGCACATTCTATATATATATATATATATATATATATATATATATATATATATATATATATATATATATATATATATATATATATATATATATATATATATATATATATATATATATATATATATATATATATATATATATAGTCTGGTTACTGTAGTTTTTAATTAAACAAATGGGAGGAAATAGTGCATTTGTTTTGGACTATTTCTAGCGTCAGATTAATCCACATCTATGTGGACCAGCATGGTAATGTGAAACATGTCACAGAGTGCAGCTGTGTGGCTCACTGATACATTTTTATGGCACAGAGGAAGACGTGAAAATTAGAGAAAAAAGTACTGAGTGTGTCTCTGCAGTCGGGCTCTCTCGCTCCCTCCACCCCTCTGACGGGACGAGTCTACCTGAAGGAGAAGGACCTGCTGGTCACGCCCGTCTCCTCGGCAACGCAGAGTGTCAGCCGGCTGCAGAGCATGGTTGCCGGGTTGAGGGCAGCCCCCAGTGAAAACCTGCTTCACATCTTCAAGTCAGTTCCTCTTTTTGTCTCTTAGCTTCTTTGTGCATTGCATCTTGTTTGTTGCTGTCGAGCTGCGTGGAACATCATTAGACCAGAGTGGAAAAACAGTGGCGGGATTTATGGGGGAGTAGAAGAATAGTGGAGTTGATGAGACACCTGTAGGTTTGAGGAACCAAACGGTTTTGTATTCTAATCAAATGTAATACATGATCAGAGAAAAGTATAAAGAGCCCATTATGTTTCTTGTTTTGTGTACTTTGCTAGGGTCAGCAACATCTCACCTCCGTTGGACTGACACCTAGTCTGGGTGGTGTCATTTTTTTTTAGTCTGTGCCCCGACAGGGAAATTAGATCTTCAGCGTAACGTTAGTGAAAGTGTTGACAAATGAAAGCATCAAGTGTTGTGTACGATTCAGAAAACGTCACGATTCGATTCCGATTTTTAGGCTCACGATTCGATTAAAAAGAAAAAAAAAAAGTGCGTGTGTAAATTCTGAATCAAATTCAGACAATTCCAAAAATCAATTCCTATATATTTTGGAATTCTCTGAATTTGATTTTGAATTGGTAGAGATTGTTTTTGCACACCCCTATCAAGCATGCATTTTAGATGAAGGAGATGAGAGTATATCCAGCTGTTCTTCGTCCCGGTTATCTCAGCACTGTTAAATTGTTTGTACGGGACGCAGGATTTTTCTACGTGTAAGTTATTGTAAACAAACATTGTGATTGGGTATACAATCATACAGTCTCCATAGTAACCGTGTGTCCTGTGCTGTTTGAAGGTCTTGCTCCAGAAATCCCACAGAGTCCATACAGAGCAGAGTCAAGACACTGGGACAAACCTTCAAAGAACGTTACACCAACGACTCAGAGGACATGCCCGGCTCTCATATAGGTACGACACACTCTACCTTATTGCCTCTGTTGGGACAAATTCTATATGTGTATATATAACAGTACATAGCTACATCTTTGCAGTATATAAATATATTTTATTTCAGACTTTGCAGAGAACCGTCTTAAGCTGGCTGAGATCCTCTACTACAAGATCCTGGAGAACGTCATGGTGCAGGAGACCAAACGGCTGCAAGGCAAAGACATGAGTGTAAGCAGCAGCCACAGAAAAGTGTTTCATAGTCTGAACTCAAAGTTCCATTTACCAGCTATTCTAACTGTATCTATTGTTCTTATTATCATTTCAACTGATGTGGTTAAAAGCTATTATGAGGCTATTTCTTTACATAAACATTTTCCCAAGAACTTCCGTGCAGGAGTCTTTTATTTGGTTTTATGTCTACTGTAAATATTTCATAAATTCAAATTGCATAAGACAACTCCAGGAGTGTTTCATTTGTTGGCTGCCACATCGAGGTGTGAGATTTTTTTTTTTGTACTTTAAATAAATATAAATCTGTGTGTTTGTGTATAGGTGTTATTGGAGCAGGATATCTTCCACGGCTCCCTGATGGCATGTTGTCTGGAGGTGGTGTTGTTCTCCTACAGCTCCCAGAGAACCTTCCCCTGGATCATCAACATCTTCAAGCTGACCCCATTCTACTTTTTTAAGGTCACACAAACACACACACTCGCTCACTCAAAACATACATGCTTTTACATCTTTAAGCTCCTGATGAAGTAATTTCACTGACTCCCCTCATTGTGCCACCTGAAACAAAGCTGTATCGGTTTGCCTCCATTTACGGAATAGTTAGTATATGAATATAACAATATAACTGGATTTATTGTGTGTTCAGGTGATCGAGGTGTTTATCCGCTCAGAGGAAGGCCTGTCCAGAGACATGGTGAAGCATCTGAACCTGATTGAGGAGCAGGTTCTGGAGAGCAGAGCGTGGAGCGCAGACTCTGCCCTGTGGAGCGTCTTGCAGGCTGCTGGGAACAAGGTCCCCACCGTGGAGGAGGTGGGCAGGAAACACACATCAGAGAAACGCACACGTTTTATATACAGCAGGGACGTGCTCCACATGTTTTGCTTTCTGTCTTCCTCCACTTATTCTCTATCTGCCCTCATCTCTCTCTAGGTAAATTTTTCCTCCAGTCTGGACTCTGGTTCTGGTTCTACCAGCGGAGGTCAGTCCCACCTGCCTCTAGTTGCCCTCTCCCCCATAATCCACCCCCGCATCAGGGAGTTCAGATCAGGCTTGGGCAGCGCACGCAAAGGTGGGTGTTTAGCTGTTTAGTTACTACATGGTTAGTGTAGTAACATAGACATAGACATAGACAACATAAAATAGATCCTTTTTATCGTCATCGCAATATTAAACGGCCCACTAAACGAATCACTAAAGGCTGCGACATATCTATAGACTAGAAGTGGTTCATCTTCTAGCCTTTTTTATAGTTCAATAAGAGAAAGTTGGAAATGATTTCCTTTCATTTGTTTTAAATTCAACAAGCAATACATATTGTGCAGCCCTACCATGAGCTATGATCAACTTTAATATGTTTTTTTTTCTTCTTCCAGATGTGCCTCCCTCTCCGCTTTCGGTCCATGACAGGTACAGCTCCCCGGCAGCTGGCAGCGCTAAACGCCGGCTCTTCGGCGACGACCCTCCAGCCCGGACACCAGGGGTGGTCCCCATCGGGAGCCCGATGACGTCACCGGCCAAAAGATTGACTTACGGCTCAAGCAGCACCCTGAGGATCGGACCTCAGGGCGCCCCGGCCACTGTCCTCAGTTTCCCACTGCAAGGTAGACCAGACATACGCAGGTTTACACAACTGAACACTAAGAATACAAAGGAGGTGCTGCACAACCACTCATCAGCTGCTTGATTATTATACTCCTTATCACGTCTGCTTACTGGTGATATGGATCAGCTGAAACAAGGTCTGTGCGTGTGCGTGTGTGCGTGTGTGCGTGTGTGTGTGTGTGTGTTCCCAGGTTTGAATAACGACCGCACTATCACACTGATCCCGGTTCAGCCGTGCGACTCCTCTGGTACCATCACGGCTCAGTTCCTGCTGACCGCCTCGCCGAGCCGCGCCACCATCGCCTCTGCGGCTCCCCCAGCCACCGACCCCCAGGCAGGCATCAGCCGGCCACGACGTACCGGCTCACTTGCTCTGTTCTTCAGGAAGGTAGGAGGAAAAAAAATGACTGAAATGATTTCTAAGTTATCAAAATACTTTAAAGGATTAATTTACCCAGGGCTCGGTTTACACCTATCACCATTTCTAGCCACTGGGGGGCCATAGGCAGGCTGGGGGAACTCATATTAATGTTAAAAAACCTCAAAGTGACATTTTCTTGCCATGGGACCTTTTTAAATTTTTTTTATTTATTTTTATTTTTTTAGGAGTTCTTAGACTTTGGTTTAAGATTTTCTTGTTTTGTGAATATTTGCATTATGTTTTGTATTTGTTGTCCGTTTCCTAATTAAATAAAATGGGAGGTTATTTCCATGTCAGGTCCTCCAGTTTGTCTGATAGAATATACACTTTAGCCGTCTGTGTCGTTTTCCTCCACCTGTTCATTGTTCTGAGCCTCGTGTCTGTCTGCAGGTGTACCACCTGGCCAGCGTACGTCTGAGGGATCTGTGTGTGAGGTTGGACATCTCGTCGGAGCTGCGAGGGAAAATCTGGACGTGCTTTGAGCACGCTCTGGTGCACTGCACTGGTCTGATGCGGGACAGACACATCGACCAGCTGCTGCTGTGCAGCGTCTACATCATATGCAAAGTGAGAAAGCGTCACATTGAATTAATAACATATGCAAGGCAATGTTGTTGCCTCACAGGCAAATATGTTTATGGCAGCTTAACAAGATTTTAATTTCTGAATGAATATGTTGTACTGGGAGGGAACTGTGTTTTCAGGCAGCTTCCCTGAACACTGTTCCTGGATTGTGCAAAAACCCTGACTGTAATTACAGACCTGCCAGAGAAAGACCAACCTTTATTCACAGAATCCTTGACACTTATTTGGATGTACTTACAAAGATGATGATGATTGATGTTTCCATCTCTACTACAATATAAACTGTAATGCTAATATTCAGCATAAACAGTAGATTACAGCGTTGCGCAGAGATGTATCTATGCATTAAATATTTTATAAATTGCTGGTGTCGGGTGAAAATCTCTTAAGGCGCTGACACATCACCCTGATTATCGGCGGTCGGACAGTCTGGCGAGGTCGGTGACTCAAGACTGTTCGGTGTGTTCAGCCGGAGGAGCCGTCAACTTGAATTTCGGCCAATTTTTTCAGTGTCTTGCCCAAGGACACTTCAACATGGGACCGCAGGGCCAGGGATTGAACCACCAACCTGCCAATTGACAGGGGACCATTCTACCAGGCGCCCCTAATGAAATTATATATATATAATATAAACCTAGTTCTCTCTCTCTGCCTCTCTCTGCGCACCAAACTCCAGCAGATTTTCTAAGAACGGTGACGCCGTTATCAGCAGAGTATTTGATTGGTCAGTAGGCGGTGCTTTTACACCGGTTGATCTCTAATCGCCAACATAACCTGCTGCTGACCAGGTTCAGCATAAGTTACCATGACGATTTAACCCGGTAACAAGTGATCCACCATCATGATACACAAAACCCTGGGTTGAACCTGAAGCTACCCAGGTAACCCCAAATCTTGCTTTGTATTACAGGCCTCACTTCTGCAGTCGTGCACATGTAACACAGCTATCAGAAACCCAGTTACCATTCACAATAAATCTGCGTTCTCCGGGAACAGTCTAGATTACAGAAACCAGGTGTCTTGTTCTCTCGTTGACATTTAAGAAAGCCAGGTGTAACCGGTGAACACACTGGTTTCTGTTCCTTTCTTGCAGATCACCAAAGAGGCGGTCACCTTCCATGACATCATGAAGTGTTACCGCAGCCAACCACAGGCCAGCAGCCATGTAAGAGACGCACATGCACACGCCCACACCCATGCAATTTACAAACTACTGAAAAACATCAAACTACTAAACTGACAATAATAAAACCTATTTATGTGGTGCTTATGTATCATAATTACAAAGTGCTGAGACAAAAACAGATTGTGATTAAAAATGTACAATTAGTAGGGAAAAAGTAGGTAATAATGGAATTGATTTAGTTTCTATCAGTGAACTAACCCTGTGATCATGACGTCATACTCAACAATGGTTGAGTTGTGATTGGCTCGAAGTTTGTTTTTCAACTAGATGGAAAAACTACACAAATACTTTTTAAAGAAAGTCAGACTTGTAAAATGATTTGTTGTGTGTGTGTGTGTGTGTGTGTGTGTGTGTAGGTGTACCGCAGTGTGTTACTGCGCTGCACTCCCATGGAGCAGGTAACCGATGAGAACATGGAGGTGGATCCTGTTTCGGGTGGCGAATGTAAGATCTCATCTTCATAAACACTATTTAGTAGGACTGTTAGGATGTTGGCCTATGGGCAACTTAAAGTAGCAACAACAACAAAAAATGAAGTGAATTTTTTAGTTTTATTTGAATTTGTATGATTTAATGCAAAGATAATTTTTCACCTTTCCTGTCCCATTCATCAAGCAGCCACTCCGTTACGTTGAAGGGGTCTTTCAAATATTAAATTAACTCTAATGTACGAATTAAGAACAGCAGCAATTTCTTCTGTTTGAGGAGCCTGCAACCACAAAGTTTGGGCTTTTTTGCCTTAGAAGTGACTTAAACGATAAATTATCAAAATAGTTGCAGAGGATTTCATTTGGTTGATTAATTGACTATTGATCAGTAAACCCAACAGGATTCAGCTAATGATGACATCTTGACATCAGAGTGGCTGGAGCCTACAAATGTTTGGCTTTTTCTTTTTGAAATCACTTAAAACATTTGGTGTGTGCGTACATGTACAGCTGCAGAGAAACCCAATCCAGTCTCAGGAGAAGCAAACTCAGACCAATCAGGGGAGGAGGAGCGTGGCGACCTTATCCAGTTCTACAACAACGTCTACGTCCTGAAGATGAAAAGTTTCGCGCTGCGTTACGCCACGCACGATAACCGGGTACGACATGATAACCGGCAGGAATCTGTTCGGTATAATAAAATCAGCTCAATCCACTTAACAAAAGCTTACTGTGTGTGTGTGTGTGTGTGTGTGTGTGTGTCCTCCAGACGGACGCTCCTCCTCTCTCTCCGTTCCCATCAGTTCGGGCTCAGCCTCTCTCTCCTCGTCGCGTTTCTCAGAGACACTCGCTGTACGTTTCCCCTCACAAGAACTCTGCAGGCTGCCTCACACCAAACTCCTACACCTACAGGATCAACAGCAGCCCGTCCAAGGCAAGGACACACACACACAGATGAGTGTTTTATTGCAAGCTCGCAAAATTGTGTTACTCATATTTGATACGTTGACATTTCAAATACCCAGCTGACTCTGTTCTCCTGCAAGTTATGTTGTCTAAAGGCCGTGAATGTAATTGTCCTGAATAGAGAAATGTATCATTTGGATTATTAAATGGAGCTGCAGACTTCACGTATGCTTGGCTCGTTAGACATTAAAGATACCATTGAATAGTTTGTTAATGCATGCTATTAATGCCCCTCCTCCATGTTCACCAGTCTTCAGTGGCATTCCAAAACGTGTTTCCGGGCGCCCAGATAGCACCGTTGGTAGAGCAGGCGCCCATATATGTATGTTTACTTCTCGACGCAGTGGGCCCCGGTTTGACTCCGACCTGCGGCCCTTTAACTCACTAATATGATCCAAGTCTAGTTGATCCATCATGTGCATGTTGCTAAACCTTACTAGTGTTGGGAATAGGAAGGTTTTAGCAAAGGTGCATGTGTTCTTACAAGCTAGAACTTATTCATCCTTGTTTTGCAGTTCAGAGTAAGAAAGAGTGGAAATATAAAATATGGTGCTTATCCAAAATATACACCAATAATGAACTCTGTCTCTCTCTTTCTGCTCCTTCCTCCTGTCTGGTCCCTCCATCCAGGAGTTATCCGACATCAACCGGATGATCCGGCAGGGCTCGGTGAGC
The DNA here is from genome assembly GCA_013375575.1 of Percina caprodes. Lineage (NCBI taxonomy): Eukaryota > Metazoa > Chordata > Actinopteri > Perciformes > Percidae > Percina > Percina caprodes. The sequence goes on from JABXJD010000074.1 coordinate 272,707, forward strand.
CGGAAGAGGGCCTTCACTATGGAGGGGGACGTGATGATGTCATCGGCGTGCGACTCCCCCAGTAAGAGGGCGTGTCCAGAGAACGGCAGCAGTCCCGACGTGCTGCTGAAGAGACTGCAGGACGTCGTGTCCGAGCGCCAGAGCCACTGACGGGCCGGCAGGCGCAGAATCACGTAAAAACATTGGAATGAATTAACTTTCATTACAGAACTGTTCCTCACTTTAAAAAGCTAAACGTTAATGGCGAAAGGAGACAATGAGAGTCTTTTTTTCATCACTGATGTCCATTAAAATTGTGACCTTTTTTTAATATATTATGACCTGAGGATCATAGAACTGGAGCAGCAAATAATGGCACAAAGCATGCCCTGTAGTTTTATCCAAGTAATCCCACTTCTGGTGTCAGAACCCCCAAAACTTTGACTTTAATAATAATAATAATAATAATATCTAGAATGGGATATATGAGCCAGACCAGGACTCAAAATACAGTTATGGACATCCTTCACTTGTTTTACCTTCTGACTCTGTGGTAGTCTGTCAGGTAGCTCAGGTGAACTTCAGCTCAGCTGTTGGACCATCTTCAGCCTCTGTTGCACGTCTGTGGGATAGATGCACCTTTGTAGCGTTGCACTACTGTTACTGCAGTGTCCTGAGTGCTTGAGTTCACAGGTTGCTGAACATTTGCAGCTGCTAGGTGACGGCACAAGCAGATTTATTTACACACTGCTGAAAAGTTTCCTTATTGTCCTGAATGTAACATAATCCCATCAAACAACCTATAATGCAACACTGCAGTACTCTGTGTTAATCTGTAGATTTAAGGAGAATATCTGCTGCTGTGAATTACATACATTTGTAGTACTCTTACATAATACAAGCCTTTTTCATACGTCATTTTCAGAAAAAAGAAGTTGTCGGGCCAATACTTTTTTTAATGAATCACTAAGAAGTAAACCCTCTTTCAATCCGTTTATTGTGAGCTTTGAGTCCAACAACCTTCATCAGGAAGTTTCATTTTCCTAATCATTTTACTCGCCGTGACAACAGTGGACACCGTGTTTGGTGTTCACACAAATAAATATATACAAGTAGTGAAGAAGTTTTTAGCTGATGTTGATCTTCAGATATTGGGAATGAAAAGCTTGAAGTTGATGGTTCGATTCCCATTCCCTTACAGCCCATCATTCTTCACGTCAGGTCAAAATATATTTAAAAAAAATGTCAATGATGTCAACGTCAACTTGTGTAAATAGTTTTCTTAAACAGGATGTGATAAATCACGCTCTACTGTGCAGTCTCTAGTATCAAACACGTCTTCCAGAGATCTCCAAGTTTTTACTATGTAGTTTTACCCTTTCCTTTAATCGTCCCCGTTTCTGGTTATGAACCATTAATGTTGTACAATGCTGTAAAAAGAAACGCTCCATTGACGCAGCATTTTTGTGTACCTTGAGTGTGTAGTATCTACACTTGATGTTTTATTGAATTTAATCTAAGGATTTATTATGTGCTGTTCTGTTCACACTAGTTCACTAAAAAGGAAAGCACATGGTAAAAAAGAACCACTTGTTAAAATGCTAATTAACAGCCTAAAAAATACAATTATGAAAATGAATCTGTAACCAGGGAATAAATTTGTCACATTCGTGCTTTTGAACTCCCTTTAAAGCACAAATTTGTTTGTACAATAAAATGTACTTGTGTTGATTCATTTGACTCACGTATCTTTAAATTGTAATTTATTTTCTTTTTCTGACTGTTGTTTCAAAATGTATTCCCAATCTTGAAAACCTGATGTGAACGAAAGCTCCAGAAAAGAAACTAAATGGACCTTGTTTTCTCAACTTTGTACATTTAAAAAAATTTTGTTGCCTAAAATTACTCATGTTTGAAACAAAATTGTTATGAATGTATTCATAGAGCATGAATCTTTATGAGGGGAGCCCGGGACCCCTAGGGGGTCTTCAGAATCATTTTTTGAAAATTAAAAATTCTTAGCGTGAATCCAATATGGTATTAGCAAATCCAGTATCAATCCCCCCTGCTAAGTGGCCTATGGGTAACGTAGTCTCTGAGATATCATCCACAGATGCAGTTAATACTGAGGATTTACTGTGCCACATGTATGTGTATCATAAAACATGATTTATATAAATTATTCTATTAGAATTATTATTTGGCTATTTTACTATTATAATCTAGTATTCTATGCAAAAAAGGCATGTATAGAGGCTTTGGACCACCCTACAGGTTATTGTAGGCCCACTTTAATATGCAGTTTGTTTCATTTTAGGCAGTATGTAGTAGGAGGTCCCTGCTCCGTCTCTCTTTCTGTTAAGGGGTCCTTGATTTAAAAAAATCGTTGACTCTTGTTTTAGAGCATACAGCCAATCGAACCGACCAATCAGGGGCTGAAAGGCACACCAGCCGTGGATGGCTTCTATCAACTCATGGCGTCTAGTACGTAACCGCTGGAGGTCGCTGGAGGACCCCACTTACCAAACAGTGTGACTCTACAATAAAGTATAGGAACAATTGATTCATAGTAAGTGCAGATATTTCAAATCTTTAAAATACCCAACAGATATAAAGAATATTTGTGTTTCAATAAAATAAAAAATGTAGGTATGTCTTTGACCCAAATATATAAAACCACCTTCACATGCTATCAATGAACTCAGTTAATTTAAATTAAGAATTAAGTGTAAATAAATAAGTAAAATTTGAGTGTCTGTTTTTTTTTTTAAACTACAGTCTGATTATAAAATACCCATTATGTGTACACTTTAGTTATAACATGTAAAGTTTACATCATCTTTAACAGAGTAGGGTTTTCTGGAAGGATATTTATGATAAAACTCTGGAGCTTATTATGAAATTGTTATTGTCCTCACTGACTGAAGAAATGTTTTACTAATGCTGCATTCCAGGCAAGCTGTAACTCGTGTTTTCACAACCTGCTACCCGTGAACGTCCCCTGGACCGGCGGTCAAACCCTAACCTGCTACCTGTGAACATCCTCTAGACCGGCGGTCAAACCCTAACCTGCTGCCCGTGAACGTCCCCTGGACCAGCGGTCAAACCCTAACCTGCTGCCCGTGAACATCCCCTGGACCGGCGGTCAAACCCTAACCTGCTACCCGTGAACGTCCCCTGGACCGGCGGTCAAACCCTAACCTGCTACCCGTGAACGTCCCCTGGACAGGCGGTCAAACCCTAACCTGCTACCCGTGAACGTCCCCTGGACCGGCGGTCAAACCCTAACCTGCTACCCGTGAACGTCCCCTAGAACGGCGGTCAAACCCTAACCTGCTACCCGTGAACATCCCCTGGACCGGCGGTCAAACCCTAACCTGCTGCCCGTGAACATCCTCTGGACCAGCGGTCAAACCCTAACCTGCTACCCGTGAACGTCCCCTGGACAGGCGGTCAAACCCTAACCTGCTACCCGTGAACGTCCCCTGGACAGGCGGTCAAACCCTAACCTGCTACCCGTGAACATCCCCTGGACCGGCGGTCAAACCCTAACCTGCTACCCGTGAACGTCCTCTGGACCAGCGGTCAAACCCTAACCTGCTGCCTGTGAACGTCCCTTGGACCGGCGGTCAAACCCTAACCTGCTACCCGTGAACGTGGACCGGCGGTCAAACCCTAACCTGCTACCCGTGACGTCCCTGACCGGCGGTCAAACCCTAACCTGCTACCCGTGAACGCCCCTAGAACGGCGGTCAAACCTAACCTGCTACCCGTGAACATCCCTGGACCGGCGGTCAAACCCTAACCTGCTGCCCGTGAACATCCTCTGGACCAGCGGTCAAACCCTAACCTGCTACCCGTGAACGCCCCTGGACAGGCGGTCAAACCCTAACCTGCTACCCGTGAACGTCCCTGGACAGGCGGTCAAACCCTAACCTGCTACCCGTGAACATCCCTGGACCGCGGTCAAACCCTAACCTGCTACCCGTGAACGTCCTCTGGACCAGCGGTCAAACCCTAACCTGCTGCCTGTGAACGCCCTGACCGGCGGTCAAACCCTAACCTGCTACCCGTGAACGTCCCCTAGAACGGCGGTCAAACCCTAACCTGCTACCCGTGAACATCCCCTGGACCAGCGGTCAAACCCTAACCTGCTACCCCTGAACGTCCCCTGGAACGGCGGTCAAACCCTAACCTGCTACCCGTGAACATCCCCTAGAACGGCGGTCAAACCCTAACCTGCTACCCGTGAACATCCCCTGGACCAGCGGTCAAACCCTAACCTGCTGCCCGTGAACATCCTCTGGACCAGCGGTCAAACCCTAACCTGCTACCCGTGAACGTCCCCTGGACAGGCGGTCAAACCCTAACCTGCTACCCGTGAACGTCCCCTGGACAGGCGGTCAAACCCTAACCTGCTACCCGTGAACATCCCCTGGACCGGCGGTCAAACCCTAACCTGCTACCCGTGAACGTCCTCTGGACCAGCGGTCAAACCCTAACCTGCTGCCTGTGAACGTCCCCTGGACCGGCGGTCAAACCCTAACCTGCTACCCGTGAACGTCCCCTGGACCGGCGGTCAAACCCTAACCTGCTACCCGTGAACATCCCCTGGACCAGCGGTCAAACCCTAACCTGCTGCCCGTGAACGTCCCCTAGAACGGCGGTCAAACCCTAACCTGCTACCCCTGAACGTCCCCTGGAACGGCGGTCAAACCCTAACCTGCTGCCCGTGAACGTCCCCTGGACCGGCGGTCAAACCCTAACCTGCTACCCGTGAACGTCCCCTAGAACGGCGGTCAAACCCTAACCTGCTACCCGTGAACGTCCCCTAGAACGGCGGTCAAACCCTAACCTGCTACCCCTGAACGTCCCCTGGAACGGCGGTCAAACCCTAACCTGCTGCCCGTGAACGTCCCCTGGACCGGCGGTCAAACCCTAACCTGCTACCCGTGAACGTCCCTAGACGGCGGTCAAACCCTAACCTGCTACCCGTGAACGTCCCCTGGACCGGCGGTCAAACCCTAACCTGCTACCCGTGAACTGGAACCAGATCCTTGTACTCCCAGTTACACACATAAACAACAATGGCGCCCCCTGTTGATGCTGTAAGTGAGAAATAGACATAAATAGACAACATAAAGTAATTCTGCACATTGTAATCGAAACAATACACATAGATTGTGTACTATTACAGATTACGTTTATTAAATGAAGCCCAAAATATGTTGCCGACTAGAAATCGCTAAAATCGGCAAGCGGTAGACCTCAGCGTAGGGTATCCGCTAGCTAGAAGGGTTTGTGGTGCCTCTCTGGAACGCCACCAAGGCGGGACTTGAAGTCGACTTACGGGCTAAAACTGGGTCTGGAACACAACATTGGTATGTATGAATTATTTCTTTCGGTGTTATTTCTTGTAGTTCTAAAGATTATGTTATACCAAAGTAATCATTCAATCCACCAAAGTATTCCACTCACTTAATAGCTTATTAATTTGTTTTAAGTATTGTAATATGTTTTCCATAAAGCATATTCTGTAATCCCTAAATCCTGGACTGTTTTGGTAGCTAAAAACCTGCGTTCATTGATATTTTTTAGTCTAAATTCAGACAAATTAACATAGGCCTAATTTTAAAATGGCCTGAACATATTTTCACTCCTTTAGCTCTGTTTTTATCTGGACCAGCTCCGAGGGAACAGCATCTGTCCCTCTAGCTGAGTCAGGTAGCACAACAAGCGACACATTCACATCACAAGAACTCTTCCGTTATTTCTATAAAAATAGTAATTTTAGCAGCTTTAATCTTTGTTGCCAGGTAAATAGCTCACTGAAGTTGAGTTATACACACATGAACCTGAGCTCCAGGGAGGAAAGGTGTGTTCCTCCTTTTAAGGAGCCTCAGAGGGAGGGAGAGTGCTGTCCCATACATTATGCATCCTCCTGGGCCTTGAGCCCCCACGTTACCATGGCAATCCTGTCAGTTTCCATCCCCCTGAATCTCTGAGTTCATTTCTCTGTAGACATTTTTATTTGTCCTAAAAAAGCAGGACTTTTAGGAATCTGGCCTTCAAATACAGAATGTGGGTTACTGGTTAATATGAAATCCAAAAACTAATTTCAGATAATGTTAATAAAACAGGTATGGCCATTTTAAAGGTCAGAGCTTCAGAAGCTCTGGTTGTGACTCTTTACCTAACATGTGGACTGTTAGCAGCTCAGTTGCTTACTAAAATACCTAAAGTATCTCTACTTCTATTGGAAATGTGGCGTTTCCTCCCTGTTTTGTGTGAGTGGATGTCAGTTGAGCTCCCATTGGTCCTCTACCTGCTCGTTACCATGACAATACATCTCTTTCAACACATTCAGGGAATGAAAGTATTGCGTCTCTTTTGAGATGACTCACTCAGGGACGAGACATGTGGCGGTGCAAAGTGTTTCCTCTCAGGCCGTTGATGAATACCAAAGATAATCAGACTTCACCAGTGGCCTCATTATTATTCTGCTGTTTAAAAGAAACCCAGTGGGTCCCAACATGAGGTCTGGGGACTTACGGGGTCTTTTTTTAGGGAGCACCAGAGTGAGATGACAGAGTAAAATAAGTAATAATTAAACCTAATAACCATTTAATTCAGAGTGAGTTCAGGAGCCGTGGCATATTATGAAAATTAGGCTGTTCTCATGAACCATTTGTTTATATTGCTACAAAAAGTATGTTTTTCACATATTTATCCCTGTATGGATCACATTGACTGCTGCTGTAAAAGACCATGAAGATCTGCTGTTCATCCCTGGATCGCCGTGACAACAGATCAAATAGTTGCCCCGGTAATATCCTGTTAAACCTTCAACTGAACTTGGCTCTTGTCCATTATACTTGTAGTAATTACCAACTGCAGATATAGTACTTTATACTACTTGCAGAATAGTCTCTGCACTAATACTAGGATCAGCAGAGTGACTTTAGAAGGAATAAACACTTTACATTATTGTCATCACATAAAACTTAGGTCTGATTTAAACTTCACATCGTTTGAAATCAGCATAGTGTTACTAAGGTTTGGGATGTAGTGTAGTACGTAGTTTGTATCCGTGCCAGTGATCCCTGAATCCTCGACTGTAATAGCAAAGCAGGCTCAGAGAATCCTGCAGCGGGTTCTTGGTAATTGAACACTGGTGAGGAAGAGGAGAACCCCATAATGCTTCATGAATAGACCACCATCTCTTCGTCCTGCTGAACTGAATACAAGGGCCTGATTTAAATTTAGGCCGGTTGAGTATAGAGGCCAGCTCTGGAACAGAAGCCTCTCAGGGGTTTCTCTGTGCCTCGGACCTTATGTCTCCACCAGGTGAGAGGCTGGGGAGAAAACCATCCCGGCCGCGGTGACATGAGATTATTCAACATTTCACGCGCCGCTGCCTTTACACGGAGGATGACTTCTCGCCGACAGCCGGTGTTTCCTTCTCTGAGAGAGAGACGGAGCAGTGAGATCAGTAGCTGTTAGTCTGATTCCCTGCCAGTCTGCTATGTTTCATGTTTTCTGATTACATCTTTTGAGTTTCTACTCAACCTTTTTTTTTCCATAAACTCTCCCGCTGGTGGCTCCACACTCTAAATACAATGTTGGTTCGGGGCCCCAGGTCTTTCCAATGCATGCATACCATCCGTCTAACCGCAAAACCTCATGTCCCAGTCTAACCCTGTACACGTTTTTATATGACGACTTCTGTGAAATTTGGTTCAGATATTCAAGATCTCTTGTATATAAGTCCTAATGACCTAGGGATCCTCTGCCTTCCTCCAGCGCCACCATCAGGTTGACATTTTGGGGTCATTGTTGCCTTTGATGAGAGGGGTATGGAAACAGTAAAGGAAGTGACCCGTGGATGTATATTTAAGGTTGTTTATCTGTTTGTTAGAAAGAGATGGTTTTACTCTTTAATTAGTCAAAAAATAAAAATCTCCTGATTACTTAACAATATAATACAATAGTTTTGTCAAAAGACACGGGCACGGTAGTCTATTTCAATGACATTTAATTTCCAAGATTGGTGAGGTGCTGCCAGAAGTTCCTTCGGATGTCCCTCTTTAGAGGCCGGATGACCATCCCCGTCCTCTGTCTCTGTGTTGGTGATATAACTTGCGGCTGATTTCTGAGGACTATGGTTACCTGGTCCTCAGATCTCTGCAGGGTAAATCCAGACAGCTAGCTAGACTATCTGTCCAATCTGAGGACTATGGTTACCTGGTCCTCAGATCTCTGCAGGGTAAATCCAGACAGCTAGCTAGACTATCTGTCCAATCTGAGGACTATGGTTACCTGGTCCTCAGATCTCTGCAGGGTAAATCCAGACAGCTAGCTAGACTATCTGTCCAATCTGAGGACTATGGTTACCTGGTCCTCAGATCTCTGCAGGGTAAATCCAGACAGCTAGCTAGACTATCTGTCCAATCTGAGGACTATGGTTACCTGGTCCTCAGGTCTCTGCAGGGTAAATCCAGACAGCTAGCTAGACTATCTGTCCAATCTGAGTTTTCTGTTGACGACTAAAACTACTTCTGAACGTACACATGTTCCACCAAAACAACTTCCTTCCTGAGACTATTTAGCAGCGGCACCGTGGCTCCGTCCGGAGCTTAGCCCCGCCCAAGACTATTGTGATTGGTTTAAAGAAATAAACCAGAGCATGTTTTACCTCCCATCCGAGAATCCTGTGTACCCTTCCTCTGCAGTGCTGTGGAGGAAGGTCTGGCAATGCGAGACTAGTGAAGCGGTGCCGTGGCGTGGGATCATGGGAGTTGTGGTCTTCAGCACCAGTGTCGTCATTGCAGTCAGCTTTCTTCTGATTAGGATCCCTTTGGTGTTCACAGAGATGTCCTCCTCTCCAAGACTATGGACCTGCTGATTAAAACATTATATATTATTATATTATTTCAGTTCTATCCAGCTCGTCGGCAGAGGAGTTATGAGCCGAGCTGTTGCTGAAGTTTGTTTTCAATGTTTGTTAAAAGAAAAATGATGCTATTTATTATTTCTTCTAACTCAAACTCACTGACCTTGGCTCATTTTCTGTAAAGAACATAAAAAATCAGAAACTATTACATACAAGGTGTTTGGGTCTACAGGACCAAGAGTGTATTTAACTGTAGGTGCTATGAAACTATTTTGTATTTCTGCACTCGCTATTCTCACACAAAGTTACATTTTTGCATTTCAAGCACTTTTATCTATTCTGAGGAAGTTCTGAGAAATAAGCACCAGTATTAATCAAAAATCTTGGTTCTATATATATATATATATATATTTTTTATAATTGAATTTCCTTGTTTTCTCACAAAAAACGAAATTGATCATATGATCGTAAATGTGATCTCACGGGGGTAAATGGCAAATATGAACCAGACATTATGTATATCTAATTGGTAACTGAGCTAAAGTAAACGTGTTAAGTATTTTTACATAAATAGTTATGTCTGTATTGATTTAAAAGCCTAATAACGTGGTGGCTCCACCAGACCGGGAACAATATGAACACCCCACCAGGGTTAACATTAGATAAAAGGTCAACGCTGATGTGCAGAGAGGATATGACGCCGTTAACAGGAGACCAACTGTAATAATTCAAATATAGATTTCTCTGGAAACATATGCGATATAGCACTGGGTCTAATTGTTTTTAGACATTTTAAATCTTTAAATAATTTAGGCCTACACAGAGACTAACTGTCCCTTCTGTGATGGATTTCTCTCTCTATGAAACATTGTTTGGTATCTATAACAACATGTCAATGCTGCTGCAATAGGCATGTGTTTCCATGGTAACAGGCATGGTTTCTTTTACACACACTCTTCCAAAATCTTAGACTACCATTTTTTGCTGTAAGATTGAACCACCACCACGACCCTTCATTTTATGATGTGGAGCTCGAAGCAGTCGGCCTAAAGGGACACTTTCTCGGTTTCACGGGACTTTCATTCAAACCTCTGGACAGGATGTTATTTCTGTTCACATCAGAGGGGCGTCCACTGTCTTCATCCCAGCTGGTTCTTAAGTTGAACTGAACAGTTAAACGTTGCTTTTACATGCAAAATAGCTTCGACAAGCTACACTTTATTATCTCATGGTAGTTAGCAGGGGTGAAGTGTAACTAGTTATTTACTCAGCAGGCCTACTTGAATGAGTACCATTTTGAAATACTTGACGTAAATATTCCATTTTATGCTACTTTATGCTTCTATGACATCTCAGAGAGAAATACTGTACGTTTTACTCCACTACATTTATCTGAGACTCAAACTTAATTTCTATTCTTTCCATAAAAATATGTTATGCTTATATAATATAATGCAGTATTTTACTGTGCATCTACAAACAACCTAAAACATGGCTCCACATTGACCAACTACAACATTAATATACTTTTACATCAATCTGTTAGTGATAAAAACTGAATAAATGAGAATAAACACCACATACTCTTGTATGTAAATGGTTACACATAAGCTATAGAGAGATTTGGTTTCCAGCCTGCGTTCTGTTGCAGCACTCACCAGCATTCTCAGATCCCAAATTAATAAGCCTTTATAGTTATTGGGGGCCAAAACAAAATTAGGAAATGTAGGCTAATGAAAAAATCATAGCCTATTTCCACTTTCCACAACCCTGGTTCTGTTCCAGACAGATATTACATAAGTTTTATCTTCTGATTAATTGATGTCCCACTTGCATTGCACGTGTATTTATTTGTTGATATCGCCCACCACATCTCTCTCCACCAGCAGAGAGAAACACGCTGCTTTTTTATTCTAAGATGATGTTTGGGCCTTTATTTTCACAGGACAGATGACGACATGAAAGAGGAGAGAGAGGGGGGAGGACATGCAGCAAAGGGCCGCAGGTCGGAGTCGAACCGGCGGCCGCTGCGTCGAGGATTAAACCTCTATACGTGCGCCTGCTCTACCAACTGAGTACACCCAGGCTGCTTTTGCGCATGGTCGGTCTCACCTCGGTCCTCCCTCCCTCCCTCCCTTCCTTTCCTCCCCCTGGCTCCCTCACTCTGCATCCTCCTCACACATGATCCAGCAGCATCCATCTGCCCGGATGCGTCCTGGTTCCCGCCTCTTCGCGGCATCAGCACCAGGTAAGACCCCGCTGTCATCCCGATCACTTTACGCGAACACCTCTGATGGATTTCCCCGCAGATGGTCGATGCTACCCGCGATGATTATTCGGATTCAGCTCCGGGGAGGGCTGGATGCTGCCTAGCCGTGATACCGAATCCATCCCCGGTGTTCCCCTCCGGAGAGTAGCCTAATCGGCATTTAGGCTGTGTTGCTCGGTTGCATAATTTCAGTCAGAATAAGATCCCCCTTTGATCCGGACCCCCCCTCTCCGGCGTCAGATCGGGATAATGATACGTGTCAGTCGATGTGGTGCTTATCAGTGGCCGTTAATAATATCTCTCTCTCTCACACACACACACACACACACACACACAGGTCCATGTTTTGGGCTGTTTGGCGCATGCCAAGGTCACGGTGGTGTCGGCCGGACAGCTTGCCAATGGCCACTCAGGCTGTTTTCCTCGCGGCTGTGTGCGCTGTGTCAGTGGGCTACTTTAGCCTGGAGCTCCCGGAGATTAACCGGCTGTAGAAACAAAAATAAATCAAACAAAACCGATTCATTTGGATGGTAGATTAAAATATGTGTCAGCGGGATATATATTATAGTCTTGCTTTAATTCTGCTTTAATATTAACTCAGGCTTCTGACTGTAAGTTAAAACCGGGTGTGAAAACGCTGTTTGACCACACATAGGCGGCTGAAATGCGCGTGCACGAGTTTCACACCCAGCTCGGGTGTTAACACTCACAGACTGAGTTCATTTTGTTGTGAAATATTTAAAAGAAATCACTAAATATATGTTTTTAAAGTGTTGATAAGATGGAACATCTGTATGACTGTTACCTGTGTGTGTGTGTGTGTGTGTGTGTGTGTGTGTGTGTGTGTGTGTGTGTGTGTGTGTGTGTGTGTGTGTGTGTGTGTGTGTGTGTGTGTGTGTGTGTGTGTGAAAAACCAGGCATGTAAAAGACAAACCTCTGTGGTGCAGAACTAAACTAAAAGACTAACATAAAAAACGCCTTGGTGAATCCTGCAGGCTGCTAAAGTAGGCTAGCAAAAGTAAAAGTACTCACTATGCAAAAGTATTCCCATTCCGGGTGCTTTAAACTAAATCATTTTACTGATCTATTAATGCTGTCGAGATTTTACGATGAATATTTAAAATTTAATATGAAAACTATAGGCTGGCTTTAGAATAAATGTAGTGGAGTATAAAGTACAATATTTTAAAGTAAACACTTGTAAAATAGATAGAAAGCTAGTCTAATACTACCATTAATAGGCTACAATTAGGCTAATACTAATAACTGTGTGTAGGCTATAGCATCACATTTCATACACAAAATACAGAAATGGCCTTAGTTACAAATAAGAAATATATAAGATTACTCACGCAATGGCTGCATATACTAAAATATCAGGCTACAGATCAATATTGCCCAGTAAATTAATATTTGAAGAGTGATGTGAGACCATAAAATGACAACAAATAACTTACTAGGGATATCAGGCTTTTACTTAGTTTTAAAAATGAAAAGTAGCCTAGTCTATATTTCTTCATCTTGTCCCTTCAGTGATTATTTTGTCTGTCCTCAGTGAGGACAGTGCAGAGCGGAGGGATGGTGAAGACATGAGCAAATCCAACAGATTTCCATGGAGTCCTCTATTAACGGCGTAGAGCTCCGGGAGCTGCGGGGCGGAGGAGCGCGGCGAGGCGTGTCTCCGACGCCGGCCTCAGCGCCCTGGACAGCGGCAGTGGGCTGCGCCGCCCGGGGCTTCGAGAACGCTTCCTACCAACAGGACGAGGAGCATGAGGAGGGGGGGACTGAACCGCCCTCAACTTCTGACAACTGCAAGGTAACTTTACTGTTGTTACCAGCCATTGGTTATATATTTTGAAGTATTTTTGTGATTTAGATGTCTTCTGTCGAATTATAAAATATTTTCTAAATATATATTTTACTATAGCAACCTCAAAATCAGCCGGTGTGAATACAATTTTTACATGTGAACAGCTAGTTATTCACGCTAGCCATTTACAATTTAAAAACTGGCTTTACTGCTTTAGTACAGTAACTTCCTTCTTTCCTATTTACCAGTGATATTATTATCCATAATGAGTGGTTTAACTTTTGGTACAAAAACTAGCTTATATTTTAATGAATGCATGACTTCTACTTGTAACAGCATGGTTTTTATACTCATTGCTATTGCTTCTTTTACTTTACAACACAATGGCAGTCTTTCATACTCTAGCGAGCTACATGGAAGAAGTCACCAAGGGAGTAAGCCAGCCTCCACGAAGCGGAGCTCCTATGGCGCCATTCTGATGCTACCTAGCACTCACCCGCCGTTAGCATCCCATTGACTTCCATTCATTTTGAGGTCACTTTGTCAGCGAATAACTTTCCATCTGAAGTCTTTAAAGACTCTATTTGTCTGTTGTTTATTTCTAAAGAAACACAACAATGTATAAAAGGCTCCGTTACCTTGAATCACACATTATGGCTCCGTAGCAGATGTTTTTATAAAAATAGGCTAACGATTGTGTCATAACCACGTGACTTACTGTCCCACAGTAGAGGAATCTAGAGACATCGCAGACAATCTAGACTGTTAGGCTAGCTGTTTAGGTTTATTTACTAATGTTAACTAGCATGTTAGCAGTAGTTAGCCTGTGCCTATGTTAATGTTAACTAGCATGTTAGTTAGCAGTAATTAGCCTGTGCTTATGTTAATGTTAACTAGCATTTTAGTTAGCAGTAATTAGCTTGTGCCTATGTTAATGTTAACTAGCATGTTAGTTAGCAGTAATTAGCCTGTGCCTATATTAATGTTAACTAGCATGTTAGTTAGCAGTAATTAGCCTGTGCCTATATTAATGTTAACTAGCATGTTAGTTAGCAGTAATTAGCCCTGCCTATGTTCATGTTAACTAGCATGTTAGTTAGCAGTAATTAGCCTGTGTCTATGTTCATGTTAACTAGCATGTTAGTTAGCAGTAATTAGCCTGTGCCTATGTTAATGTTAACTAGCATGTTAGTTAGCAGTAATTAGCCTGTGCCTATGTTCATGTTAACTAGCATGTTAGCTAGCAGTAATTAGCCTGTGCCTATGTTATTGCCTAACACACAGCTACCAGAAGACTTCCAGCTTTCAGACAGGTTGCTACGTCACATCTACGTCTTCAAGCTCAGTTGGAGGCTGCGCAGTAACGCTCAGCATCACCGGGACAGAGCTTCTGATAGACTTCACTGGTCATCATTAAAATCAATGGCATCACATTGTCCATTTCTTATACTGTCTATGGAATTCAAGGAGCCAGAGCCAGCTTTGTTAGCAATGCTACACACACTCAATACACAGAGGTCATCTACCGTTAATACCCCAGTCCCATGATCCTTTGCACTTCCGCACAGAACACCCAACACAACGGTGTCCTGCCGGCCGTTAACAATACAAAGAAAACATGATTGCAACTACAAAACAGTGCTCTCTCTCTCCAAGACTCTGCACTGCTGCAAGAAGACCAGAATCCTCAATACAAGCTAAGGCTGAATCCCAAGTTAAACAGAGCATTATGGACAGGATGAACCAGGACAGCAGCAGATTGTGGAGCCTCAAGCTCTCAAGCCTCATATCGATCAAAGTCTTCACTCCTACCAAAGTAGTGATTTACAACCAAACAGGACAACATTGAAGGTTACACAGGGAAGTCATTACATATCAGAAATTCACTTAGTGGGAAAAAACACTGCAGAGTTGGGTTACACAAGATTCAAGCAGAAAACATGATATGCTTCTGAATCTGCCATCTGGTCCTTGGCTCAATATTTAACTTTTCTGAAATAGTACTATAGCACTTTTACGTTTTAATTGTCTTTTATCGTTAATGATTCTAACAATTATTATTTACAAAGAAACATTTTTAATTCATGGCAGGGGCCTAATGAGATTTACTTACTCCACAATGTGACTTAAAGAGTCCCTTTCATACTCCTTTTAAGCATCATATTTGTACTCTTGGGGTCTACTAGAATATAGGTTTACATGCTTGATGTTCAAGAACACATTGAACACAGAATTTTCCTTCGGGATCAATAAAGTATTTCTGATTCTGATTCTCATACTGGCCATTGCTGCCTGTAACACTCTGGCTGCATCTCATCCCCCTTATCTGATAGCTCCCCAACTCCTCGCCCTCAGCTGAACCAGACGTTGTTCTGTCCCTCCTCGGGGAAGGCCATCTCAAAGCTCTTATTTCTGCCCCGAGGAGCGAGCATCGAGGAGGGATCATCGAGGAGCTATAGGTGAGGATAAAGAGATCAGCCTTCCTGGACGCCGTCCTGCTGAAGGAGTTGCTATCTCCGCCCATACAGCTGACCAATTCATGTGACGCTTCAGAGGAAAGGACGTCTCATCCCTCTAAAACACATTTCTCATTGCCTCTCTCCTCCCATGATTTCATTGCATCTCTCCCGTGTGAGGAAGGGAGGAAAATGGAGGACTCGCGATCACGGAAGGCTTGTATCGTGTAGATGCACCAACAGTTTTGTTGTCATTACTTAGAATTCCTCATAAGGGAGACAGAAGCTACGCTTGAAATGTGTTTTTTTGTACTTTATACATCTGTTACATATATACAAAAAACCATATAACACACTAAAAGACAGGAAAACTCCCAAAGAGCATAATAGGGTCTCTTTAAATATTGACGCTAAGGCCCTGTCTTCAATGTCTTCATCATGTTGGGTTTCTTCTTGGTCATAGGCTGCTTTTGTTTATCCTCTTTTGTCTTCTTTACTTTGTCTTCTTCTTTCAGGGGGAGCAGCAACATCAGGAGCTCTCTCCGCGGTCGTACGATGAGGAGGAAGGAGGTGGGGGGCAGGAGGACGGCCATGACTTTACCGAGTTCAACCCCGCTGAGGACCACTCTGCTGACTACGGCTTCATCTTCGCCCTGGTGTTCCTGGTGAGCGGGATCGTCCTGGTGGTCATCGCCTACACCATCCCGCGAGAGGCCAAAGTCGACCCGGACTCGGTGTCGGCCCGCCAGATGGAAAAGCTGGAGATGTACTACGCCCAGCTGGGCTCGCACCTGGACAAGTGCATCATCGCGGGCCTTGGCCTGCTGACACTGGGGGGGATGTTCCTGTCCGTGCTGCTCATGGTGTCCATCTGCCGGGGGGAGATGTACCGACGCAGGGCAGCGTTTGTTCGACCCAAGAGGACTTACGGCTCCATCAACCTAAGGATGAAGCAGCTGGCGACTGGAGAGGCAGAAGGAGGCGGCGAGGAGGTTTTGGTGGACCATGCAGAGACACGGAATAACATACAGCCGGGTCCGAGCCGGGACTCCAAATCAGAACCAGGACCAAGCAGAAATCCTCCTCCTGCAGCCGCTGCTGGACATGGAGTGAACTAGCTGGCCTTGATTTTCACACTGCAATCCGCCTTCCTCTGAGTGAGTTGCAAAATGGTGCAGCCCACCCCCATTTGTGCTAACAGAGGAAGCACATGTTGAGCACAAGGCTCTCTGCTGGAATGACCCAGCTTTGACCCAGCATTTTGGGACAGAAAGGTTTCTGGGATATTTATTCCAACCAATCATAAAGGATGTATTAAAAACAAAGGAGGGCTTGACTGATAGAAGAAGAGAGGTAAGCTTCGTTAGTGTGGGGAGAGCACATTTGGAGGTGAATAGTGGTGGTTGTCTATCAAATATAACAGTTTTGATATGAATCATAGTAGGTTTATCAGAGTTTTACAAGAGAAAGCACATTGTGTCCGACGGCCCTGGAGGTTTCTCGTCGCTGCAGAACGCGAGATGAATACTTTATTTATGAAGTCCAGTGTTGATGCTCATCTATCAGGCGACCACGACATTTAAACCTAGCCATATTTTAAAACCCCAGTCACAATACATAATATCTGACTTATCATGAATATCACTGGAAATCTGTTATACATTAATCATTTGATAGAAAAGTGTAATGCAAGTTCTCACAAATAAATAGAGGCAACATTTTTTAAAGTAATATTTCACTCATTAACACTCACCACCAACATCTGCAATAAATGGATATATACTTTAGAACCTGACAGATAAATGTGCCACTGATCAATTACCTTGGTTTAAGTTTAAGTTATGGATTTATGTTAAAAAACAACATCTGCGATAGATCATTATTACAAAAACCCAGCATCCGTCTGCCTTTAACCATAACTAGACCCAGATAGGTGATGAGTGGAGCACATGCACAACTTGTTTCTTTGTGTTGACTGAACAAACTGCTGCTTTCTGACACTGTCAACCCTGTTAATAATGCAGCTTTAATATTTAAATTTAAGAGTGCAACATTTTGATTGGCTTTAAAATAGACATGTTTCATAAGGAAATACAATAAATTACAGAGTAGGAGGAGGTGTTAGAATGAAAACTGACATGAGTCACACATTACACAGAGAGCATAGCATCAGCAGCCCAGAAGGTCTTCTTACCTGACTGTTAGTCAGTGATAATCTTCTTCCATGACTTTAAGTTCTTTTTTTAAAATCTTTTTGGGTTTTTACCTCCTCAACAAAAACATGAGAGATTTTATCAATGCGTGTTTGTTGGGAAAAAACAGATTGTGTTTTCATCCCAGCATGTCTCCACCAGACTAAATGGATTATTGGGTAGTTTAGTTGGGACTGCACATGTGTCTGAAGGCGGAGAATCTGGGGCTAATCAACACTTTCACTGCTGGTGGCGGAAATTGATTAATGAATGTTCATTTTAGTAAATCATTAGTCAAATAATTACAACCCAGATCTCAGAAGTATCACGTCACATCTCCAATATCTCATGCTGCGTCACCCAAAAACTGTTGCTAATCAGTTTTTTTTATGCTTGCATCACTTTCCAACAGCATCAGAGAAGAAGTCTTTGTATCATATTGCAAGTAAATATCCACTATTATCCGCTCCGTTGTGTCAATGATTATATTTATCTGACAATTAAAGGTCCAGAGTGTTGAGTGGACAATAAAACTAGCTAACGTGCTACCTGCTGGTCGCTGCTGTCATAAGGAAACCTCACAATTTCATTTAAGATAATCAGTCCATTAAATCTATCCGAAAAACACAATCATTCAGAAATGGGCTAAAATAACAAATTGAATTCATAAAAACAAACATCAAGGTGTCTTCTTCTGACTGCAGCCCGGAGTGGAAGCTGGTTTTGAGTGGAATGAACCTTTAATGACACCTACTCCTTTGTATTATATGTAATCAGATGTTATTTATGTCATGTAAGGATACTATATGCCTTAATGAGTAAACACACATACTGTAAATTGTGTATACGCAAATATGATTATGCTAATGTATTTAGGTCTGTATATTGAGCCATTTAGCCAAGGGCAATGTAGCCAAACATGCACACACACGCACACACACACACACACACACACACACACACACACACACACACACTGTCCTCAATTGTCAACTGACCTAACAAATGTGTGTGGCTTTGTACTTGTAAGGTACTTTTCTCAAGTACAACACACACCAACATAATAATCTCTAGCTGTTTATTAAAATATGTACCACATTTTCATTTCACAGTACAAATATACTGTAAATACTACATGTAGACGTGTCGGATGTAGAGGACCAAAACAAAAGCTAAAATGCTCAAAAACCAAAATACGCAAGAGGTATGCAAAACCTCGTCCCACTTTGAACAGCTTATTTTATCAGCAGCAACAGTTTAATGGAAACATATGAAACAGAGCTGAATAATTGGGCTTCAATATTTAATATTCAGATAAATTAAACAACGACAACTCAGAGGAAAATGTAATTGTCACAACATGAAACTGAAACTAATGATTTTATTTATTGTAGATTTATTGTTTGGTCCGTAAATTGTAAGAAAATAGTTGTTAGTGTCTGACTAATTGTCCAAAATGAAAGAAAACCAGCAAATATCCCTATTTTAGTGGCTGGAACCAGTACATTTTTTCTTAAAAAAACAATGTCAATAAATACTGGATTTTCAAAAATAGTTACCGATACATTTTCTTTTCAGAAGACTAATCAATTAACGGACTAATCGGTGCAGCTCTAGTACTGTAGATATAATAGAGCAAATGCCAACTGTAAAATATATGATGACTGATGATTAAAAAAAGCACACTAAGCTTCACTAAAATGTTCTGCAGGTCATTAGGAAATAATTCAAATTAATTCATTTTGAGATAAAAGCAACTAACAACAGGAGAGTCTGTCAAAGCTATTAAACAACATAATGAATGATCCATACTGGTCAGTACTGTTCTATAAGCTCTGGTGGAGGCTCAGTCTCTGCTACAGTCCTACTGCTGAGGAAGTGTCCTTGAGTAAGAAAATCCTCGTTCTGCAGGCTTCTGGTGGAGCATGTGCATTTATGTGAAGCCGCTTAAAAGGAAACATAAACCTTATGTTTAGGGATTATAAAGACTTCCTATCCCACAGACTAAAGGAAACATCTTTGTTTGGTACAGATCCTCGCAAAAATCCCACTACATGAAAGGGGTGGACATGTTTGAAAATGTCCGCCGTACCGACAGTCAACGTAATCGCGGTCGCTCCGAAGCTGAAAGAAACCGACTCCTGATCGTCCCCTGAACCCAACCAAACCTTAACCACAGCTGCGTAAAATCTGGAAACGCGTGTCGTTCTGAAGTGCAGGTGTCTTTTTGTACCGTCAAGTTAATCCTGCCGTCTACAAGTGAAGTCTTTAAGCTCTGTTATCTATAAGAACTTGAGGTGACTGGACGTTATATTACCTTTAAGTCATGCCAACAGTTTTCTCACCTGCTGCAGCAGCCGAATTGTCAGTGGCTCAAAATCTCTGCAAATGAAACCAAGACTGTCATCATGATAGATAAATATGTATGTTAGCAGTGAGTGGAACAATGACCCTAACTGACCCTTCACAGTTGAAGTTGTCTTTAGAAAAAAAAATTGGAAGAGCTTCACTTCCTACTTCCACTTCCCAATGTTTGTTTTGGAAGTGAGCTAAAAAAATATTGATCCATTAATAGAAAGCTGTGAGCGATACATCATGTTTTTTCTACAGTCTATGGTGTGAGAATAATATAGTTGTAATGTTTAGGAAAAGAAACAGAAGTAAAGACGTTTCTGTGTAAGAGGGAAGGAGATAAAAAGATGTGGGAGAGCTGATCAGATGCAGCAGAGACGCTGGGTGACGTGAGGGGATTCTTAAAAAGATTTTCAGCTTGCGGGGGAAGACGGAGTGACCGCATGAGCTGTGTGGAGCTGTGTGGAGCTGTGTGGTGCTGTGTGGAGCTGTCTGGTGCTGTGTGGTGCTGTGTGGAGCTGTGTGGAGCTGTGTGGAGCTGTGTGGTGCTGTGTGGAGCTGTGTGGAGCTGTGTGGTGCTGTGTGGAGCTGTGTGGAGCTGTCTGGTGCTGTGTGGAGCTGTGTGGTGCTGTGTGGTGCTGTGTGGAGCTGTGTGGAGCTGTGTGGTGCTGTGTGGTGCTGTGTGGAGCTGTCTGGTGCTGTGTGGAGCTGTGTGGAGCTGTGTGGTGCTGTGTGGTGCTGTCTGGTGCTGTGTGGAGCTGTCTGGTGCTGTGTGGAGCTGTGTGGAGCTGTGTGGTGCTGTGTGGTGCTGTGTGGAGCTGTGTGGTGCTGTGTGGTGCTGTGTGGAGCTGTGTGGTGCTGTGTGGAGCTGTGTGGTGCTGTGTGGAGCTGTGTGGAGCTGTCTGGTGCTGTGTGGAGCTGTGTGGTGCTGTGTGGAGCTGTCTGGTGCTGTGTGGAGCTGTCTGGTGCTGTGTGGTGCTGTGTGGAGCTGTGTGGTGCTGTGTGGAGCTGTCTGGTGCTGTGTGGAGCTGTCTGGTGCTGTGTGGTGCTGTGTGGAGCTGTGTGGTGCTGTGTGGTGCTGTGTGGTGCTGTGTGGAGCTGTCTGGTGCTGTGTGGAGCTGTGTGGAGCTGTGTGGTGCTGTGTGGAGCTGTGTGGAGCTGTGTGGTGCTGTGTGGTGCTGTGTGGAGCTGTCTGGTGCTGTGTGGAGCTGTGTGGAGCTGTGTGGAGCTGTCTGGTGCTGTGTGGAGCTGTGTGGAGCTGTCTGGTGCTGTGTGGTGCTGTGTGGTGCTGTGTGGAGCTGTGTGGTGCTGTGTGGTGCTGTGTGGTGCTGTGTGGAGCTGTGTGGTGCTGTGTGGTGCTGTGTGGTGCTGTGTGGAGCTGTCTGGTGCTGTGTGGAGCTGTGTGGAGCTGTGTGGTGCTGTGTGGAGCTGTCTGGTGCTGTGTGGTGCTGTGTGGTGCTGTGTGGAGCTGTGTGGTGCTGTGTGGTGCTGTGTGGTGCTGTGTGGAGCTGTCTGGTGCTGTGTGGAGCTGTGTGGAGCTGTGTGGTGCTGTGTGGAGCTGTGTGGAGCTGTGTGGAGCTGTGTGGTGCTGTGTGGTGCTGTGTGGAGCTGTGTGGTGCTGTGTGGTGCTGTGTGGTGCTGTGTGGAGCTGTGTGGTGCTGTGTGGTGCTGTGTGGAGCTGTGTGGTGCTGTGTGGAGCTGTGTGGAGCTGTGTGGAGTGATACATGTCCTCCAGTGATGTCACGTGGAGTTAGAAAGCAGTGAGCCTACCATACCTCTGTAGCTGCTCCTCCTGCTGTAGGCTACGTTAGCTGCTACTAGCATAACACACCTGAATCTCACACACAAACACCAGCAGGTTGAGTTGCATTGTGGGTTATGTAGTCACCAGGTTTTGACAAGGAAGCTGTTGAGTAAAAGATATCTCTGGTTCTGCAGCATTGATTTAGTTTTTAGTTTTTTACAGTAGACATATTAGGGCTGACACTAACAATTATTTTCGTTATTGATTCAACTAGGAATGCAGCTATTTATTGTCTTCATTGTAGATGATGAGAGTAAGGACGTGGAAGTCTGGAGCGTGTGAAAGAAACTAAAGTACGTTTCTGTTTGTCTGTGACGCATCTGAATGTCAAGACACAAACACGAGCACCTTGACCAAAGACAGAGAAAATCAATCTCTATTCTCTCAGCAGCACGATGACTCTGTTGCCATAGAAATAGTCTATTAATATCAAGCGCTGTAGGTAGAGCAGTTCTCGGATGTCATGGAAAGACCTTGTGAAGGCACGGCAGAGGAGACAATGTTAGACACCTTTATAACCTCCTGATTCCCCAATACAGTATATAAACCTGAAGGGGGGGGGACACACACAGAAGTCCTTTGTGGGAATAAATAGCTTGTTTTTAGTAGAAATCATTTATAGCTGGAAGATTTTCAGGAACCAAAGCTTTATTTCACACCAAGCCAAGGGCAACATTTAGCTTGCTGCAGTGAGTCAGACCAACACAACCTGGCACCATTGATGGGAAGCTGAAGTAGCTGTTAGCAGCTGGTGTTCACAGTGTCCCCCCGGTTGGACAGACAGCTGTCACTGCATTACTTTGATACTAAATAACACTGAAAATATGAAGTTTTTTCAGTGATAAGCAGTGTCTTTTTTGGTCAGTTTTTAAAGGTGCAGTAGGTAAAAGTTAGAAAACTAACTTCCTGTCATATTTGATGAAACTGAGCCTATGTTCCAGTAGAACTACACGAAGCAGGTCGGCTCCTCTAGCTCCGCCTACAGCCTGGAGTGGGATTTGCAAAAATCCACTGCTCCCCATTCAGATCCTGGGGTCTAACTGCATGTCAACCACTGCGCAAGCACACGCATTCATTCTCCCTTGTGGGGGGAGGGGCTTAGGAGACCATTTTGGGTCTTAGCAGAAAGGAGGGAGGGACTGAGAATTTGTTGATGTTCACATTCTTTGTCTGAATCCTGGATCTTCACAGCCCTACCTACAGCACCTTTAAGAGGATTTTAGTGTTGAGTTTCTTTGCAGTGCACATTAAAGATAATGTACACCGCAAATATCCTCGGAAACTGCTAGTCACACTGAATCTAAAAATGTGTGTATCATGTAGTATGTGTTCAGAATTGACTGAGTTATGACTCAATCCTTCCAGATTAAAAACCTCTGCTCCAAAGGAACACAAAGCATACACCTGTATACGTGTAGTTATATATCCGTCTGATGAGCAACCTCTTGCAGTTACACACATAATGAGTGTCCTCCTCTGAACAACAGCATCCCCACCCCCCTTTTGCCACACTGGGGGTTGCAAAGGTCAGAGGTCAGTCACAGCAACAGTGTTCCTGCAGCTGCTTGGGATTCAGTGCTTTACTCAAGGACACTTGGGCAGCCGTGTGCAGGGTTCTGACCCCGAGCTCAGTCTCATTAATCACACACGTCGTGCTGCTGCACAACACAACCACAGAAGGTTGCCAGCGCTGTGAAAACAAGCTCCTGGTAAAAAAAATTATAAAATACAAGCAGCTGAAAATAGAGCAAAATGACAGTTTATATCCAACTAGCCCACTGAAGAAGACAAAAAAGACAGAAAGGTCTTCCTCACAGGCTGGAGCAGATGCCTCCCTTTATGTACACATATATACAATATACACACAGCAGTAGCATTTTACTTAGAGACTCAATGAATGTACAAATGGATGCTGTAACGCAGTCGCAGCTGCAGCGTCACGCAATATCCCGATATCTGCCGGTCTCATTATATCAGCGCAGTCGCCTTGGAAACACTATTGTATAAACATTCCTGCTCTTTCTTTTATTATTGTCTTAAACGAGTTATTGGATGTATATTTAACGAGATAAAGCGATATTTCACTCAGGTGGAATATTTTGGGGTACTTGAGCAGTACTAAACTTTTTTTAAATTTTTGTTTTAACTTTTTAAACAAAAAATGTTTTGCCTTCAAAATAAAAGCAGGAAGAAAAGAGTGACAGAAAGGCACCTTGGTTTACAGCTGAATTTAAATGTAAAAGTATAATATAAAGAAAGCTATTCCATACAGGTAAAATATTGTTTTAAGAAACAGAATGACATGAAATGGCATATTACAGTCTTTGAAATGTTTGAAAAAAGGATTACGAGGCCTGAGAAAGAAGTTGTGTGTTTGTGAAGATGTGAATCTTTTTGCAATCAATATATGACAATGAAAGTAACATATAGCACAGAAAACTAGTGGCAACATGGACTTTAAAGGGATATATCACTTGTATTTTAAAGTGGTTTTCTACAACATTTACTGTCAGCTGCTGGAAATCTTAATAGAAGGAAACTGATTTCACTCAGTTGTACAAAAAATATGAATTAGTATACGTAGATATTTGATGAAATGTAGAAACAACATTTTAATAGTACTTGAGAAAAGTGAGATATCCTTTTGACCTAAGTGAAAACCAGGGTGTCTGATCTGGTAACATGCAGACAGGGGTAGTTTTATAATTTGGCTCAGTGGTTTCACTTTTTAGTCTTGAAATAGTCTTTTATTAGTTAGTTAAAGGGTTTTATCTTCCCTTTTTTTTTTACACATTCTATCCTTAAATGGAAATGTAGAAGACATGAACTCCAGGTGGTAATTGGTTAAAAGATATCCCTTTTTTAACAAGAATTTTAGCTTTTTCTTGTGTGAATTGATAAAATAATGAGCCTTAAATATTTCTTGATTCAGAAGCCCTTTTTATTAGCCTGGAAATCCAGACCGGAAAGATTAAGGGTCTGGCATCGAGTAATGAAAGTTGCCCAACTCGAGGGGGGGCACCAAGTGTGAATTGGAAAAAACTCACTGCACGCAATTGGATAACACTACGACCAATCACAACAACACACAGGGTGATGTATCCAGAGCCCCGTACACCTAGATACCAGCGGAGCTAACTGGTAGATTAGACTAGGCTCGTTCGAGATGAACTGCGCCTCGCCTGTAAAGTAGACGAGAGCAGGCGGCAGCAGCAGGGGGGGGGGAAAAAAGCTGCGGTAAAGTCGGACAGTTTCCATCCGATTCCAGCCGCCTTCAGACTGAACAGGAAGTGACAAAAACACTATGGTGCGATTATGATTTAATAAAATATAATCAGACCCACAGATCAGCTGGTACACACTCTCTAGTTGTTTTAATGATGACAGAGTAGCTCTCAGAATGTTCTACATGCAATCTGTTGCTGATTTTTATTAAGAACAGACTGGAGATGATCCATGATCTGAACAGATTTAGTCTCTCTGACTTCTTAACATCACTATCCACTAGCCACATAAGGTGTGTTCTGTACAGAATAAGTCTTTAAATCAGACAAATAGCAACTAAAATCCCTCCTATTAAAAAACAATAAAAAGTTTATATAAAACGTCATCATGTTG
The DNA here is from genome assembly GCA_013375575.1 of Percina caprodes. Taxonomy (NCBI): domain Eukaryota; kingdom Metazoa; phylum Chordata; class Actinopteri; order Perciformes; family Percidae; genus Percina; species Percina caprodes. The sequence goes on from JABXJD010000074.1 coordinate 298,080, forward strand.
TAAACCAATCAGCTGTTAAATCAGCTGAGAAGCCGGCGTTTCCCAGCATGCTCTGGGTCCGCCTGGCTCTTGCAGTCGGTGAAAAGCAACTGCGCTATCTGCGTCTCAGAACTGCGTCCGCCTTGCTCTCGTGAGATTTCCGTTGCCCACGTGTGCATGACGTCAGAGCAAGTCGGGATCAAGTCGGACACAAATCTAACCGGCATGCAACGGGCGCCGATCGCCGGTGATCGATTCTGCGCAGACCTGGCTCATCTCGAACGAGCCTATTGTCTCATCTGTTCAGCTGGCCTCTGGCCCCGCCTACATCAGATACACTGATGTGATTGGTGCAGCTCGCCTCTGGCCCCGCCTACATCAGATACACCGATGTGATTGGTGCAGCTGGCCTCTGGCCCCGCCTATATCAGATACACCGATGTGATTGGTGCAGTTCAGCTACAAGGGCATAGTTAATGAGCAGCATTACTCGATGCCAGAGGAAGTCGCTGAGCAGATTCAGGTTGTTCTCTGAGGACTCTGGGTCTCCGGGGTACCTTTGTATACTGGATGTATGAAGCATTACGCAGTTGTAAGGCAGCACTTTTACACAAAAAAACGAAATTTGAAGCTTCTTCTTCACAGGTTTTTCCTTTTCCTCATAAAATTATTATATGAAATTGTATATTTGTTTCAATCCATATTCTAAGATTGACTTCATAAGATGTTTAATACCTTCAATTAGACACACAGTGTGTTATTCCATCAGCTTCACAGCGAGTTTTCCCTCCAATCAAAGTGGAAATGAACTGCTTTGAGCTGCACTCAGCCCCGGGTGGCTCTGTGGTGTTTTGAAGAGCACAGTTACTTGTGGACAGTGTGTCACTGCAGTGCATGTTGTTAAAATCATACCATATCATAATCATAAACACTTATAATCATGGTTTCAAATTAGCACCATCTACTCGCCAAATGCTGGTAAAATATGCAAGTGGCTGGTAGGTTTACTTCACTTACCACCAGCCCAGAAACCAATGGGACTCTGTGGAGTGGCTGGTGGAATGTGAACGCTGACTAGCCATCTGGCAGGTGGACGAAAAAGTTCATTTTGAACCCTGCTTATAATATCATGTGTTAATTTGTGACAGCTCACACTATTACATATTACATATATATTAAAAACATCTAAATTAAGAATTAAATAAAGATGAATGTAGAGAGTTTTAAATGTTCTATAACAGAAGAAAGAGAAAAGTAATGATATAGTCTTACTCATGAAGTTGATCCATTGAATACACATATACAGTTTTTATGTCATGGTTTGGAGAAACGGGCCGACTCCCCTCATAGCTGCTCTGTATGGAGGCCGTGGATCTGCATGTTATTCTGTGTTATGCTGTAAAGATGCCTTGTTCCTGTACATACTGCTGATTTTTGGGTATGATTTTGTTAACGTGACCAATAAAATCCCTGTTTGTTGTTTTTAAATCTATCGTGCCGACGTGTCTCACTGGTTGTTTGTCACTTAAACTTCAGCTGAACTTAACTTTATGCATTCATCAGAAGTATTTTGATCCTTTACTTAAACATACAATATGTCATTTTCTACCTCAATCACAACAGATGCAGTTTGGTGATGTAGCGTAGGATCATGGGAGTTGTAGAAGAGAGATAAACTTCTCTGTCATAGTCTGTCGGCCTCTCCACCACTTCCACTAGAACAACGAATATGTACAACCTGTCCACTGGCCCTCAACATTACTGTCGCCTTAGTCTATTTCAACAACGTTGCACTTCTAGGATCGCTAGTGCCGCCGGAATTTAGGCCGGATGTCCCTCATTTAGGCCGGATGTCCCTCCGGATATCCCTCCGGATGTCCCTCATTTAGGCCGGATGTCCCTCATCAGGCCGGATGTCCCTCCGGATGTCCCTCATCAGGCCGGATGTCCCTCATCAGGCCGGATGTCCCTCCGGATATCCCTCCGGATGTCCCTCATTTAGGCCGGATGTCCGTCACCGTCCTTTTTCCTTTGTGATGGAATTCTTTATGAGCAGGGCTGGACTGCCACTCTATTTTCTTACATCTATACTTAACCAGACCTGGAAATGACCCACTGCCCCCTGCGTGGGATCTTTCATCACTGGGAAGGTGTGCATGTCAGGTGTGAGAATTTCTATGCAAATTCTGTATGTGTGTGCATGTCTGTGAGATGATCATCATACCTTCTGGATCCTTCTTTTCTATTACAGATACAAACCAAAACAAAGTGCTGCTTGTCAAAATTGTGTGAGAAAGTGCAGAAATACCAGAGCAATTTGCATTATTAATATAATGTGATTTTCATAAAATCATGTCAAGGCTGATGTTTTACATCCAAGGTCCACATGTTACTGGCTTTGCTGTACTGGCATGAAATAAATTGTTAAATAAATAATTTCAACAAACAAAACACTTCTCCAAGGAAATCACAGAATGTCAAGTCAGAGATTTTTAATTTGACATGAGATATTTAATCAACTGTGTTTATTCAACAATCCAAACAGAAATCAACATAAAAAAATTAAAAAAACTTTTATGATTTATCCACAACAGGAATTTAAAGTCCTTTTTATGAATAAATGATGACCAAAAGATTCAGTTTGATGGGAAGATTACACTCTACTGGCTATTTATCATTTAGGAAGCAGAGGAAATACGCACTAATGCGGTTTGCTGATTGAACACCAGGAGTGGGGTACTTCTACATAAGTTATATACATATGAAATAAACAAATATGAAATAAGCAAACAACCCCTTTTTTCTTTTTCAAAAACAGGAGAAAATAAAAAGGCAGACCTTTCTTTATTTTCAGGCCACTAAACCAGCTCAAACCCTTGAGGAGGTGACGATGAGGACTTCCTTCTGGCTCCTATTGTCTGGAGGACAGGATGATGTGAGTTTCAAACAGGAAGTAGAAAAGCAGGAGCTACTACATGAACATGTCGTCATAGCCGGGTGGGGGCATGTGGTCTGGGTCCGGCCTGAAAAACAACACACACATTTTCATTTAGTTACCGGTCTCTCTTTTAGGCTGTGCCATTAGACACTGCTTCTAGTCCGCTGCTCTACAGTGTGGATCAATAACAGTTCATTTACCGGATAAATGTCGGAACATCCGGCGCCGCAGGATCGCTTGGGACAAAGTGACGTTACGCTGGGCGATACACTCGTAAGAGCAGTAGCTTCTCATCTTAAGCCGGCAGTTTAACATAACATACTGTATATAAGTTCATTAATGTTGCTAATTAGCGTTGATTGTTACTTGATGGCAGGCCAACGTTAAACATGGCTGTCGTTGGGTTTGTGTGTCTGTACGCTGCTACATCGGCCCTCTCGGGGATCACTTCACGCCAGTTTCTCCCACTTAAACTTTGTCAAACTCACGTATTTGGATGAAGAAGCTTGTGATGCATAATGTGCGTCAGATTTAGAAAGCTGTGCACGTTTAAATACATAAGAATTTCAGAATTTGTATCAGCAGACAGCCAATATTGAAGGACTTGTATATGGTATACATACAAGTAACAATATTACATACATATCTATACAGGTCCTTTTTTTCTTTTTCTAATCACATAACTATTTAGTCTAGAAGAGTGTTGTTAAGGAAATATGTTCTTTAGTTCTTCAAGAGGTTCTTAAGTTGCCTACACAAGGTGGGGGCAGGGCAGAGAAGCAAAGAGCAGCGCTTTTCTAATTGGCTGGCCTTGAAAAGGTCAGCAGCAACGAGATCTAAGTTGGAATCTTTTGACGTTTAAGCGCAGCGTCTAGTTCGGCAGCACCGCTCTCCCCATAGGAAACCAATGGAGCGGCCGTGTGTCTGTGTCTCACCCTGGCCTGCGTCGTCCAGGGGGTCCAAACGGGTCGAAGCGAGCCCCCGGGGGAACAGCTCCGGGAGGCAGAATGTCCGGTATCCCGCTGGAGGGGTCCAAACCAGAGCGAGGATACCCCGACCTCAACGGGTCAACTATCATCCCGCCACCGCCACGGGTCCTGAAAGAGTGATGGAGAGGGATGATATGTGAGAAGGTAATGTGTGTTATCTTTCAGGTGTTGGCGGTTTTATGTTTTGGCATGACTAAAATTCCTCAAAAGGTCAAACCCGTAATACATCGTGGAGAGACAGGACATTATATTTGATGGAGGTTTGAAAATTAGTTTGAATTGGTTTCAATTAAAAGGATGAAAAATGATTTGAATGCACAAAAAGTTGTATGTCCCATGATTACAATGGATGGCGGGGGGGGGGACCACTTAGTGCCAACTGTCAACAAAAAGCTATGAAAAATATAATTCTTTCATTTACTTATGTAAGAAAAAATTTACTTATTGTGTGCAAACAATCAACCGTGACTGTGATTTGACACTTCAATAGGGACGGACCACTAAAGCGCAACACACACACTGCTCCTTGATTGCTTTGGCTTGGTATTTGCTCTTCATCCTGGCGTTGTGATAACTGTGTTTAGAGCTTGACATTCAGCTGGCAGAGCGCCAGTAATCTCTGCTGTCGGTCTGGTACTGCGTGGACACACTGTTCATCCCCCAAATCCCAGCTTAGAACAAAAACCCTGCTATAGATCTGCAAAATGACTTCCATAAAACAAATCATTTGTAAGGATTTAGTATGAGGGAGAGAGAGGCAGACTGACCCGAAGGGATCCAGATCTGCTCCTCCAGCTGCGAACGGAGGAACCATGGGGTCGGCCCTGGGAGGAACAGAGTTATTATTATATTTATACAATAGCAGTTTATCAAATGTAAATATATTTGCTGCTTTTCTTTATTTTGTATCACAGCGCATTGAATATCTGTGTCGTTGTGTCTGAGCCTTTATCAGCAAATCTTAATCATGCATCAGCTTTTTGGCGTAGACAAGAATCTAGGGCTTAGACGTAAGAACACCAAACAATGATTTGTTGTAGGTTAATGTTTTCTTGATTGAGACTGTGATATCTTAAAAATGACTGAAATACTGAAGAGAAATACTGGATAATAGAGATAAAGGTCGGCACTATGGAGTCCACAAATCTCTGTATATCTAAAACAAACACACGTTATAACGTTATAAAGAAACTGGTTGAACATGTGCTGTTGGGATGGTAGAAGCATAATGTTAAACGGGAAATATTGTAGGTAAATATGAATATATATAGTATCGGAGGGTTGTTGGCTTTATTTCATTATCTTAAAGGTAAAGTGCGTAGTTTCTGTCGCCCCCATGAGGAATTCTAAGTAATGACATTGTTGCGTCCACATGTTCCAAGCCTTCCACGATCGCACCATTCGACATATTCAGTTAGGGAGATAATTTGGCTACTATTTTGCTGCTTCCCTTTCCTTTATGTGATGATGAAATTAAAATCTTTGGGTTTTGGACTGACACAACAAGATATTTGAAAACGCCACATGTAATTGACCACACGTTATTAATCGTGGAACAATGAATAATTAATGAAGCTCATGTGAGTTGCAGTCTCCTGTCATCTTTCTTCCACTCTTTGCTGTTGCAGCGAACCTGAATCCACGCACGTCAATAAAATGAAATGAATCACAAAGCTAACCCTAAAACTTAACATTAAACAATCCGTAACCCAAGTTATCCCATTAGCAATTGTAATTATTCATAATCACACATACAGTCCATTTTCTGGATGAAACACACTGAAGGCAAAGATCTTTTACTCTCCATCTTCCAATCTGTCCATTTTCCTCCACTTCTCTGCAGCCGTGACTCAGTTTTTGCTTTCTCATTCATTATTCCTCGCCTCTCTGCATCCCATTCACTTCTCTCTCCATCTTTCTCTCTTATCTGTGTTTCTTGTTTTCTCTCTCTTTACATCATTTCTCTCTCTCTCAGATGTTGGTTTACTCCATCTGTCATTGTGTTGATCTCATCGTTATCCCCCCCCTCCCTCCCGGAGGCAACAGCATTGAGGTCGATAAAGTGCTGAGATCACCTCACATCTCATCTGATCGGGTCACAGCTAAGAGGAGGGGGGAGGAGAGGGGGAGGAGGCAGAGTGATGAAATCTGCACACGCTGCCTCATTTACTCTGCTGTGGTCCACCAGTCGAGACTTTCTACAAGACACAAACTCTGTGTGTGTGTGTGTGTGTGTGTGTGTGTGTGTGTGTGTGTGTCGTCCTTCATGTGCTTGTGGTGTTCTTGTTGGTCACAATTTATCCCGCATGACATTTAAAGGGGAATCCGCCCAAAAACATAATTTTAGTTTTATCTAAACAAGTCTCATGATTTCCAAAAGCCCAAGAAAATATAACCAAGTTGTTTTGTTGCAAGTGTCCAAAAGCCAAAGCTATCCAGCTGGGACCTCGGTTGCATCTCTCTCTCTCTCTCTCTCTCTCTCTCTCTCTCCTCTCTCCCTCTCTCCCTCTCTCCCTCTCTCCCTCTCTCTCTCTCTCTCTCTCTCTCTCTCAATCCAGACGTGCCTTAGTTCCTTATTAGTTTGTCACTTAGTCTTATTTTTATCTTTGGTTAACACAAACGAGAAACTGCAACCATACTGTTCTAAAATATATCGGTGTAATTACAGTAAATATCAGTATATTTTGGACTATTGTCTTTTAAAGATATTTAAGCCCATATTCATTTTAGACAGAGACTGACCAGTGTGGCGGGGGTCCCTGGCGAGGCTGTCTATTGGGGATGCGGAGGGGGTCGCTGTCCTCTCTTCTCCGTCTCTGCTCCTCATCCTCGGCATCCCTCCGACTCATCCTCTGTCCTGTCGGTCTGTCCTGGGGGGGCAGCAGCTGAGTTTTCACCTTCTCTGACAGACTGTCTACATCCTTGAACACACTGTAAAGAATAGGTTGCTTTTATCATAGACTGGATCAACGGAAGTACATCTTCAGGATAAAGCCTGACATCCATCTGTGTGTCGCCGTTCTCAACATCCCTTCGCTACACGCTGAGATGGAAAGTTTTGAAGAAAAGAAGGATGGTGGAACGAGGCAGGTCTGCTTCGTTTACAAAGAATACGTTTACGGCGTCTCCTCTCTAACTGGGACGTTTTGGGACTGATTGGTGGGGTTGCTGTGGAAGAGGACACATGGAGATACACTGGTGAGAACCAATGAGGACATATAAAAATAAAATAAAATGAAAAAGGATCCAGTGTAAAAACTAAATATGAGAGCAATATTGTTCCTGAATTAGCCACAATTTGTTTTTGTTTTTTTGAAGGTGGCTAATGTTGGGATACATTTAATGTATTATGTATTAATATGTATTGTGTGAACACTTAATTTAATATTGTTTGTGGCATTTTCTTTTGCAGGGTGTAAGTGTTCCACCAGAACAAGTTCCTTCCCGAGACTTTAGCAGAGCCACCGTCGCTGCGTCCAGAGCTTAGCACCGCCCAAGATGATTGGGATTGGTTAAAAGAAATATATTAACGATAATAATTTGTAAATAAAATAATATAATTAATATAACAAAGTATTGTCTGTTCAGTTGGATCTACAGCACAAGTGTCCTTTTGATGGTTGATGATGAAGATACTCTGTCAGGTATAACCAAATCGACTAGTTTCCCTTCTCTACCGACATCATAGCATCATAATCAAAATGATAAACTTGATCCGATGGGCATGGAAAAAATGTGCAAAAGACAAAAGCATAACTAGGTCTAATAAAATGAGTCCTCAAACCATTATGGACAAATTAGACACTAACCTGTCAAATGAGTGCAACTGATCAGCATCCACGTGATCGCTGATGTTCACCGTCAAGTCTGACACCTGCTGTGTGCTGGAGTTCTACACACACACACACACACACACACAAACGCACACACACACAAAAAACACGGAAAATACACAAGCTCAATACCTGTTATCCATGTGTTTCTCAAAACAAAGCCAACAGAAATGTGATCCCAGCATATCAGGCTAATGGTAAACTGACATTAGAGACCAGGTTCCTATCAAACATCTCGTTTCTGCTGACCTCCAGTGGTCAGTGTAGTGGTGTAAGCGTCTACTCTGTTCGGTCAGAAGTGCAACAGCCTTCAAACTTTCAACCAGAAAATGCCAAACGTGCAGGTTTATACAGGTAGTTACATTTGATTTGTCAGAGTGTGTACTGAGTCACTCGCACTTCTAAGTAGAGTACCATTTCTGGTATAACCTGAATGTACAGGAACATCAAAATCAGAAAATGCCAATAAAGAAAGTTCCACAGCCAGACCCAACTGATACAAAAAAATGTACCACAAGAAAACAGTAGGTTTTCTTTTTATGTCACAGAGAGGAGATGTGTACTAATCCTTGCAGTGAAGTGGAGAACAAAGCAGCCTGCTCTTAAAGTGCTCACATTATGCTTATTTTCAGGTTCATAATTGTTTGAAGAAGTTGTACCAGAATGGTTTAATTCTCAAAAAACACCATATTTTTATTGTACTGCATATTTCTGCAGCTCCTCTTTTCACCCTGTGTGTTGAGCTCTCTGTTTTAGCTACAGAGTGAGACATCTCACTCACTCTGTTCAGTCTTTGTTGGAAGTCACACATTGCGCAGTACCTAGGTAAGAACTACTAGCCAGTCAGAAGCAGAGTATGAGGGCGTGTCCTGACAGTACCTAGGTAAGGACTACTAGCCAGTCAGAAGCAGAGTATGAGGGCGTGTCCTGACAGTACCTAGGTAAGGACTACTAGCCAGTCAGAAGCAGAGTATGAGGGCATGTCCTGACAGTACCTAGGTAAGGACTACTAGCCAGTCAGAAGCAGAGTATGAGGGCGTGCCCTGACAGTACCTAGGTAAGGACTACTAGCCAGTCAGAAGCAGAGTATGAGGGCGTGCCATGCTAGCAGCTAGGTGAGCATTATAACTAGGGTTGGGTACCCTAGTTTGGTTCCACTTAACGTGTTGACTGAAATATTTTCCTTCTGTCACCAAGCTTTGGGCTTTTTCACTTTGTAAACCTATAACATGCACAAAAAGATATAACACAATAAAGGAAAGGGGAAAAGCATAAAAGCATAATATTGGCACTTTAAGTCAATTCTGTGAAGAGTCTGAGAACTTTATTGTTCCCAATTCTTCTTTTCCACATCAACATATTGACAATGTTTCAACCACAAATGGTCTTGATATAGAGGTTTTGTGCAGATAATTGTGCAAAACATGTTTATGGATGTATATGGACCTCCTGATAATTTGATTTTGGTGAACCCTACACGAATAATGTAAAAAACGAGGAAGCAGCTGTTTGTTGTTGCTGCTGTTGTGTTTCATTCATTCATTTAAATGTTTCTGTCTGCAGAGTCTCCAACATTATGAGGCAAACCAACAGCGTCAACCTGCTTGGCTTTCAAAATATATATAATATAAGTTGGTACGTTTGTCAGCTGTTCTTACCATCAGGTTAAAGATCAAGGTGGAGTCGACAGCAATGGCTTTGAATAGCAGCTGGGCATCACGGTCTTTGGCTTTATATCGCAGACTGTACAATTCCTTGTTGCTGCTCCAGTCAGCAGGCAGCAGCTCGGACTTCTTATCACTGCTGCGGGCCTGGAGGTGGGACAGAGACACACATGGTGGGGGTTAGAGGACAGTGAGAGTGCACAATAACAATGTCAGGACAGACTCATCACAATGATTATAGTAGTCAGTGGTGGTGGTAGTACATTTACTCAAGTACTGTACTTAAGTACAAATTTGAGGTACTTGTGCTTTACCTAAGTATTAGGAAATGTGTCCTACTTCTTAAGCAAAATAGCGATATGTAGTTCTTACATGACAGCGACGCTTCAAGCATAGCCAACAGTATATAAAGGAGTTAAAATGAACACAACCTTAAACATCTACAGCAGTAAAATGCAACATACACATTAATGCAGCAGGAATGTTAATCTAGATACATCACTGGACAATGAATACTTTTTATACTTTTGCTGATGACAGTGGAGTATTTTCCCAGTGTGGTTGTAGTACTTTTACTTAAGAAAATGATCTGAATACTTCTTCTATCACTGCTAGTGAAATGTAATGTAGCGTTTTAGTGTGACTAGCCCTAAGCTAGCTAAAGATGACAAGGCAGTTTTTAGAGCTTGTCATTATATCTCTATTTTAAAACAGCTTCAAATAAAACATCTAAAACCTCAAATCTGTTTGCCAAAGGTTACACTTCGCTAGATAACGTCAGCTAACGCTAAGCTAAATGAAGCAGCCCCGGCCAACAACTAGGACAAAATCCCATTGAACAACTGACAGTTTCTTTTCTTCCTGTACAGCCACGGTGAATGACCTCGGTAACAACCATAGACTGTCTATGGTAACAACAGACCCAAATACACACCAGAACGGATTAAGAGCCACTCTTCAATTCGGTGTAAAAGCAATCCACAAGCAGCACGTATTTTCATAAAATCTAGTTCATCTGCTGTTAATCCCATGACCCTCTTAATATAAATTGTTCTGTATCATACAGGGAGCAGTGGAAACAGTCAACGTTAATTTATATTGTTAATACATCTTATAACGTTACAGATTTTCCAAAAATAAACTAATACTGCGATGCTGACTAATGATCATAGCGTTAAACAGCTAACGTTAGGCACTGAACGGATTGTTGGTGTAAAATACATCACATCATTGTTAGCGTTAACGCACCGTTACATTGTTTTGGTTAGCTAACCTAGCTAGCTAATGTCAGTTTATTTAAATTACCTCGTCTCCAGACCCGATGCACCTGTATCCATTTTTTATCATTTCCCAGTGAACGAAACACACCACGGCGTCCTGTGGACAGGTAATGCTGCCACCGACACATGTGTATAAGACCTCTAAGCCTGCCATGTCTCTGTGATATGCCAACTATGACAACATTAACTCAGGTTCCAGAGAAGAAATGAAAACGAAAGTCTTCACAGTACAGGAGCTTAACGGAGTCAAGCTGGAAGCATAGCAACAGCAGCCACTTCCTGTTCTTCTTCTTCTATGGGGTTTTACTTACGGCCGCCGGCCAGCCACTTCCTGTCTTAACCTTTCAATGTAAAAGCTCTAGTGAAAAGTTTCAATGCACTACCAACAACTAACTACTTTATGCACATAAAATATGTTAAAGCTAACAAACACTGACCCTTAAATATAAAATATATATACACCGAACCAAATGAATGTAAAAAAAACATATAATAATAATAATATAAACATAATATTCGATTTGATTTTTGATTAATAAATCAGTTTATGTATTCTGTTTCAGGTAGGCCCACTTCTGTACAGATATTTTTTTCAACTTCACAGCAACAACAGCAATAATAATATCTACAAATGAATCTTAACAAAACCACATTTAAAGTGAACTGCAATTTCTTCCATAGATAGATAGATAGATAGATAGATAGATAGATAGATAGATAGATAGATAGATAGATAGATTATTTATCTTTTATGAGTCATAAATTCATTCAATTAGGAAAGTCCAGCTTGATTTTATGACACAGAGATTATATCATGTGTCTAATGATTTTAAGAGTACAGAAACCTTTAGGTGATTTTTGATGATTATTGTTCTTTATATTTATATTTTTATTTTCTTGATACCTTTTTTAAGTATAACAATGTCAGGACAAACTCATCAGAATGATTTTAGAAGTCAGTGGTGGTGGTAGTACATTTACTCAAGTACTGTACTTAACTACAAATTTGAGGTACTTGTACTTTACTTAGGAAATAAGAAATGTGTCCTACTTCTTAAGCAAAATAGCGATATGTAGTTCTAAGAGGACAGCGACGCTTCAAGCATAGCAACAAAGGAGTTAAAACATTTTGCATACCTTTTTTAAGTATGCTATATGCTCTTTTTATAATTCTTTTTTACTGACTTAATTTTGTTTTAATAAAATGAAAGTATCCTTAACGGGAAACCAGTTCTATCTATCTAACGTGTCTAACTTTACATGTCAGTTGTGTTTTGATCCAACGCATAAAGCGTCCCGGGTTAAAAACATGCTCAGTAGTTATAGTTCCGCTTTGTAAACACGTACTCCCAGCAGTGGCTGAAAAATCAATATGTATTATTCATAGGTCTACTCACTGTATGAGGACATTGAATTAAAATTAAAGAGTTGGAAAGTCAGAAATAAAGACCAATTTTTTTTATTAATAGGCCTATGTATATTTAGTGTTTTGGTACCACAGTCACAAATCTGAGGTAGAGGCTACCAATCACCAATATAATACTCGTGATAATAATGACAATATAATAAAATAAAATACAATAGTGTTAATCTGAAATTAATTTAGTTTGATCCAGTTTGTTTTGCAACAGAAAAAGACTTGATTTCCCATCGTGCATCTCGCAGGGCGGAGGAGAGAGAGCTTCCTTGTCAAGATGGCGGCTCCCTTGACACTACTTTTGATTGTGGCTGTTACGATCCGAGCAGCTCTGTACAGATCCAGTTTAGCGGACTTAATATCGGAGAGAGTGGAGGTGGTGTCTCCGCTGACCGCCTGGAAGAGAGGTAAGCGGGGTTTAGCCATGGGTTGAGCGGCTTTTGGGGACCAGTTCTCTCGCTCTCCTCGGCGCTGTCACCCAGTAATGAGTGAAGTCGGTAACCGGGTTATCGCCAGAGAACCGAGAACATTAAAAAGCCCTCCGACACTTTATTGAGTAGAATATAACAGCTTTCCTGTGATTTATGTCGCTGAGGATTTAGGTTAGTTTGGACTTGTCTCTCCGTGTTTTATTCGGATGGAGGTTTTCGTCATGTTCTCTGGTCCAAAGATGCTGCAGCAACGAGACAGACAGACAGGGACACATGGAGCGAGACAGAGACAGACAGAGAGAGAGAGAGAGACATGGAGCGAGACAGAGACAGACAGAGAGAGAGAGAGAGACATGGAGCGAGACAGAGACAGACAGAGAGAGAGACATGGAGCGAGACAGAGACAGACAGACAGAGAGAGAGAGAGAGACATGGAGAGAGACAGAGAGAGAGAGAGAGAGAGAGAGAGAGAGAGAGAGAGAGACATGGAGCGAGACAGAGACAGAGACGGGGAGAGAGAGAGAGAGAGAAAGAGAGAGAGAGAGTCAGGGTCTTGACTGATAGCCTCCTCAAGTACAGTAATAGGATCTATACTTCACTCGAGTACTTGCGTTTTTAAATGGTTGATACTGATACTATCTACACAGCTCCAGAGAAACCATGTTATCAGAATCAGAAATAATAATCAATCAATCATCAATTATAATCAATAATAATTAATCATAATAACATAGCCACAAGTAACACAATATATAGTCACAAGAGTGACTAGTTTTTAGTTAAAATAGATAGAATAAAATTGGTGTAGAAAAAAAACAATATTGAAGTTACATTATTGTTTCTCTACTAATATCGAAGATTTTTGCCCTGGTCATATTTGCTGGAACCCACTATATCCTGACAATATTACAAAAGACAGATCATCTACTGGAATAAATGAACCAAAGCTGGATGATAAAACAGTCTTTCTGAGACATGTTTTGTTTCTTTGTTTGCAGTTGTTGAAGGCTTGGCTCTGCTTGACTTGGGAGTCTCACCATACTCTGGAGATGTTTTCCATGAGGTGAGACACACACGCACACGTACATACTGATTTCTTCATCTGAGTGGTCTTCAGCTATCACTTTGTGCTTAATGAGAGCTGTTTTTGCCCTGCCTTGTTGGGGGAGGGTGTTGGTCTTAGGTAAAGCCTGAAGGCAATACCTGCAGACAATATTCGTGACAGAGGAATAACTTCACATCCTCTGCATGTTTTTTTCAAATTAAAAAAAGAAACTCAGAATCAGATCCAAAATTTGCAATGGTGTTTTGCTACTTACTGAAGAAGAAAGAAACTTTGTTATTATTTGTCACATGCAATGGTAGAGTACAATGAAGTGAAATTCAATCCCTGCATTTAACCCATCCTAAGCATCACAGGGTTCAACGTTAAGGTTTTTAGTGAAACAAACTGGAGAAACGTTTGAATAAAACATCAAATTGTTGTAAAAAAACGTCAAAGAATGCCCCGAAACCGCTGGAAAAAGCATTTAAAAAAAAAAAAGAACAAAAGCTGCAAATGTTGGGGAAAAAGACTCGAAAAAACCTTTTGAAAATGTCTAAAACGAACTGGCCCAAATGGAGCTGAGTCTTCCTGCGGGCTTTCTATACCGCGCTAGAATGGCTTGAAACAAGGTAACCATGGTAACCAAATTACAGAGTCCATGGTAGGACTTGAGACATTACCACTAAGTCATGAAATACGTGTGGCAGGGCTCCTTTAAACACCATTCGAAGCAGGTGGCAGAGACACTTTTGCTTATAAGTCAAATGTAAAGGAAGTGACATCACAGTTAGGATCATATCTCAGTAGAAATGATTTTAACTACACTATCTAAAAACATGTATTTAACCAGAGCATGCCGAATAAACACACTAATGTCTCGTTAAATATGTGTTATTGTCCCAACTGCATGTTTGTGTTTGTGCTCTAAGATGTCCTTTTCTTTCCTCTTCAGACTCCTCTTATCATTTACTTCTTTCACTTTTTGGTGGACTATGCAGAGATAACATTTATGGTGAGTAATAAGAAGAGAAACATCTATCTTTTTTCAGACCGTTTCATGTTTTTATAAGTCAATCAAAAAGCCACTGCATGTATAATAAGTATGAATACCAAAAAACATTTCACTTTTGAGAAACTATACCAATAAAAAACAGACTGAGATGTTAATTCTTCAGGATTTGCATCAGATTAAATATACAGGAGGATTTTCTGTAATGTGAGCCCCAACAGTTGAGCTCAGCAGTCTGCACAATACTTTATTTTAAAGTGCTGCTCCCCTTGTGGTAGGACATGTCTGTCTGCAGTGATTTGAAAAGAAAGTATATGGATATGTTATATTTCAGAGGCTCTGCCGCTCATTCTCTGTCTTTCTGTCTCTTTAGTTGGCAGATGTGATCACTGCTGTGGCTCTTTACATGACCGTGAAGGACTACAACAAACAAGTGGTAAGAAAATAGACTGCGTGGCACTTGGCTGAGTTGTTTCTAGAGATATTATACAGTTGAAATGTTGATATCCAGTGTGTTACAAAGTAACATGTAGTAGTTACCGTGTTGTAACATGTTTAATGTGCTGTTGATGCTGTTTCAGTTCAGAAAGCAGAAATATGCCCTGGAGGCAGACCGCTACCCTCTGGACTGCCTGGAGCTCATCAGAAGCCCCAAAGAAATGTACTACATCCCTCTGAAAGTAGCCATGTTGTAAGTACAGGCATCATTTTGTTTATGACCAACTACCTGCAAAACTAGCAAGGGAAAGCTACCACCATCTGCTAACCAAGATGGTGAACTTTATACCTGCTATTAGGGCTGTAACGATACACCAAACCCAGGATTCAGGTTGTATCTTAATTTTTGACCCACAATTTGATACAAACCTTGATTCTTTTGGGGTGGGGGTGGAGGAGAGTCATACTCAGTAAACGTAATACAACTTTTTTTCTGTCACATGGCATTGTTTTGTCATTGATTACATCCCACTTTGCAACACAGTTATACAACAGATACCTTATTTATTGATATTGATTGATCAATCCAACACCAATGATTATTTTGTACCTTAAAATAATTGTTTCCAAAATCGTTTCAGTGGTTCATTAAAGACATTGTTCAACACGCTCAGTTATTTTATTATGATTGACCACGGTTAACAACTCTGGGCTAACCCACAAATACATCAGGAATGTTAAGTGTATAGACAGACGACTAATCTAATGGTAATTTAGCTAGCTAGCACACCCCTGTCTGTAAGCCTCATACGTGCGGTATACTAGCCGCACCCGAGGTGGCGCGCGACAATGTGACGTCAGAGGTCGCGCACCACTTTATTGTTTTGAAAGGCGCCCAACAAAGCGGAAACAGGAAGCCTGAAGGAGCTTAAGGGTAACAGGATGTCAGGACTCTGAGTGGCTGCAGGTCTCTCTGGTAAACTCACTGGGTTAAGATGAGTTATTTGATGGTGAATGAAAGGCTTGACCCCACCAATCAAATCGATGCATTGATGGCAACACTGCTGCCAGTTCTGCCGTTGTTTACCTTTTTCTTCTTCCTCTAGTCTGTAAAAATAGAAAAGTTGGTAGCCTTTCCTCATTAGTGCCACCTCTATTCAGAAGAAGAATGCAACTAGTGTTGCAACCACGCGCGAGTATAAACTGTTAGGGCACTCTCGTGACATCATATTTGCGCGCAGCAGCTAGTGAAAAAAAGGCCTTCAGTCTCCCGGTGCTGCAAGGCTTCAGTCGGGAAGAGAGCTGACAATAACCCAGAGGGAACATCCACAGTCAGCCCCCAGCCAGCTAGCAGCCATCCACTATCATTACAGCCCGGGGACACATCCACAGTCAGCCCCCAGCCAGCTAGCAGCCATCCACTATCATTACAGCCCGGGGACACATCCACAGTCAGCCCCCAGCCAGCTAGCAGCCATCCACTATCATTACAGCCCGGGGACACATCCACAGTCAGCCCCCAGCCAGCTAGCAACCATCCACTATCATTACAGCCCCGGGGACACATCCACAGTCAGCCCCAGCCAGCTAGCAGCCATCCACTATCATTACAGCCCTGGGGACACATCCACAGTCAGCCCCCAGCCAGCTAGCAACTATCCACTATCATTACAGCCCGGGGACACATCCACAGTCAGCCCCCAGCCAGCTAGCAGCCATCCACTATCATTACAGCCCTCCACAGTCAGCCCGCCAGCTAGCACATCCACTCATTACAGCACACATCCACAGTCAGCCCCCAGCCAGCTAGCAACCATCCACTATCATTACAGCCCGGGACACATCCACAGTCAGCCCCCAGCCAGCTAGCAACCATCCACTATCATTACAGCCCTCCACAGTCAGCCCCAGCCAGCTAGCACCATCCACTATCATTACAGCCCTGGGGACACATCCACAGTCAGCCCCCAGCCAGCTAGCAACTATCCACTGTCATTACAGCCCGGGGACACATCCACAGTCAGCCCCCAGCCAGCTAGCAGCCATCCACTATCATTACAGCCCTGACCCGGGGACACATCCACAGTCACCCCCCAGCCAGCTAGCAGCCATCCACTATCATTACAGCCCCGGGGACACATCCACAGTCAGCCCCCAGCCAGCTAGCAGCCGTCCACTATCATTACAGCCCCGGGGACACATCCACAGTCAGCCCCCAGCCAGCTAGCAGCCATCCACTATCATTACAGCCCCGGGGACACATCCACAGTCAGCCCCCAGCCAGCTAGCAGCCATCCACTATCATTACAGCCCTGGGGACACATCCACAGACCCCCTCTCCCCTTCGCTTTAAGCCGTCTTTACAGTAAGCTAAGTTTAACACACAAAGTGGGGATAAGGCACTAAAAGGACTAATACTAATAGTAATTTAAAGATGTAGTAGCACTGGATCTGGACGGGAGAATAACTCTGGTTGGAAAGGGTGTGTCACAATTCTGCCTCCTCACTCTGAGACACAGGTTCGTGGATCTGAGTGTCACAATTTTGTTTTCATGTTGCATATCGTTACAGCCCTGTCTGCTATGTTACCATTTTAGCTTAAAGCAGCTCTGTGCCAAAGTACAGCCTCACAGAGCTAGCATGGCTTGCCTGAAGTAAATTTTTACTGGCCCCTATACAATTATTTGTATTAGTGGTTATCAAATAACGACAAAGAGTTAAGTGACTATGGTATATTTGATCTTTATTTACAATGTATAAACACATCATGGACATTGTCATACATAAGTTAAAGTTCATACTGAAAGTAGAGGCTATTATTTAAAAAAAACGATTAAATCTAATTGCTTTGCAAAACATTGTAGTTGTTTCATCGACATTCTCTGCCACCCAAGCTCGTATGCAGCCATTATCTTATTCTCCATAAAAGACAGCCGCCTGTCGTGCGTCACTAGTGCCAACTCAATTCTCGATCGCAAACGGCACATTCAAATCAAATCATTCAAAAGCATTCTCCAACGTGGGCAAGGGGAGGGGGCCAATAGAATTAGGCAAGTGGGTTGTGATATTTACCTGCCCGACCATTAGTATCGGACAAGTCTTGCCATACTTTTAATCATCACACTGTTTCTTCTCTCACAGTTACCTATTGAACCCATTCACCATCCTGTCCTGCGTCGCCAAGTCAACTTGTGGCTTGAACAACGCCGTCATCGCCCTTTTCATCCTCTCTACAATCAAAGGTTTGATTTTAATAACAAGTGTGACGTGATTTTCTGGATCCATAACTACAATATCTACCTATGTGGGACACAACTGTTTTCTCTAGGTCTTAATGTGTAATAAAATTATAAAATATATAAATAAAATGTAAAGTAATTTCACTACAGGAGCTATCACAGTATTGTATTCTAGCAATTGTATTCATAAATGGAGCCCTTTGAATGCTTTGACTGTCAGAGTTAAAATGACTGCAACAATGAAAACGTGAATTCATATTCAATGTTCATGTTGCAGGAAATGTTTTGCTGAGCGCCGTATTTCTGTCCTTGGCCACATATCAGTCCATCTATCCTCTCACTCTGTGCGCTGCAGCGCTGCTCTATTTGATGCAGGTATGGTGTGTATGAATGGACACATGCATAATTAAAGAGTCTTCATGCTCCGTCTTTTGTGTTGCTCTTTCACCATTACTTTTCTGTCCCTTGCTCTCCATTTGCTCCTTTATCACCAGTTTTCTTTTTCCTGCTTCAAAACCCTCCTCATTATGTCTCTCTGCCTTTTTATATTGTGAGTTTGATCTCCTGGATTTATGCCCATATTAAAGCCGTTCCATGTTTCTGATTCTCCTCCTCCAGCGTCAGTACATCCCGGTGAACTACCGGCGGGCCAGCTTCTGGTGGTTCATAGCTCAGTATGGCTTCATGTACCTGGGCAGCCTGTTCGTCATCATCTGCCTCTCCTTTTTCCTGCTCGGCTCGTGGGACTACCTGCCGTCTGTCTACGGATTCATGTGAGTGCTGAACTGACAATATTAGCCAAGCTTAAAGGTTCCCTGACGTGGTCATACTCAGATTCTAGTCAGAATATGAGTCTGATACTGCTGCATTGGGCTGTGATTATGGGGGGTGTTTCAACCAAACCAGGAAAGAAACAACCAATCAGAGCAACGGAGTAGGTGACGTATGTTGAACTTTTGCTGAATCCCGTAGGAAGGAAGGCTAAAACATCTTTCCAATGGACAAATCTCTTGGTGGCGGTTCTCTGTTCCTCTTTTAACCCTCTTGTTGTCCTTGGGTCAAACTGACCCGTTTTCAGTTCATTTTTTTTGTCACAACAAATGGGCTGTCGAAATAAGCGCTGAAAATGTCAACATTAAAAATATAAAAAAAACTCACCCACAGCATTGAAACACAACATTTTTTTTTGTCATGGTTGACGGAAGACAACACAAGGGTTAAAATGAATGTGGGAGGAGTCTACCCAGCTCAGTTCTCCAGCGGCAGCCATCTTTGTTGTAAACCAGTTCAACCCCAGTGCTCTATGGTGACGTGGTTGATTACATTACTGTTGATCGTCTGTCCATCATTGTATAAAGCCCGCCCTGACCATCTGATTCTCCGACCAGCTCTGGTCCGAGCATAGTTGCTCCACAACGAATCAAGTCTAGACCCAACTTCCCGACCTCAAATGTTGTGGGCGGAGCTAAGTTCGGCTAACATCCAGGCTACCACTATGGAGCTGTTTTTTTTATCAGTGGGTTCCCGTTTTGTTTGTGTTTTGCACAAAGATGCACAAACCCATGTGATGTGGTACACGATCTTGCCAGCGGTTTCATACTTTTCTGCTGATCTATGGGCAGCGGTGACATGCCAAGTAAGGCAGCAATGCCCCAACAAAGACAAGGAAGAAGACTGTCTAAAGTATTGATATATAACAGAAATGCTGAACATGGCAACAGATAATTCAGACGGGAAATGGATCTAGCTTGAGTAGTCTTTATGACGGTGGTGTATGTTTCTGGGTGGTCTGATATTATCTTTCCATTTTAACTTATCCTAAGTAATATCATTATCAGTGTATATTTGGGGAACAAGTAGTTGCAGAACAAAATGTCCCAGATCTAAAAGCTAACTGGAGATTTGAAAATATGACTAAGTTTCTAACCAAGCCCCCCCACTGTAACTGTAGTTTAAAAAACATCTTAAAATTACATTACAGTAAGTGGCTTAGGCCTGCTGGGGGGGTAACTTAGGCCCGGAGGGTTACTGGGCTTGCAATACAGTGGGGGGAGCCCTGCAGATATCTTTTGGGTAACTAAGAAACTGTTTTACCGTAACATAGTTAGAGTGCTGAGAGGTTTTATATTTTCCTGTTAAATGTCCCTCTCAAGAGATAACGTCACAATTCTTTAGTAATATGTTCATGTTATGTGTTTATGTTTCATATTGGCTGATTAAATATCATCACACTTTTTAAATTTCTCAAATATCCAGCAGTAGTGTTGACCATCTGTGTCCCCCCCCGCAGTCTCTCCGTACCAGACCTGACCCCGAACATTGGCCTCTTCTGGTATTTCTTCGCCGAGATGTTTGAACACTTCCGCCTCTTCTTCCTCTGCGTCTTCCAGATCAACGTCTTCTTCTACACCATCCCCCTGTCCATCAAACTCAAGTAAGTCCTCTCTCCGCCTCACTCTCACACTCAACGAATAAGACTAGATATCTTTCAAATATATCTGTGTTTCTGTGTTACAGAGATCATCCCGTGTTTCTGATCTTCATGCAGTTAGCTGTGATCTCCATCTTTAAGTCTTACCCCACTGTTGGAGACATCGCTCTCTACCTGGCCTTCCTTCCTGTCTGGAGTCACCTGCACAGATGTGAGTGTAGCAAACAAAGAAATAAGATGTTGTATATTATATATCACAAAATATCACAGTACTTCTTTAGTTAGTAGTCATTTTGAGTCCAATCCAATACTTATTTTTCTTTAATGACACAGCTGCCCGGAGCACGCTCAAGCCACAACCTGAAAATGAATGGCATTAACTTAATCTTTTAATCCTAAAAGATATTTTTTTTGTGCCAAAGAACCTCAGTACACATAGTAAAACTAAATATATACATAGCAGCATCTGATATGTTGAATTAATATGCATTTGAAACATGGAAATAACAGCTGTAGATACTAAATCTGACACATCGTATTTTTCAGAAGTGACTTTATTCAAATACTGAACGTCCTGGTTTAAAACTTTGGTTAAACACAACAGAATACACTAAAGAAAGGGTATTTTGTGGGCAAATTGTAATTTCCCCACTGGGGATTAACAAATAGATTAAGATTAAAATTAAATTAAATTTGATCTTTATTTTGTCCATTAAAATACGCCCGGATCATCCCCCATATCAATCCAGTCTGGATGTTACATGTCAAAGTAAAGCTGAAGTTGTCAGTAATTCAGTCAGTCATTCTTTAGCTTAAAATGATAATATGAATATAACATAAATGATGATGTGCTGGTGGCCGTAGATTAACCAACAGGGGATCAAATAAGACTTTAAATGTGGTCCTCATTGGACTATGAAATGTGTGTCCCAAATGTAATAACAACCATCTAAAGGACATTTTCAACAACATCATGCAATAATATAAATGATCAATACAGCACTCCAAAAAGTATGAATTTCAGCCTCTGCGTGCTATGTTGATTTAATGAGGTATGTCAAAAACAACCTCTCTCCTGTTTTTGCCCTGTTCAGTCTTGAGGAACATCTTCTTGGTGTCCTGCGTCCTGCTCGCCTGCTCCGCTCTGTTTCCTGTTCTCTGGCACCTCTGGATCTACGCCGGCAGCGCCAACTCCAACTTCTACTACGCCATCACACTGCTGTTCAACGTGGCACAGGTAGGACGGTCTGGACGAGCCGGGGGATTAATTAATGATCTCAGTCAAAACCAGCCTGAAAAACAGCAAGTTGGTGTCCTCACACTTTAATTTTGTGTAACGTGTTGTTGTTTTGTTGTCAAAATCTGTGTTGCCTTTCACAAACTTGTCCTTTTTTATGAATATTTAAAACCACCATCAATTTCAATAGTATTGCTATTGGCTTGGAATTTGACATTTACGCTTGCATGAACTGGGGTAGACGCTCCAGAATCATGCGCCATCTTGAAATACGTTTGCTGGTTACAGGACGTACTGCTCCGCCTTTTGTACTTAAAAAAAAAAAAATTCATTACAGCTCATAACATAAAATTATACATAAATAATTGCAAGTGATATATTATAAGAACAAGTAAGAAAGTGATACGTAACATGAAGAGAAGACAAAAATTAAACAGATTTCCTTAATTAAATAGTTTGAAGTGTATATATATATATATATCTCTATCAGATAGAACTGTAGCTTTCCTATTTGTTGCTAATGTAAGAGCCTTAATATATGTTAGTTTCAATTTAGAGTAGTTAATGTGGTCTTTATTTGGAATATTTTGATTTATGAATATGAAACCTACCTAATATATTAACAATATTACATACATTTCTATCTTTACATTCAAAATATGTAATAATATGTTTCCCTTCAAGTGTTGTTTTAGATACCATATAAATTGCAATGGTAAATGAACAACTATAAAAGAGATGCGTTAACGATTAATGTTCGCTCTTACAAAAACTACAAGAATATCAACATGGCATCAGTTTAGGTCTAGTGATGTTATTTTAAATTTATAATGTATACTGGTTATTCATCTTTTCAGCTCGCTGAAACCATTACAAACAATTATTACTACTACTATTATTATTATTATTATTACTACTTCTGAATCCCACGCTGAGGACTGTATCTGTGTACTAATACATATTTCCTCTCAGATTCTGCTGGTGTCGGATTATTTCTACGCCTTCTTGAGGAGAGAACATCATCTCACCTACGGATTGTATCTGAAGAGGAAAGACGGCTCAGAGGCTACACTCGTTCTTAAATAAACACACACACACACACACACACACACACACACACACACACACACTCTCTCATACACACATCACCAACTGGCTGGCAGCCTCTATGAGCAAAAGAGAGACTGCTCGAGGAAACACAAAGTGAGGAGGATAAAGACTTTCAGAGGCACGCTGATCCTCAGACAGGACGTTAACTCACATGCAGTAAGTGTTTCTCGTACTACTTGAGAACAAAGAAGTCCCAATCCACTACATGACAGACACATGCTGACATGGGATGTAAAGATCTTGGTCCTGCCACGTGAGACAAACAACTAAATCTCTCTATTTGTCCTCTGAAGAACTCTTATTTTGAAGCCTCTCCCTACCTGAGGGTGGCTTTTATTTTGAAGCTTTTTGTTCTGCTGACCCATTCCAAGGATCATTTTATTTTGGCGCTGCATTTGTTCTGCAGCTCTGCCTAGACAGCTTTTATTTTGAAGCACCAACTCTCACGCAGCTTTTTTCTGGAAGGAAACGTCACTCTGCTCTGAGGGGGTGGGGGGGTGCTTTTGTTTTGAAGTCTTGTTGTAAAATGTGGGAAGGTCGCTCTCATTTGATGATTCCTGATATCCAGCCCTCCCACACACATTTTATCTGTGTTTTTCATGTTTACCTGAATACATTTGTGTTCACACTGGTTTCCTTTGAAGCCTCTCTTTTTCTAACTGCTTCTTACAGTTTTACACAGTCGGTATTAGTAGAGCTGCAGCTCATCTCAAGAGAAAACCAGTCGAGCCAATAGGAACCTCATCATGGTACATGAACACACAGCTCCCTGAACACAGAGATATTTGAGATATTTGAGATATTGATCACTAAACTCCACACCAACCCCAGAGAGCAAGTCTGACAAGGACGCCATCTGTAGTCCTGAAGAGTTAAAGAGGTCCTGCTGTCCCTTTGTGTTTTTCTGCTTGTAATCTCCATGTAAGTTTCTACAAAGGAACCGATTGTTGCCACTAAATGGACTTCTGCATGTATAATAAGTTATTTAAGAAGTTCTTGTTAAACTTTTAAAAGGAATCATTAGCTTAACACATACCCGATGAACTCTTGAACTCAAGACTCATTTAAAGGAATAGTTCAGAACATTCTGTCAAAAACGTTTATTTGGTTTCTTGCTGAGAGTTAGATGATGAAGCTACAGCTAGGAGCTGGCTATCTTAGCTTAGCATAAAGACTGGAACCGGGAACAGCTAGCCTGGCTCAGTGTGAATGTTGTCTCCTGTTTGTTTCATGCACAGATTCAACAAGCATGATGCAGCTTGTTAATCAGTGAGCTTTAGATGTGTGCTAGCTGCATTTGGAACCACTGGACGGAGCTAGGCCAGCTGTTTCTTTGTGTCCTACGTCCATGATACACACTGACTCTACAGCATGTGCTATACACACTAGTCATCAAAGTATCAAAGTATACTGTTTTACCTTTTAGTGTACACACAAAATTATTTACGTTTATATGCTAACAGGGATTTATACAAATGTTTAACTTCATAAACAGAAAGAATGATTGTTCTCCAAGGTTTTTTCTGCAGTATATTCCAATTTATTACAATTTTCTTTTTTATGTGAGCTCCATTTCCTTTTTGCATTGCATTGTGGGAGAATAGTGTCAAACAGCTGAACAATCCACCAAACTGCATTCTGACTTTTTGCTTATGTTTAATTTTGTCACTTTCCAGTGTGAGCACACAACATGGTGCTTAGTGGTTGTGTGTAGTGTGAGATTTGGATACACCTCCACAATTTGTCCCCCTCTTTCCATTTGATAACATTTTTCCTTAATCTGGAAACCAAAAAGAAAATCAGTATTCATGAATTTCATGCAAACAAAACACTTTGCCTTGAATACACACAGATATACACTCACTTAAAATCTTTCTTTAAAGGATTTAATTCACATCTATAAAGTAAGCCTTAACCCGCCTCAGAAATGTGGGAGCACCGATGTAGAGGTACATTTAATTTGGAGTCCACAGATGAATGTTTTTGTTTAATGATTGTGACAATAATGATAGGAGTAACACATTTCACACTGAAATCATTTCTACATCAGCGGCTAAATACGGGCAAAAACCTTTTATTATTATTAATAAAAAGTTCATAGTATTAGTATTAATGTAGACTGGTTTTCGTGTGAAATGACCATAAAAATTCTGCTTACTGTACAATGACATCAATATTAACTGTGAAACCAGCACACAGAAACAAGCCTGCTCATCTGTTCTGGCAGAAGGTGCCATTTGATCCCAATGAGGGAGAATAAAGGACGTTGTCACAGTTATTTATTTGCTGCGCCAAAAACTTTTCGGTTTTTTCAATTTTTATTTCAGAAGAAATTAGGAGCACTTCTGTTGTTTTGATACTGTGTGTGTGTATATATATATGTATGTGTGTGTGTGTGTGTATACATACACACACATATATATATATATATATATATATATATATATATATATTATTGAGTTTTGTTACAGCTATTAAAATGCAAGGTTTGAAAGGGATGATGTTATAGTTAATGAATGAGTGAACATGTGAAAAATGATTATTAAACATGGTGTTGATTTTACCTGTCTGTTTTTATTCTCTCTCTCTCTCTCTCTCTCTCTCTCTCTCTGTGTGTGCGTGTGCGTGTGCGTGTGCGTCCGTCCGTCCAGACTGCAGCCGTGCCGCCACTCATCAGCCTCGTTTGGCAATGACCTAGATTCTGTGTGACTTCATCTCTGAGCAAATAATTGAGTGAAGCTTTAAATGTATTTACACAGAGATGACATGTGGAGCTAGAAGGCAGGGGACCCCTCAAAGGTCTGTACAAAATCCATCTAATAAAGTTTGTTCAAGTATTTCAGTCCAGGCCAAAGTCGTGGACAGACCACTGCCATCCCACAGTTCTATCAATAGACAACTAAACATGAATTATTAGAACAAGTCGC
The DNA here is from genome assembly GCA_013375575.1 of Percina caprodes. Classification (NCBI taxonomy): domain Eukaryota; kingdom Metazoa; phylum Chordata; class Actinopteri; order Perciformes; family Percidae; genus Percina; species Percina caprodes. Next base: position 324,047 of record JABXJD010000074.1, read on the forward strand.
CATCCCAAAGGGAATGTCCTCCACCTCCGCAGCGTGGAGCTTTTAGCAGCTTTAACCCTCGGGTTGTCTTCCCGTCAAAAATGAAAATTAACAATTTTCTTTTTATTCTTGGTCTCTTTTATTAACACTTTTTTTCAATGTTTGTCACTTTTTTACGTTTAACATTACGTAACACTAACTTCTTAACTCTAGTTTTAGTTAAACCTTATTTATAGGAAATTATACCTAATGTTTGAGTTAGAAAAGCAGAAATTAGGAATTATTGAGACTAAAATTAAAGGAATGGATGTTGATGATAATCACAGACTGGAATATGTCAACTTTTACTCAATACTATTTCAAAAACACTTCAATTTGTTTTCAAATGCTATAAAATTGAATAAGACGCCCCAAAATTAATGAAAGTAGAGATTTGTAGCCTACTTGGCAAAGAGCGTTGTGTGGAATCAATCATGTTATTTTGGGGAATTAAAAAGAACATTGATATAGGACAACATGAGAGTTAAGCCTCCAGTGGCATGCAGGGATGGTGGTCCACCTCTTTGGTCCACACTGAGATATCTCTGAAGTGTCCGATGGATTGCGATGAAGTTGCGTAGAGAGAGTCATGGGCCCCAGAGGACAAAACCAGATGACTTCTGGGATTCCCTGATGTTTCCTTTACTTTTCACACATGCTGTAAAATAACGTTTACTGGACTGATAGACATTGTAACATTTAATACAACTAGTCATGGTTCCCTGAAGATGAATCCTTAATGAGGAGCAAAAAACGTGCTGTATAACATTTGTATAATAATGCAAAAAATACAAGGAAAATAAGTTAATTGATAAATACAAATTTACAAAAAAGAATTGAAAGCCCAAAACGTCAATGGTAGGCCTAATTGACATAGACTATCAAACTAAATAGTAATAAATATGTCATATATCAATAAACTTATTTTTCTTGTATGTATTTATTTCATTTTTTGTTGTTGAATTGATCGTACATAATACAAGATATGTTATACAGTTTATTGGTTATTTATGTTTTTTGTAAGAAAGAAAAACATTTTGGGACGTGGCCAGCCGTTTCAGGAGGCAGTGAAACATAATGCGGCCCAAATATTCCCGGGAAAAATCATAACGTCATAAAACCCTCCCATTCTCTATTCGGCTCCGGCCCTCAGAGAAGGGTTTGTTTGTTTTACTCCACGGCCTGCGCCGCTTTCACTATCAGGCGACACCTTTTCACCGGCAGAACGACCCGTACACAGTTAAAACTACGGTTAAAACGACCCGTATGTGAAACCAAACGCTTTGTATTTTAAGCCCCGCCTCTTCGAAACTGACCGACCAACAAGCATTGGAACGTCAGCGGTGCATCTGAATATTCATCACTTTTCGCGGGCTTTGAGTGTCACGTGGGCTTTTCGCGCGAAAAGCGACTCCCGGCAGGAAGAAGAAGTTTCCTTACAAGAGACAGGCAGACAGACACGAAACAATGGCGGTGAGTTAAAACGATTAAAAAAACAGACTTAAACGTTCATTTGTCGGGTTCATGTTTTTACCGAAGGAGTTAGACGTTACATAAACAGACTTAAGTTTGTAGCTTGAGTTTCCCGCTTTAAATACGTTTACATTTGTGCTTTTATCCTCATCACAACAATGACAGCGATGGTTAACGTTACAGCTTTAGCTACTTTTAACGTTAGCTAGCTATCAAGAGACTGAATTGAAAACGTGTTCAAAGATTATTCCGTGCTGAATTTTAATTACGTGTTTTTAAATGATCAGTTGGGTTTTAACTGCTAACATGTTCAATAATCTGGTGTAACCTGTAACCCTCCTGCTGTAGAAGCAGACGTGCCATGTGGCTGTTGAGCTTCTTGTTGCATGATCAGTTAACGTTAACTAACGTTGAAGATGAAGTGTGTACATTTAGATGTCTGTGGATTAAAGTCAAGTTAGAAATAACAGACATTACTTACAGAAAACTCAAAGCCATTGACCAGGTTTCCAGTTAAATAAAAGCATAAAAAGTAGAAGTTTTTCTTGCAAAGATTTTCAGAGTATTATATTATTCAATCACTAATGCAATAAGATTATAATGTCGAGGCCTGTTGAGGTGGAGCCATTTTTAAACTACTTTATACACTGGGTTGTTTGTGTTCTATTTATGTAAATACAATCTTAATCTGCAAAATAACTATCATATGGTTATTGGAGTTACTCTTTTCCTTGACAATGTAGAGAACACACACTACAAATTAGCATTAAATAGAAATACACAAGTACTACAGACCTGTTCTTTAGGACAGTAGTACATGTACATGTGCAAGTTAGTTTCCACGACTGATAACAATAGTTTGTTCAGAATGCATCTGCATTTAAAAATGCAAAAAATTGACTATCAGTTATTAATGTACAAAACTTCTCTTTTTGAGGATAGAAATGATTTGGATTTGAGAAGCTGTTGAACAATAAACTTACTGCTAATGAAAATTTAAATTCAGATGAGTAGATATTTAAATAATCCTTGTTGTAGCAGCTGCCACGTTGCATAAAATAAAATCACCAAATAAATGAGACAAGAACACTAAAAGTAGGGGAGGTAAACAAAATGCAATAGATAGAAATTAATAATAAATAAAATGTAAATATCGGCCTGTATGTGCATTAGTACTTCAAGTCTAAGTCTGCCTGTTGAAGTGAAGAGTAGTCGGAGTAATGTGTGTGTGTGTGTGTGTGTGTGTGTGTGACAGGATTCCTCCGAGTCGTACCACATGGCCACCAGCCCCAGCAGAGCCTCCAGGAGAGGAGACATGACCTCCAGCCCCGGGCGAGACCTGCCCCCCTTCGAGGACGAGTCTGAGGGGCTGCTGGGGGACGGACCCCTGCCCGAGGAGGAGGAAGATGGGGACGGAGAAGAGCTGATCGGGGACGGGATGGAGAGGTGAGGACGGGGGTTGGCTTTGGTCTGAATCTCAAACAGCAGGTTTACGTTGTTGTGGGGCTTGCTGACAATGAGCGTTTTCTCCGTCCAGGGATTACCGAGCCATCCCGGCTCTGGACCAGTACGAGGCAGAGGGTTTGGACCTGGACGACGAGGATCTGTCAGAGCTGTCGCCTGGAGCCCGAGCCGCCGCTGAGGAGGCCATGAGGAGGCGGGACCGAGAGCAGGGTGTCAGCGGGCGGCTGAGGAGAGGACTGCTCTACGGTGAGGAGCTGTCTTTTAAAATACAACAGAAAGTTGGATATTGTAGTTGTGCCCACTGATTTGTCCCATTTATCAACAACTTTGCTGAGTCATAACTCAGTCAAACACAGCCCCAGGGTGACCAGTGCCTCGGTGCAGTGCAGACAGTCCCCGCGACTGTCTAGTTGTCAAAGCTGCTCCAAGAACCTCCTCTCTTCTCTAGTCTTGCTCTATGGCTGTAGATTAGTCTACCCTTTAAAAACATCTCTTTCAGATCCTGTAGCAAGCCAATACCTGTACAGACGCCCAGAATGCAGTTGTGCAATATCACCATCCACACCGCCCAGACCGTGCTGACCGCAAGAAGCATGAAACACGTTTTACAGTTTCAGGGGATATGATTTCTTTATCTATTGCAAATTAACATCCATAAATTCACTTAGAAATCATTAAAATAACTACAGAAGTTGCCAGAGGAGCTGCTAATTCAGCATACGTCAAATGCAGGATAAAAATAACAAGGCTCAAGTTTGAACCCACAGGAGCCCCCAACTCACTGTTCCCATGGAGACATTATACATATCTATGAAACTGTAGTTCCAAAACTGGAGCAGGGTCATCCCTCATCATATACAAGTATAACAAAGAATAATAAGAGGAGTTACAAAATACATTAACATTTTTCATTTCCTCTTACAAAGAGCAGATCTGTATGTATAATACAATCATAAATATAATAGATGGATAAAAGGTGTAAAAGACATTAGAGGAAAAGGGTGGATAAATGAGCTGTCAGTACCATCTTACATTAAAAGAAGCTGACAGGTGTTAGGCAGAGGTGTCTTTTTGAAGGGTCCAGGGTGGCCGAGGGGATCGGGTGAATAACTTGTTTATTTTGCTGTGTCTAGACAGCGAAGACGAGGATGATGAGCGCCCGGCGGCTCGAAGAAGGCGATTGGCTGAGCGGGCAGCAGAGGGCGTTGCAGACGGAGAGGAAGAGGAAATGATTGAGAGCATCGAGAACCTGGAGGACATGAAGGTTGTAATACTGCTGCTACAGTCGTGAAAGTTCAGATGCAGTACTGTTTTTTTTTCTCCTGTCTAACTGGTACTTTTCAGCGGTGGGTCTGACGGTTTTTTCCCCCATCTGCAGGGCCACACTGTGAGAGAGTGGGTGTCCATGGCGGCTCCCAGGCTGGAGATCTACAACCGCTTCAAGAACTTCCTGCGGACCCACGTGGACGAGAACGGCCACAACGTCTTCAAGGAGAAGATTAGCGACATGTGCAAAGGTAGTGTGGGTGTGGTCTTGTTTAACTGTATTCAAGGGGTCCAAAACCGGGAGTCCCATATACTTGTGGGGCCAAAATCCTGGACCCCATAAGTTTAAAGGGCTGTTTAGGGTTAAGCCTTGGTAATAGGGTTACGGTGAGGGTAAGAGTTAGGTCAGGCATTTAGTTATGATGGTTAGGAGCTAGGAAATGCGTTATGTCAATGATGGGTGCCCACAAAGAGAGTGCCAAACGTGTGTGTGTGTGTGTGTGTGTGTGTGTGTGTGTGTGTGTGTGTGTGTGTGTGTGTGTGTGTGTGTGTGTGTGTGTGTGTGTGTGTGTGTGTGTGTGTGTGTGTGTGTGTGTGTGTGTGTGTGTGTGTGTGTGTGTGTGTGTGTGTGTGTGTGATATATTTCTGAATTCTGGTTTAAAATGAATGAACTAGTGGCCCTAGTGACTAGTAGTTGGCTCAGTTGGCAGAGCAGGCGCACATATATAGAGGTTTATTTATTCCTCAACGCCGCGAGTTCAACTCCGATCCTGTGGCTTTTTGCTGCAGGTCATTCCCCCTCTCTCTTCCCTTTCATGTCTTCATCTGTACTGTAAAATGAACGGCCAAAATGCCTAAAACATCCTCACCTGCCATTCCAGAGAACAAGGAGAGTCTGGTTGTGAACTATGAAGACCTCGCAGCCAGAGAGCATGTTTTGGCCTACTTCCTGCCAGAGGCTCCAACTGAGATGCTGAAAGTAAGTTCAGTCCTGTTGTTTTTAGTGATATTAAAATGTTATTGTATTTTTATTCAAAGACACTGTCCCAAAGAAGAAATCATTTTCAAAAATCATATTTTTCTGAGGCCTGTCCTGTGAGAGCCTCCTGTCTCTGACTACAAATCATTCAGGTTGCTGCTGGGTTCAGACTGGTGTGAAAGCAGTCGATGAACTCTGACTAAACAGAACTAACAGCGATGGATCCTTTTATTTTTCTTGGTCTTTAAACCGTGTGTGTGTGTGTGTGTGTGTGTGTGTGTGTGTGTTTTGTCGTCAGGTTTTTGATGAAGCAGCTAAAGAAGTGGTGCTGGCCATGTACCCCAAATATGACCGCATTGCCCACGAGATCCACGTCCGCATCTGCAACCTGCCGTTGGTGGAGGAGATCCGCTCCCTCAGGTAACATTTAACTTCTGTCTTCTTTACATAAACAGCATCTGTCCTGTCAGGGAGGTGGGATGCTTCCTCCTGTTGCTAATGCTGTGTTCATGTTGCCAAGATGGATGTGTGATTAGAGTGGGTCGTGTTAAGATTTTAATAATATATGCATACAAATTTGATTTAATTGCATCAACCTGTAAAACAACCAGTAATCACAATACTGTAATGTCTACATGACATGAAAAATCGACATAAGGTTTCTACTTTTTACCTGAAATATTTGTGTGTCTGAATAGAGGATCTAAAGACAGTGCTGTATGTTCTGCAGGTTGTAAAGCCCTCTGGGGCAAATTAGTAGTTTGGGGTTACATAAATAAAACAGACTTACTATGTGCTTTATACACAAACACTGCATGAATCATTATCTACTGCGTGTAGTGCAGACATCAGAATCAAAATGAGCAGATGGAATGGTAAATAATGCATGATGTGCAGACTTCAAGGTCCACCAATACGAGTTTTACAAAAAGCAGGGAACAGAAGGAAGCTAAAAATGAAATTGGGCAACAAATCAAGTCGTCTCTTGTTCTTCTTCTGTCCTCTTCAGGCAGCTCCACCTGAACCAGCTGATCCGGACCAGTGGCGTGGTGAGCAGTTGCACTGGCGTCCTGCCTCAGCTCGGCATGGTCAAGTACAACTGTAACAAGTGTAACTTTGTGCTGGGACCCTTCTTCCAGTCCCAGAACCAGGAGGTGAAGCCGGGCTCCTGTCCCGAGTGTCAGTCCCTGGGCCCCTTTGAGATCAACATGGAGTTGGTGAGAGGCCCCTGTGTGTGGTGGACACGTTGGACATTGTGTTTTTGTTGATGAAGTGAGCTTTCCTAAGGATTAAAACCTTCACACGCTCATTATCCTAATTAAATGTCCACCACAGTGTGTAATCACAACAGTTTCGGCATTATGACTTAAAGTGCTCATATTATGCTTTTTGTCTTTATCCCTTTCTTTTATTTTTATTTATATATCTTTTTTGGTGCATGTTATAGGTTTACATGTTTAGTGAAAAAAGCCCAAAGTACCTAGGTACTATCAGGGCCCTCAAACTCTGCTTCTGACTGGCTAGTAGTCCTTACCTAGGTACTGAGCATGTGCGAGTTTCAACAAAGATGGAACAGAAGTGAGATGTCTCAATCTGTAGCTAAAACGGAGAGCTTAACACACAGGGTGAAAAGAGGAGCTGCAACAATGTGCAGTACAACAAAAATGTTTTTGTTTTAAAAATGAAACCATGTAAACCTATTGTGGTATAACGTCTAAATATAATTATGAACCTGAGAATGAGCAGAATATGAGTTCTTTATCTTTTCCGGTGCAATTTTTAGCAAATCGTTTATTTACAGTAAATGCTTTCATCCAATGACCTGTTGACCTTTGTCTCAGTAAATTAACCAATCCCCGCAGACCGTGTACCAGAACTACCAGAGAATCACCATCCAGGAAAGCCCCGGTAAAGTAGCCGCCGGCCGCCTCCCGCGCTCCAAAGACGCCATCCTGCTGGCCGACCTGGTGGACAACTGCAAGCCTGGAGACGAGATCGTGAGTGGAGTTAAAAACATTTATGAACACACCTTTTCATTCCTGAAAACATGAATAAATCAAAGACAAAAGTTGAAACAGTGAGATTTGTTTGCCTGACACATAATACCAGGTGAGTTCCTTCTTCAGCACAATGAAAAAGAACTAACATGATGATTTTCTTTCCCTCTCAGGAACTGACGGGCATCTACCACAACAACTACGACGGCTCTCTGAACATGGCCAACGGCTTCCCCGTGTTTGCCACGGTGATCCTAGCCAACCACATCACCCGCAGAGACGAGGGCGTTGCTGTGGCCGAGCTGACCGACGAAGACGTCAAGGCCATCGTCGCCCTGTCCAAGGACGAACGCATCGGGGAGAGGGTGAGGAAGTCACACACACACTCGCACGTGTCTGATTGGTTGCTTCAGACAGTCTGGTAAAGAAAGCTTGTAACTGCAGGTGATTTGTTGTCATAGATACCGAGGTCTGCTTCACCAAATATGTTGGTACACTTCAGTCAGTGCAGTTACACCAACACAGAAAATTGATGTATTTTTCACAAGATGATGGAAATTTTTCTCTGCTATTCTAACCTATGCACACGTTATGCATGGAGTCAAAACTTATTTTTAGTATAATTTTGTTCTTTGTGCACAAACAAAACAGTTTGCTGTCTGATTGCCCCGCAGACATTTCTGACTTTTTCTTAAAAAAGAATGTATTAAAGTCCCAGTGTGTAATTTTTTTTTTAGTTAATTATCAAAATCTGTGTTGCCGTTCACAAACTTGTCCTTTTTTCACGAATATTGACCACCATCATCAATTCCAAGTATTCCTATTGGCTTGAAATTTTACATTTGCATTCCCATGAGCTGGGGCAGATGCTTCACATTCATGCTCTATCTTGAAATACGTTAGCCGGTGAGGGACATACAGGATATACTGCTCCACCTTCCGCGTTTTCTCTCACATGATAAACTCACAGGCGCTGCTAACGGGTATCGTCTCTTCCTGGCCCCGGTACTTTAGAAGAAGGAAATGTGGTAGTCCACACGTATTCAAAATCCAAATTTCAAGAACGGATTCTTCTTCTTCACCCAGAAAAAGAAAAGAGATTGAGAAAAGAAAAAAAAGACCTGCTTTTTGAAGCGTGACGGCCACCGTAGCTGGAATACGTACTTTGAGCTGCGAGGTGCGAGAGAGTTGATTGCGATATATGATCTCAACGCTAGATGGGAGAAATTTATACACATTGGACGTTTACATTAAAACTAAATTATAGCTTTTCTTTGGGCAGAAAGCAAGAGAAATACCAAACTCTACACTACTATTAGCAACAGACAGAGAGCATTTAATCTCTTCTTTATCAGCTGGGTCAACACAGAAGCTGGTTTAAACAGTTTTACTGGATCAGTAAATTAAAACCTGAGCCCTATTACCAGCCACACATAAAGACAGCTGGTTTGTGACATTTCCTGTGCAGATGTCCCTTAACCAGGTCTCTGTTGTGTCTGCAGATCTTTGCCAGCATGGCGCCGTCCATCTACGGCCACGAGGACATCAAGCGAGCCCTGGCCCTGTCCCTGTTTGGAGGAGAGCCTAAGAATCCAGGTCACTACCAGCCTGAAGCAGGAACCCCTTTCTCTCTGTGTGCCCTCCTTCTGTTTCTGTTCACTAATACCCCCTCTCTTTCTTCCAGGTGGTAAACACAAAGTGCGTGGAGACATCAACGTGCTGCTGTGTGGAGACCCGGGAACCGCCAAGTCTCAATTCCTCAAGTACGTATCGATGCCCAAAATACAGCTGTAAAAACATTTAGATACACTAAATGTAGATGTATATAAACCCAGCTAATGGACATATGAGGGGTTTAGCAATACATTTTTAAACTATTTTTTTTTATGCTAAATATGAAGCTACAGCCAGATCTGTTAGCTTAGATTAGCGTAAGCGTTGACTTCCTGTAGTCACTGAAGAATTCCAGGAAGTTACTCCTCGTGGCCATCAATCATCTTGCACGCAACACCACAACGTGTCATTTTTCCACATCTGTTTTTGTACAGATTAAAGAAACATGTTAATTAGTGAGCTTCAGCCGTGCTGCAGCTAGCGGTTTTTCACTATTTACAGTCTTTGTGCTAAGCTAATACCCAGCTGTTACTTAACTGTACATATATTGAAAATAGTTCCAAAGTAAGTGAAAGTTATACTTGTCAAAGTTGTTGGAGTATGAAAGAAAAGAGAACTTCCTCTAATGAAAACCTAAAGTGGCACTCAGAGCGCAGACCTCTGCTCCTCCGATGGGCCCACAGGTCGCTCTTCACTCTGTGTTCCTGAGCTTTAAGTCGTAATTTGGGAACAACATGAACGCTACAAAGAAGATGTTGTATTTCAGTGCTCAGTGTTTTAAACACGATCAGAGCTGTTTCCAGTATTTGTGTAACAACATAGCGCAGAGGTGAGCCATGCAAGATTTTTCAGATTATTCTGACACCTGGATTCAACACAAATGCCCCATTCTGCAATGTTAATGAAAGTCAAAATGATTTATGTATGCGCCTCGTGATTTGGATTTGCTCCAAAAAAGATTTCCCCTCGGCCCATGCTTCACCCTTCCACCGAGCCTTCATTTGCACGTGGGCGGCCATTTTCAGAAGCGGACATTTCAACCTCTCCGGTTTCAAAAATAACATCATGCACAGCTGTCAGTTTTCAGAAAAGTCTTCATTTGTGTTCCTATATATGCCGTCAAAAGAACGCCAAACCTGTAGGTGGCAGTGTAACGAGAAGCTCAAGCCCACGTTAGCCAGTCAGAATCCTGAAAGTAGCAACAGCATCCAATCCCTTCCTCTCTCTTCCCTTCCTCACTTCCTCGGCTGCCTAAACCTCCGTTTGTCTCAGTTTACATGCAAACGTGCAAACAAAGATTTCAGAAATCTCCCCTCTGGCCGGAGTTTTTAGAAAGACTCGTTTTCAGAGGAAAATTCTCCGTTTGTGGGTAAACAAAGGGAACAAATGAAGAGAAATGTCTTTGTTAGTTTCATAAAAAATCTGATAAGTAGTCTTTCTGTAATCCAGACCAGGGACCAGCAAAACACTTACAAATATTGGGATTTAATCTCTTAGTTGGCGGCGATCTGATTTAAAAACTGATCTTCCATTTTAAGACGTGCCAGAGTGTGGACGGAACCAGACAGAATGCAAGATAAAAAAGAAGCATATTTGATTAGAAAGCCTTTAAATCTGAAGCCCTGATGGAGTTCTCTCTGCAGGTACGTGGAGAAGGTGTCGAGCCGCGCCGTCTTCACCACGGGTCAGGGGGCCTCTGCCGTCGGTCTGACGGCGTACGTCCAGAGACATCCGGTCAGCCGCGAGTGGACGCTGGAGGCCGGAGCGCTGGTGCTGGCCGACCGCGGAGTCTGTCTCATCGATGAGTTTGATAAGGTGAGCCGAGACTTTAAATGATTATTCTGTCAGCCTGGGGATGGAATCATACCCGTCTAACCTCACGCTGTCCTCCAGATGAACGATGCAGACAGGACGAGTATCCACGAGGCCATGGAGCAGCAGAGCATCTCCATCTCCAAGGCCGGCATCGTCACCTCGCTGCAGGCCAGATGCACCGTCATCGCTGCCTCTAACCCCATCGGTACATAAAACAGTGTTTCTGCGTGTTGTTTCATTTAAGTTAGATTAAAGTCTATTAGTTATTAATCTCAGTACAAACTGCTTGAGATAGTCGGAGCATCATAGTCAACGTCTCGTGGTCGCTCTCTGTGCTTGTCTCCCTGCAGGCGGCAGGTACGACCCCTCCCTGACCTTTTCTGAGAACGTGGACCTGACGGAGCCCATCGTGTCTCGATTTGATGTCCTGTGTGTCGTCCGAGACACCATCGACCCTGTGCAGGTAGACGCATTTTTATATTTCATTCTTCTGTTGGACTGGGGTAGAAGACAGGAGTCATCTTTAACTATAAGCCATGATGAATAATCCCTGTCTGGGCTGTAAAGTGTGTTAGTCAGTATGAGTCTCGTCTGCCACAATGAAATAATCTTCAGTTCAGTCCGTTGTCAGACACTCACTGCTCTCTCCTCTGGCTTGTGATTGGCTCTCTTTCCAAACCAGGATGAGATGTTGGCGCGCTTTGTGGTTGGCTCCCACATCAAGCATCACCCTAGCAACAAGGAAGGGGGCGTGGCCTTAGAAGAAGTCGTTCTGCCCAACACGACCGATGTGCCGCCGATTCCCCAGGACCTCCTAAGGAAGTACATCATCTACTCCAAGGAGCGGGTATGAGCACAGTCTCCATCTTCAGTGACCATCACTCACTCACTCACTCACTCACTCACTGTGTGTGTGTGTGTGTGTGTGTGTGTGTGTGTGACTCATTACTGCATGATTGGTGACTGAATGCAGAACAAAATGAATGATTCCACTTTACCTGGCTACGACTGCACGTTTCACATGTTAATATTTAATGTGTTGAAATAATAACCCACTTATTTTAAATTATTGTTAAAATTGGGTTTATTCAACTATTTATTCATGTCTTTGTGCTACAAGCTGCTCTAACGGTGAAATGTTGATTAATAAAGTACTGTATGTATCTACAGTATGTAGCACACACTTAGTTTTATGTTTTCATAATGCTGCCCCCAACAGCAGCCATTTCTTACCCGCCTGTGTCTTTTAAAGCTTTTGTCAGCCGCTTCCAGTTTAGAGGCAACAAATCACTTCACATCAATGAAATGTAAACTTTGTAAAGGAGGTTATTAATTCTTGTCTGCAGGTTCATCCCAAGCTGAACCAGATGGACCAGGACAAAGTGGCTCAGATCTACAGCGACCTCCGCAAAGAGTCAATGGTGAGTCCTCTGAACCTTTCCCCCTTACAGTGACACAGATCATGTTCCTGAAAGAAATGTGGGTGAAATAACAGGAGTGTATACAAACTTATGGTCATCATTTGTTGACCCACAAAACATGGAGAAAGTAGTTTGCTGCTGTTTTTGAATTTATTGCATTTAATTTAATTTTGGTCTCGCTGACAGGCGACAGGCAGCATCCCCATCACAGTGCGTCACATCGAGTCCATGATCCGCATGGCCGAGGCCCACGCCAAGATGCACCTGAGGGACTACGTGCTGGAGGACGACGTCAACATGGCCATCAGGGTGATGCTGGAGAGCTTCATCGACACGCAGAAGTTCAGCGTCATGAGGAGCATGAGGAAGGTGTGTTTTCTGTTTTCAAACCTGATCCCAGTGAAATCCAAGCGTCCCTGTTGTGATATCTTTTTCCTGACCTCCCTGTCTGTGTTTCTGTCCAGACGTTTTCCCGTTACCTGGCCTTCCGCAGGGACAACAACGAGCTGCTGCTCTTCATCCTCAAACAGCTGGTGGCCGAGCAGGTCTCCTACCAGCGGAACAGATATGGAGTCCAGAACGACTCCATCGAGGTGGCGGAGAAAGACCTGCAGGATAAGGTAACCAGAAATGAAGACGGGAGCTACTGAACATGTTAAATAGTACATTTAGGTGAAGTGTTATTTTCAGCCCAGACGGCCACCATTGGCTAGCCTTTGTATAGCTGTGGATCACTGCTGCAGGCCTTTAGGTTTTTATTTATTTTATTTTTTTTAAATCTAATATTCATTTAATATTAAGTTAGAAAAACACTGTTTTCGTGGACTCGGAGTGCAGAGGAATACATGCTCCAGAGCTGGCGTGAACGGAGTCACATGACTCTGACACGACTCAACCTCAGCTTTGATTTAGATTTAACATTGACTTCACTTGGACTTGATTAGACTGGATTTTAGATTTTAAAATCTTTTATCAGTTTATGTGTGTTATATTTAGAATATAGCCAAAACATGTCCCACACTGAGGAATGCGTCCAAGCTCTTCACCGTCTTTGTCCTCTTCTTCCTCCTCCAGGCGAGACAGATCAACATCCACAACCTGACGTCCTTCTACGACAGCGACGTCTTCCGCTCCAACAAGTTCAGCCACGACGGGAAGAAGAAACTGATCGTGCAGCAGTTCTAGAAGCTCTCACCATCCACTCCTCTTCATCTTCCTCCTCCTCTTCCTATTAGAGTGCTTCAGGAACTCCATTTCTTAGCCCAAAATGGGTCCTCAAAAAAAACAAAGTACTTGGGATTGATCGTGTTTAGACTCCAGCGTGAGGCGTTGCTGCCTTTAGGTGTGAACTGGTGCCTGGAAGGAAGCAGACAACAGACGATGATCCGAGTGGGAGACATGCAGCAGTAACCCCCCCACTGTTGTGTTGGAATCTTAAAGTAGCGGCGAGAAAGATGGTGGGTCAGACAAAATGGGGAAATGGCCACAGATCACGCAGAGTTTCCACTGGATTGTTTGGGTAACCATGGTGACTGGAAGTAACGATTTAGGTTCATCAAGAAAGCCTCTCCATGAAATGAAGATTTTGGTTTCAAAATAAGAGCTAGTATTTGGTAAAACGCCTTGATGAAAGTTATTTAACTGCAGACATATTGAATGAAAATTGAAAAAGGAAAATAACAGAATCCAAATCTTCAGGTCATTCCATGCTGTTGCCCCTCCTTCTTTTCCATCTTGCCCCGGGTTCGTCTCTGTATCCGCCCTCTGGTGGGGCTGGTTGTAAATAAATGTAGATGTCTATGTCCGTGTTGAAGAAACAGGAGTTATTGTTCACCTCTCTGTTACCAGCTTCTGTCCAGATGGAGGACATCTCAGATCTTTCTGCTCGCTGGGTTTTGATGCTTGTGTGTTCACAGGTGAAGTGAGTTTCAGCCTCCAGACGTGACACAAGTCACATTTGGACAGATAATTAAAAACAACGTGCTTAAAGAGGTTAAAGTGATCCGATGTTTGTACTGACTGTAGGTCTGTTCCATATTAAACTTGTATTTGTTAAACATGTATTTTGTCCCCTTTGGTCCAAATAGAGTTTTGTCCACATCTCATTAATGAACACTGATGTAATAGTTGTATTTAATTCCTGCTGAGTGTCTGCTCACAGCCTGTGGTGTAACCTCCTGACTGGTTCATTTGATGAGTTTCACCTTTTAATCTATTTTCATCATGAGGAACGTTTGATCCCGTCTTCTCCTGTCCACATGTCAAAGTGTTAAGTACAATTTTGAGGTACCTTTATTTTCCATTTTCTGCCACTTTATATGCTCAACTTCTACTACACTACATCTCAGAGGGAAATATTGTACTTTTTACTGCACTTTTTTTGATAACTTTAGCTACTTAACAAATTGATCTATTGCTATAGGATGACATATTAGACTTTATTGTTCCTCAGGCAGTAAGTTCACAAGCTACCCAGCAATAAAGTAGTGAAAATGAGGGGTCATGATGGCGCAGTGGATATGACACGTGCCTTTGGTGTGGGAAACCTGGGTTCAGTTTCCACAGTGTTACATAAACCAATGTGTCCCTGAGCAAGGCACTTAACCCCTAGTTGCTCCAGAGGTGTGTGACCATATATATATATATATATATATATATATATATATATAAATTGTAAGTTGCTTTGTGTAAAGGGGTCAGCTAACTGATATGTAATGTAGAAAAGCTCCACCTTAACAGCTGCGTTATAAAGTGATGAACACAATGCATCGATACTTATAATTTAGTAATATTATTCTGCGTAATGAGTACTTTAACTTTTGATACTTTAAATATATTTTGAAGTTAATGTATTTTATTGCAGAGTTTTCTACACTGGTATTACAACTTTAAAATATGCAGACCAGTGCAGATGCAGTAATTCCAGTGTAAATATTCTTTTATATAAATATATGTTGTACTTAATCCTATTTTTCTCATTTTAATTTGTTTAATAGTGATACAAGTGGGGATCACAAAGATAAAACAACTTACGAGGAGCACTTGAAAGCAACTGTCAATCCAGAGTGTATGGCGACCATAGACCGTTAATATTAATATTATATAAATATAAATACAGTCTATGATATGACGACAGCGACACCCAGCGGCCAGCAGTCAGCGGCGGTGCTGCAGCAGATCCGATCCCGGTGTGACCGCAGCTGTACCCGCACGGCGCGCACACAGTCCGTCTGTCTGTCTGTCTGCCTGCCTGTCTGTCTGTCTCTCTGTCTGTCTCTCTGTCTGTCTGTCTGTACGGACACCGGAGACAGCCAGTGAGCGAGCCCGCACTCAGCAGACCCAGCACGGCCATGAGCACGGCGTTTTCCTGACGCTCTCCACCTCCATCCAGAGAGCATCTGCAGCTCCGATCTGTGTGATCTGTCCATTCAGAGGAGAGGAGAGGAGAGGAAGCACTGCAGCAGACATGCCGGGCCTGCTCCACATCACACTGACCGGTGAGTCTTCTTATTTTCAACCTCTATTCAGCCTATTTCACTTCTTCATATTTTTACCGGTAATAGGACATACACACAACAAGAAGCCCCACACCAGCGACTTTAATAACCATCACATCAGTGTCACTGCTGAGCACCACACAGACATGTTTTTAACTCCCTAAAATAATATTATGTTGCAGTATTAATAGCAGTGTTATTAATAGTAATACTGTATGAATCAGGGTATTCAGCAGCAGAGCATGAACGCAGGCTGGTTTTAATGAAGCGTTCAGGTTCAATTCTGCGGGTGCACAGGCTGGCAGTGTGTGGGAGGCACGCAGTCCACTTAAATCAGCAGACACACACTGCAGTGTCTGACACACACACACACACACACACACACACACACACACAAATAATCATCCTTATCATAACCAGTACAGGTTAGTTTTATCAGGATGATCAACAGCAGTTTTGCATAGTCATGAACAACTATATATAGCCTATATATAGTTCTTTTTTACGTAATGGACCAAAAGATTGCTCTATGTTTGGATTACCTGCAAACCTATTGGCTTGCATTGGTTTGACTTTAAAATACACTAAAAGTCAAAAGATTGTGCCTTTAAAATACAAAGATATTACATTTAAAACGATTTAAAACAAATTTCCCAAAATCTCACATTTGAGAAACTGTAAACAGACTTTCCCCTGATAAATGACAGAGAAAGGCCAGCAGCTTCAATCTTAATCATTCTCAATAATCGATTAATTGTGGGAAGATCATATACAGGAATTGTATCCAAAATCATATAACTTTTTTATTTCCCATCAAATGTGAGAAAGAAAACCATCGAATCATCACATTTGAGAGACAAGCAGGAACTGTTGTAAAAAAAAATGCAGATTCATTTTCTGAGGATTGACTAATGTATTCCAAACATCATCATCATCATCATCATCATCATCATCATGCCCCATCATCATGGTGCAGGTTCAGCTGTCCTGTATCTGTGAAGCTGCGCTGGTGTTGAGGCTAAACTCAACATTATTTCTCTTTGAAGTATAAAAACAGATAATCTTTTATTCTCCTAATGATAAAACATTTTGAAGAAGTCTAACTGCTTCTCCTTATGGTGGATTGATTAGAAAAGAGAGAAGATGATGAGCTGAACCTCTCCAGCCAACCCTTCCTGTCTCTGTCGGGGTGTAGGGGGATTTGGGGGAGGGTCCCAGCCAACTTTAAGCTGATCTGGGGGGGCTTTAAGGGGAACACACTGCTCTCAACACAGAATTAAAGCTTGCATCGGCAGGATGAAGGAAATATAGTTGTGCCATCAGATTTGAACTGTTTTCTGCAGTGTTTATGGAAATTTCCAACCGCCACACGACTGGTGTTAATCAGCCAGATGGCCACAGACCCACACGGCTGATGATGCTCATTATACAGCGGAAAGCAAATGCTGCCTACCCATGGAAATTGCGGGGTCATATTTTTGACATGTGGAGTAAAAAATAACACTCCCAAATATTCCTCAAAACACAAACAAACAAAAAGACAGATTTAATTCAACATCAAACATGGACATGCAGAAACAAAGATAAAAGATAGAACATAAAGACTACAGCAGCATATGAAACAGCCGTTGCAACACAGTTGCTTTTGAATTTTAAACAACATGGGATTCAACATTTTCATAACCATCATCAAAGGGATCATCCCTACGCCCCCAGGGTACGTGTCTCTTGATACAAACTAATATTGGAAGACACTGGTAGGGACGGTCTTCGCAGTTTGAATTGCAGAACGAAGGGAGATGGGTGTTAAATGCAGTTTGAATGGTAAAAATATGTTCAGCTACTAGAGAGATGTCAGATGTCAACACTTAGAGGTCCTCATGGGGAGACAGGAACTACGTACTGTAGCTTTAAGAAGGAACACAGGAGCTTCATCACTTAGAGGTCCTCATGGGGAGACAGGACTACGTACTGTAGCTTTAAGAAGGAACACAGGAGCTTCATCACTTAGAGGTCCTCATGGGGAGACAGGACTACGTACTGTAGCTTTAAGAAGGAACACAGGAGCTTCATCACTTAGAGGTCCTCATGGGGAGACAGGACTACGTACTGTAGCTTTAAGAAGGAACACAGGAGCTTCATCACTTAGAGGTCCTCATGGGGAGACAGGACTACGTACTGTAGCTTTAAGAAGGAACAGGAGCTTCATCACTTAGAGGTCCTCATGGGGACACAGGACTACGTACTGTAGCTTTAAGAAGGAACACAGGAGCTTCATCACTTAGAGGTCCTCATGGGGAGACAGGACTACGTACTGTAGCTTTAAGAAGGAACACAGGAGCTTCATCACTTAGAGGTCCTCATGGGGAGACAGGACTACGTACTGTAGCTTTAAGAAGGAACACAGGAGCTTCATCACTTAGAGGTCCTCATGGGGAGACAGGACTACGTACTGTAGCTTTAAGAAGGAACAGGAGCTTCATCACTTAGAGGTCCTCATGGGGAGACAGGACTACGTACTGTAGCTTTAAGAAGGAACAGGAGCTTCATCACTTAGAGGTCCTCATGGGGAGACAGGAACTACGTACTGTAGCTTTAAGAAGGAACACAGGAGCTTCATCACTTAGAGGTCCTCATGGGGAGACAGGACTACGTACTGTAGCTTTAAGAAGGAACAGGAGCTTCATCACTTAGAGGTCCTCATGGGGAGACAGGACTACGTACTGTAGCTTTAAGAAGGAACAGGAGCTTCATCACTTAGAGGTCCTCATGGGGAGACAGGAACTACGTACTGTAGCTTTAAGAAGGAACAGGAGCTTCCCAAACAAACACCTTATTACTACGTGCAAGCTAAAAATGTCTAGTGCCAGTTTGTCACCACAAATCACATTTGACTTAATACTTTTATGTATTTGCGTGGTGCAGAATGAGTCATCAAAAATATATTAATGTTCAACAGAAAAAGAGAGATTTGGATACAGAAAAAAGTCTTTTTAACCTAAAACGTACTCTTTATTTCATTTGTATTCCATCCAAAAGTAGCTACTACTGAGGCTGTTGGGAATTGAGCCTAATTTAAAGGGTCTGCTGTGGAGAACCTAAGTGGGATTCTTGTTACCATAGTCATTAGGATTCAAGGACGTGACATAACCTGGGTAAATATTGGAGATGAATGTGAAAGATGGAGACAGCTTAGAGCCCAAAAGGACGCAGAGTTGGCTAAATTCCTCCTGAACAGGTAGCTAAGCATTAGCTTCAGGCTAATTTATCACAGGCATGTTATATCATTTCAAAATTCTAATTCTATCTTCTCCGCTGTGCTGTAGACAAATGTCTGGCTATGTGAGACGAGCGTCTAGCAACACTGTTGAGGATGCTCCTTCAGGGGTTTTGGAGGAGGGTCTGGCAAAGCGAGACTATGGATGCTGCGGTCTCAGCCTGCCAACCTCTGGGAACTTTCAGTCTGGGGAGGAGGGGGCGGGGGAGACTCTCTCCAGTATTTTGAATATGTACTGCAGTAACTACACTGACCAAAATTAGAAACGCAACTCTTTTGTTTTTGCCCCCATTTTTCATGAGCTGAACTCAAAGATCTAAGACTTATGTACACAAAAGGCTTATTTCTCTCAAATTGTTCACAAATCTGTCTAAATTTGTGCAGTATTGGGGGGGTCCGAAAACCAGTCAGTAAAAAAAATAAAAATAAAAATGATATAGAAGTTTCTGGATATTGGCAGGCCACTGTAAAATGTGCAGTTTGATCACACAAGTTTTGATGGCGCGTGCAGTTGGCATGCAGACGGCAGTGAATTGAATGTTCATTTCTCTACCATAAGCCTTCTCCAAAGGCGTTTCAGAGAATTTAGCAGTACATCCAACCGGCCTCACAACCGTAGACCACGTGTAACCACACCAGCCCAGGACCTCCACATCCAGCATCTTCACCTCCGAGATCGTCTGAGACCAGCCCCCCCGACAGCTGCTGCAACAATCGGTTTGCATAACCAAAGAATGTCTGCACAAACCGTCTCAGGGAAGCTCATCTGCATGCTCGTCATCCTCATGGGGGTCTCGACCTCCTCATGGGGTCTCGACCTCCTCATGGGGTCTCGACCTGACTGCAGTTTGCCATCATAACTGACCTGAGTGGCCAAATGTTCTCAGTCAACGGTGTTCTCTTCACGGATGAATCCCATTGTGTGGGGGAGCGGTTTGCTGACATCAACGTTGTGGATGGAGTGGCCCATGGTGCCGGTGGGGTTGTGGTATGGGCAGGCGTATGTTATGGACAACAAACATTTTATTGAAGGCATTATGAATGCACAGAGATACACTGACGAGATCCGGAGGCTCATCGTTGTGTCATTCATCCACGACCAACACCTCATGTTGCAAGGATCTGTTCAATTCAATTTTATTTATAGTATCAATTCATAACAAGAGTTATCTCGAGACACTTTACAGATAGAGCAGGTCTAGACCAGATAGAGCAGGTCCAGACCACAGTCTTTAATTTACAAACAGCCAACAATTCCAGTAATTCGCCCAAGAGCAAGCATTTAGTACAACAGCAGCGAGGAAAAACTTCCTATTAGGGAGAAACCTCGGTGGTGAGGAAAAGGTCCTGGAAGCTGAAAACATCCCAGTTCCTGCATGGCCAGCATACTCACCGGACATGTCACGTTGGGGATGCTCTGCCTCGTCCTGACAATATCCAGCAGCTTCTTTTGATTTATTTTTTATTTTTTTACTGACTGGTTTTCAGACCTTCTGGTTGTTGTATTTTAAACACTAACCATCAGACTTACAGATTGCACCTTTAAGACTGAATTGTTTTTCTTCTGTTTTCGAAGCCCTCAGAGGGCGTTGGTGTCGAGCATCACAGGTTAACTGAGTTCCCTAAATATTTTAGCTGTGTGCTTTGCGTTCCCAGCCACCATCAGGGAGGGGTTTCTCTTTCTGCCTCTGTAATCTCAGGTTCGCTGTGGTTTGATGAACTTTGGAGGGTATCTCCCCTCCAGCACCTGCTCATATTGGCACCTCCGCATGGAGTTTATCTGTGTGAAGCTGATAACTCAGCTGTTCGGCCCCCCCGCTGCATGGACTGTGGAAGATTTCTCTGAAGTAATTACACTGCAAAGTTGCCTTTGCAGACAAAACATTTCAAGGTCACTGTGTAATGGTGAAACAAGGGTATGCAGAGAGAGAGCTGAGCTTTTATGTGTGGGTTAGGGTTGGGGGCTCTATGTTGGCTGCAATACAGACAGAACTTTGAATACATTTATAGTTGGCTTAGTTTTAATGTGATATGTTGATAGTTAGCAAAGGGTTTGAATACGAGTTTAGCTTCCCTGAAAGAGAGAAAAGCTCCCAGAAAGCCTCATTTGAGAAATTTGGAGGGGGGCTGTAAAATATTGTTATGTTTGTTGCCACTGTTTTTGTTTCTGAATACATTCATATTCCCCTATATATTTAGGTTTCTGAAATATGCACTTGGCAATTCACCCATAACAATGTCCAATAATTTGTGTCTATAAAACCATAACATCCATGTTACAGGTTGCACAGAATGATTTATGGTATTGTGTCCGATATGTGTATCATGTAATAAAGCCCTAAAGGAAATCTACGTTAAAGTAGTTTATTTATGTTCTTTTTAACACACACCTGGCCGCAGTGTGTTGGCATTTGTATTGTTTTATCCACATAATTTGAAATGTATGGTTAGGATATTTTTGCACACAGGCAGGTGCATTCAAGTGCTCCCTGGAAAAATAGGGCTCCTCTATGGTGTAATTCAAACAATGTATATATAATAATCTGCTTTTTGTAGTTTTTTTAAAGCAGCGTCAGTTGATGCAGCTCTGTTTTGGTCTCCACCAACATCTGAGGGAACTGTCTGGCTCTTTAGCTGCCAGATGTTCTCCAGCTAGTCGCTAACTTTGTCCGTCTGTCTTTTGGTGCTTATAGCAGCTGGTGTACAGTTGGCTTTATCGGAACTTTGTAGCTGAAAACAGCTGCTGAATGTGAACAAAAAACAGTAGTGGTGAAAGCAGTAAGCTTTGTAGAGCTGCACAGTAAAGTGATAGATCTGTGTGTTGTATTATACATATATGTCATTTTACCCATTGGCCATACAGGAATATACAGTTGTACTGTGGCATGTACAACCACTGCATAAGTTATACTGTACGTTCTTCATCTCTGTGATATATGGCACAATAATGCTGCATCAGGAAGGTGAAAGCTACATCAGCACAAACACAGCACAGTTTTACAACCTCTCTTTGGGGCTATAATCATATACATCTTCTTCCTCCTCACCCTTCAGCCAAATATTCAAAGATCAATGAGAGACCAGTAAGTAGAAGCAACTTGGTTATGGTGGTGTCTGGCTCATTGTCTATGATTTTCATCTATTTTTTGGTCCTTGGATATTGAATGTGAACACGGACTTTATTACCGTGCAGTTACATCAGCACAGTGCTGACTTCAGGGGTTTGGAAAGGAGAGATAAATTGGAACAACCACAGCACGTTTCCAATTCTTTGCTCCATCCCTCCATCCTTTCACTGTTTCCTCCATCTCTTCATCTTAGGCCAGTCATCCACAGAGAGCAGCGGGGCACACAGGACATTTTATAGGCCACTGGTTCTTTATGATAAGCACTTTTCAAAGGTGAACAAAATATTCTCCGATTAGCCAAGAAGGAAAGGCAGGAAATGGTGGATCTGAGGGGTTTCAGGGGCTTTGTGGCGACGGACAGAGAGCTTAACATGTTGGAGATGATATAGTAATCTGCTCTGTCAGCCTCATGGGTCAGACGGCCATCTGTGGTCCCAGACAGAGAGCACTATGGGATACATGAGGGAGACTGTGGTGACGGGGGATTACTGATGGGTGGATGGACACATAGATAGATAGATAGATAGATGAGTGAGTGAGTGAATGTTTGCTGTCATTGATGAATACAGTACCTTAACAACTAAATGGGAGACAAATGTATGTATTTTAATGAAATAAAAGGAAATCTGACAATAAACTCCTAAGTAGCAGTAACAACCCTGTATGTTTTTTTGAAGCTGAGGCTGTTTTTTATTTTAGAAATAAGTCTTGCTTTCCTTTGATGCAAATAGACGACTTGTTGCTGCTTATTTAATGTCTGTGATCCACTACATTGATGTTTTGTACCTGCATCTCTCTCTGTTTTCCCTCCTTGGGTACTGTATGGAGCATTATGAATCTTCAGCCACTCACTCCCCATTGCTCCTTGTGTGCTGGGGTTGGTTGGCCTGCATTGTCCATCCGTAGACGTAATCACAGGCATGTATTTATTTATAAGGCAATTCTTAACTTCATGGTCATTACATTATAGCCACTGCTATAATTACTGAGTCATATTTCTGTATATCTGTATAGCTGTCTCCACCCCCAGAGGCAGAAGGCCACCCACCCAGAGCCAGGGTCTGTCTGAGGTTTCTGTCTGTTAAAAGGAAGTTCTTTCTCACCACTGTCGCGCCAAAAGCGACAGTGGTGAAAGCTTTGGGGGGAATTGTTGGGTCTCTGTAAATTATAGTGAAATAACATCTGTTGTGGTTTGACCCTATAAATTAAATGGAATTAAATTGAACTTGCTTCCTTCATATCTATATGTATATAGATATATACTGTATATAAAGTATATACATTCCAAACATTTGATCAATTCTGGAGGCTACCGTCTCTGCTCTGGGACAGATTTCAAGGCTTGCTAACATCTGTCTGGTTGTTAGGTATCCTGCTCTTACTGCAGACTGATAGGGGTCCCTCTGCAATATGGGAGCCGGTCTCTTTAAGTGTTTTCAAAAATAGATTCAAGGAGGTTGGAGATGCTTTGACTGAGCTATTTGCCCCTATGTGACTAAGGATATGTTGAGTTATTTTTATATTTGTTTTATTCATTTTGTCATTACTTTTTATTACATTTTATATTCTATTTTATTCCTGTATCATGCACTATTTTGTGTTTTATGTCTTTGGTTCGTTGGCACTCCATGCAGTGACTCTCTGAGGGCAGCAGTGGAAATAAAAGCCCTACATGTAGAATGCAGACTATTCAGTTATTGTTGTTCTTTAAAGTATGATGGGTAACAAACAAAAAAAACATGAAATCTGTTTAGGGAATCCATTAAAGGGATTTAATCTGTTAAATCATTGAGGTCCACCTGACTTTTTGCTTTTCATTTGACTTGTTTTTATGAGCCACTGCAGGTAAATGATGTCCCATTATTAACTGACGGTGTAGTTTTGGCCCCAGAAGAAGAATTAATTGATTTAAACTTCCTTTTATTGGACGTCCCCACAGTGTTGCATGACAGGGGAGGATTTCATAGATGTGAAAACTTGGATGTTAAGTTAGTTTTCCAGTCCAGAAGAGTACCTCTGCTGACAATCTAATTTCCTCTGAGATCAATAAAATGTCATTTCAGACTAAACACTGACATATGTAGTTATGTAATAAGACATATCCTCTTCTTCAGTGTGAGTTCTCTGTTTCCCATAGCTCTCCTGGCCAGCTGTGATGCCTTCCGATTGGGGTCGTCCCAGCGTGTCATCCCCCTCAATCCTTCGGTGGCCCGTCTATTCCAGGATGAAGGCCCAGCCCAGCCACACTTCATCCGGGAATTAGTCAGAACCAAACGTCACTCAGTCCACGAGTTAGTGCGAGCCCAGCCTAATTTGGTCCATGACATGGGCTGGCCAGAAATACATGAAACATCCCGTTCCCAGGGCAACATGGACGGCGCTAACTCCTCTCAGTTAAACCCACTGCCGTCTGCCGGCCAGGATGTAGCCAGGACCCGCCCTGCTGTGGAGGAAAACGTGGATGTGGAAGACGAGATGGAGGTGAGGATGACTTCAAGGTCATGTGTAGTAAACTTTAAAAGGTTAAACTTAAAGGTCACGTATAATACAACAAGTCTTTTCAACAAATGTGTGTGTGCCCAGTGTGCCTGGGATCCCAAAACTATATTGATTTTTTTAAGTGGAGTTGTTTGAGCTACTTCTTTATCATCAGTGTATTACCTACAGTAGATGGTGGTTGGCACACTTCCCACACTGAAGCTAAGCAATGTCCTACTGTGGATGGACGGCAGCAGCTAAACACATTTTAGATACCTATAAAAATCAGTTTAAGTGTATGTTATATTTAGAATATTTTCACAGCTTTACCTTGCTGTCAGACAGCACTTTCCGATGGGGAACTGAAGCCATTATATCCATCCATGCTCTCTGCAAAGCCACCAGACTCCTCAGACAAAAACATTTTACCTCCCAGAAGACAGTAGTTGTCTACTGCTGCCTCCATCGGTTAGTTAGTTTGTTAATAGTCTGACTATGAAATTTACTACAGAGAAAACAGGACGCCTTGTAAGTAAGTGATTTGGTAGTTTAAATGTTAATTAAGTTTTAAAGGTGCCCTGCCACACAACTTTACTTGCATTTTTCTAAATCTGTCAGGTCCATATGTGTGTGTGTGTGTGTGTGTGTGTGTGTGTGTGTGTGTGTGTGTGTGTGTGTGTGTGTGTGTGTGTGTGTGTGTGTACGTGGTGAATGTGAAGATGAACTGCTACCTCCTCTGTCAGCAGCAGCTGGTCAGTCTGACGTCATGCTGCCTGAGCTCATTAATATTCATGAGCTGGGTAAAGGATGCTGATAGCCAGGCTCTCATTGGCTAGCTGTTAGCCAATCAGAGTTCAGCAACTTAGCTGGTTGAATATTAATGACAACTGGCCCAAATGGAGCTGAGTCTTCCTGCAGGCTTTCTATAGACCCTTTGCATGTAATGTTACGCTCTACTCGTGTGAGTTATGAACGCCATGATGGACGGTGGCAGAGCTATGCTGCAGACGGACGGCAAGCTAAACGTGTACATGTTCTCACATACACAATCTGCAGAGTAATCCTCACCAACACAAGCACATGTATGTATTGCCCTTCTGTTTTAAATGACTGATAAATAATAATGAAAGTATCCTCACCAGCTAGCTGCTGTGCTAACCAGCTGTTCCTGCTAACATGTCAACTCGATGATGACCCACCCACATAGCTAACTATCATCGGTAATCGGTAAAAGAAAGCCGTTCCCTGGATCATTTAACTCATCACACATACAAAAATATTGGTTAAATTAAAGATGAAATGGCACAGAAACTTGCTTCAAAAAGGTAAAAAAAAAAACAAGTTAAATGTGGGTCTGCGGAGCTCCTTCCCCAGCCACGTGGTCGTGGTCATGTGGTCGTGGTCACGTGGTCGTGGCCACGTGTTTGCAAAGGGTCTACCCCGCAAAATGACGTGAAACAAGGTAAACAAGGCATTTTTTCCATGTTCAAACTTCAGACATTACCACAAAGTAATGAAATACATGTGGCAGGGCAACTTTAAAAAAAGATGATTGATACATCATTCTGGGTAACTGGGCAGATATGATCAAGGCTGAATGAGCAGCTTGACTGAGATCTACGAAGAAAATCCCTTAAAACTGACTGGATGTTTCAAATCTTCATCTGTTCAGTGCAACGTGTTTATTGTCTCCATGTCTTGGAAACTGACCATTTCGCATGTGCGAAGCTGCCATATGTATTATATTCCAGACATATGATTTCTCCTTTTCATTCGGGCCTTTTTTAGAGGCATGAAGTGATTGAAATGAACGAGCAGAGATCATATGAAAACATCCACATCAAGTAATGCTGTCATTTGTTTGATCGGCTTTAGAAGAAAGTTATTCTCCTTTTTAAATGCAGGTCATAACACCACACATTTGAGCAGTTTGGAGTCTGGAGAATAAATAGTTTATAAATGATGTGAAAAACACAATATTGTACATTTCTGTTTTTACAATTTTTGTAAATGATGTATATAATTCTGAATCAGTTGTAATAAGATGACAATCACACCGTCTGAACAAATGTGTTTCCCATTTTCAGCGTATGGTTCATCTGGTGGTTCCTCAGAATGCAGAAAGCTACAGGGGACGCCCAGATTCCAGCGACCCAGAGAAGGACCTCCTTGGGGGCCAGGAGCTGGCGATGCCTCGCTGGAGGCCTCGGGCTTCTATGGAACGGACATGGAGGACAGAGATAGGGGAGAGGAGGGAGGAGAAGACCGAGAGAGGAGAGGGGGAGAGGACGAGTGGGACAGAGACACGGGGGAGGACGGAGAGATGAGAGAGGGAAACGCCAGAGCAGAGGAAGAGGAGAGAGGAGGACCAGACGATGCAGATGTCCATGTAGTGGATGCCAACCACACAAGCCCAGACCTGGATGCTCTGATTGGTTAGTAGAAATGATCTTCCTGACAGAGCCAAACCAAAAGAGGCTGTTGACTAGGGCAGCACGATGTTTCACCAAAACAAGAATAGATTTTATTAAATTGGCTCAAAGTCTTCACTTCAAATATTAGGGTTAGGGTTAGGGTTAGACATGATAGACGTTAGTACAGACATGGATGTAATCTGCAACTAATACAACCATGAGGCGGGTTAATTCTAGTTCTATATTTCATTTTCATGTTCAAAGTAATTGAGCATCTACTATTACACTAACAAAGTATAATCATTTTGTAATTTTAACAAAGATATACATTCATTATTTTGTTAATATTCTGCAACTACTGTAAACTACTGTATGAGTCTGAGTGTTTGATACGAGCACACTGTCAAAACCTGTGGAAAGAGGAACAGCTGACAGAGGTGTATTTATGATTACACACACACACACACACACACACACACACACACACACACACACACACACACACGTGTTTCTGACATGTCTTTTTGTGTCACACAGGCTACAGTCCGTCTTCCCACCCCTCCAGCTCACCCCCAGCTGAGGTGCATGATTCTGGGCTACAGGAGCATCGTGCATCCCCGGTCCTGGAGGTGAGGACAGATCAAAGGATTCTTACATATGGATATTCTGGAGATTCAGATGTATTACTGTAAATGTCAGAACACACCCAATTCACACAGCAATTGGTTTCTTAATTAAACTGTGTTTGTGTGCCGATCGTTAGCATGTCTGGTTAAATACCAAGTGTATAATTAACTATTTACTTAATAGTTTGTAGAGTTATACTTTAAAAAAGCATCCACTGTTTAATATTTCCCCACTGTGACCTGGAAGCTAGCAGAGTTTAGGCTAATGTAAGCGTCTTTGTCCTGCAGTAAGAAAGTAAGACGTTTTCATATTTTCTACAAGATAAGATCACTGCTGAGTTTGAAGGTAGCATAAAACTGCAGTCAGACTTTAATTAGATTGCAGGCAATCAGCTGTAATCCAGGGCTCACCTAATCTTGCTCTGAATAATGTAATTAATGTCAACTCCTTTAAGGGATTAGTAGGTTTTGTTGGCCCATATTGTCTGGGCCTACGGGGATAAGTGGCACAGCAAAGAGCATGTTGATAATTTTTTTTTAACTATCTACAGGCAGCATACACATGAATCATTGTGGCCTAAATCTCTAATGCACTCTGCTGAAAATATACTTTGGTTTGATTGATGTAGAACTGGGACGCAACGATAAGATTACCTCTCTGTCCACAAACTACAGAAGAAAACAAACGTTAGAGTTGCGGACAAAAATAGGCGTTTTGAAAACTTCCCCTTCTCCATTCCTCAGTGGAAATGACATTTTTGAGTGCCACCACCCCGGGGGTGTTCATATAACCTGATGTCTGCTCTACAGGTGGGTCCTTTAGAGAGAGAGCTGTGGGAGGAAAATGGTCGTTCCAGCGGTTATGGACTCCTTCACTCCTCCATCACTACAACTAGTGCTACATCTACTGCTGCGCCTGCTTCCACTGCTGCTGCCGCTGCTGCAGGAACAGCCACCCATGAGACTGACACAGGCACAGACTTTGGACTGCTGGGAAGTTACACAAAAGGTATGTGTCCTCTGTAGTCTCTATCAACGGTGTTTCATTTCCGGGATTGGAAATTCCGCCAGATGTTCCACATTTTGGCCGGAAGTTTGTCTCCTTCCTCTTTCTTTGTGTTGTAATTCTAACCTCTGGTGGATTTCTGAGGACTATGGTTACCTGGTCCTCAGATCTCTGCAGGGTAAATCCAGACAGCTAGCTAGACTATCTGTCCAATCTGAGGACTATGGTTACCTGGTCCTCAGATCTCTGCAGGGTAAATCCAGACAGCTAGCTAGACTATCTGTCCAATCTGAGGACTATGGATACCTGGTCCTCAGATCTCTGCAGGGTAAATCCAGACAACTAGCTAGACTATCTGTCCAATCTGAGGACTATGGTTACCTGGTCCTCAGATCTCTGCAGGGTAAATCCAGACAGCTAGCTAGACTATCTGTCCAATCTGAGGACTATGGTTACCTGGTCCTCAGATCTCTGCAGGGTAAATCCAGACAGCTAGCTAGACTATCTGTCCAATCTGAGGACTATGGTTACCTGGTCCTCAGATCTCTGCAGGGTAAATCCAGACAGCTAGCTAGACTATCTGTCCAATCTGAGTCCTCTGTTGATGTCTAAAACAACCTTTGAACGTACACATGTTCCACCAAAACAACTTCCTTCCTAAGACTATTTAGCAGAGGCACCGTGGCTTCATCTGACGCTTAAAGAAATGCCAACAAACCAGAGCTAATTTTTCTCCCATCCCAGAATGCTGTGTGGACTTGCTAGACCGTCCTCTGCGGCGCTGTGGAGGAAGGTCTGGCGATGTGAGACTTGTCCCTGTGTGACGCTGTCTACCCTGCAGAGCTTCAGGGATGTCTGATATGAAGAGCGCCTGCTGCTTGGTGTTTACCTCTGGTTTTCCTCTGCAGATGAGACAGAGGATGAAGAGACAGAGCGGAAGGAGGAAGAGGAGGAAGAAACGGGCCTGGCACACAAAGGCAACATGTTTACCCAGAATCCCACTGTAGCAGAGGTCGGCGTGGCTCCCAGCAGAGAGCCCCTGCAGCCCAGCGTGGAGGAAGAGGAAGAACAGGAGTTAAAAGGTGAGAGGTGTAAACCCTTTACTCTAGAGATCAGTTCATAAACCCCTCCCCCAAACAGTGATTGTCCAATCATATCTTAGCAAACGTAACTGGTTCAGTTCATCTCTACATGTTGAGTTGTGTGTTGTGGGGTGTCTTTTTCAATGGTGCTCAGAGCTATTTCAACTTTACTTTCTATGATTTCTATGAGCCAGTGTTCCTGATTTTCCAAACTACAGAGTGGACCGAGGCCCGAATCACAGAACAGCCGTGCATGTCGAAACAATTAGTGGCATTAAACGACATTTTCCACTACATCTCAGAGGGAAATATTGTACTTTTTATTCCACTACATTTATTTGATAACTTAAGTTACTTTGCAGATTATGATACAGTATACAAAATATGATCACAAAATAAATTTAGATGTAATATTATAAATGAAGAAACAACCTTATTGATTGCAAGAAGGTAATTCACAAACTACCCAGCAGATAAAATATAGAAAGTAATTAAAAAATAAGTAATTCAACATTAAATTGATGAACACATGAATGCACAAATGGGGGGCACGGAGTGGCACCTTCTCCCCCTTAAATATGATAGCTCCCTCCTTGGTGCCCCCCCCCCAATCCATTTCATTAGAGTGCACTAAGGGTGGAGGAGCTTAACAAACAATCAATTAAATAAATGCATTATAAATAGTTTTTGTATTTGTTCAAGGGGGAGGACTGGAAGACAGAAGTGAAGAGGTGGAGAAAGAGAAATGGAGAAAGATGGAGGAAGAGGAGACAAGAGTCCGACACATCGTCCCGCTCACCACAGATCCCTCCCCCACCATCGGCTTCACCGACCCGTCCTGGGGTTGGCCTGGGAAGACCAGGCCCCTGCAGACCCTGGGGTCAGAAGTCAGGGGAGGGGGGGTCACAGAGGTCTTCTTACCGGATTTTGATGAGCTGGATGAAGCTCAGCAGGTACAGTACATTTAAAGCTTTCATTTCTTATTTGATCAATATTCACATCACTGTCCTGACCCGGACTAACTCGGAATCTTCCAGGTGGTGTGTGTCGACTGGAGCGAGCTGGCTGGGCGCGGATATGTCATCCTCAACATGACGGAAAACTTGAACTGTGTAAGTACAAGGTTTCAAATTAGATCTCCAAATGTGTTGCTGTTGAATGTTTGTGATAAACTGAAGGATGAAGTGTTCCTCCTTCTTAAAGAAACACTATGTAACTTTTAGCCCGAGCTGTAGTTCCGGTGAGACAACCTGTAGGGGGAGCGAAGCAGGAAGGTTACACAGTGCTCCTTTAAGCTAAATAAAGTCTTTAAAAGCCTGTTGGATCAGCTGGAAACAGGGCTGACTTTAGAGATCCGTGGTTGTCACAGGACAGCAACGCTACCAACATATGATGATCTTATAGAATATGATGCATGTTAGCATGAGCACACCCTTAAACACACAGCAGTAACATGGAACACACACATTAATCACAGACACATCAGATAGAAGAGGAAAACTCTAAGGGAACGTTTTACTGCGCATTCAGTACTTTTACTTTAAGTACATCTTAATGATAATACTTACGTACTTTTAGTTCAGTAAGGTTTTGAATGCATGCCTTTTACGTGGAGTATTTTCACAGTGTGGTATTAGTACTTTTACTGAAGTAAAGGATCTGAATACTTCTTCTACTTACTGTGTTATTGTCTTGAGATGATCTGAAAAACGTCTAAACTAAATCAAGAATAAATATTTGACAACAAGCTGGAGCAGCCAGACCTCTCTCCCACGCTGTCAGACAAACATGAAGGACTTCAGTGGAGTTTTGCAGACAGAGCTGCTAGAGGCCATCTCTGTTTTTCTAGATCTTCACCATGGTGTCTGTCGCTATGGCAGCAAAACAAATCCTCACCGTGACCTGATGGTTGCTATGGCAACACGGATGGAGCCCAAACTGTTCTCCTGTATCCCCTCTTCTTTCCTCTAAAACAAGACTTTACATCATTCTTTTATATCTGTGAATTTATATCTTTTAAAATCTGTGTGTGTGTGTGTGTGTGTGTGTGTGTGTGTGTGTGTGTGTGTGTGTGTGTGTGTGTGTGTGTGTGTGTGTGTGTGTGTGTGTGTGTGTGTGTGTGTGTGTGTGTGTGTGTGTGTGTGTGTGTGTGTAACAGGAGGAGTTTCGTGTGGACCAGGGCGTGCGGTTGTTGAAAGTCATGGAGAGAGTGTTTGCCCGAAGAATGAACAGCCCCGAGGGATCATGGGTACTCTACCTGAGCAAGCCTACACACCACCAACACCAGCTGCTGATGAACGTGGCTTCTGAGCACGGTACACATACGCACAAACACACAATTCCATACATATACTGTGTATATATATCCTTATTCCATAGTATTCTTTCAGCATATTGTACCTCTAGTGGTCTGAGAGAACACTAGACCTCTGCAGCTCCTCTTGGCTCTGTATTCAGGCTTTAGAAAACCTAGCTGTCACGGAGAGAATTTGGCCAATCACATGTAATTTCAGAGAGAGAGCGCTCCTATTGGCTGTTATATGCATGCATTGCTCGTCAAGACATATCCTGACAGTACTACATGAATCAGATCGACAAGCCTGACTTGACCTTAAACTTTCTCCTTTTACAGCTAATCTGTACACTAAAATATGTTTCTGAAAGCATTTGAGGAGAGGAATAGGCAAAGCAGTAACAGAACCTTGATTCATATTGGATCAGTGCTGTCTAGTTTGACCACAGGTTACACACAGTCATTGACACTGTTCCTGTGTCTCAAATCTTCTTCTTCTGTACTTACACTTGCTATTTCGAGTACATGTGTGTACCCGGATGGTGCACTCAAACCATCAAAACACTGAGTATGAAATCCTAGACACTACTCGCCCTCAACAGTTGCCATCTTTGCTACAGGACCTCCAATGTATTTTCAAACCTGTGACGAGGATGCTGCAGCGGTTACTATTGAAAGGCACACTGTACAAATGTATTACATGTTTCAATAAGTACCACTATATTGCTGTCAGTTAGTGAGAAAACAAGCCAGGTGGACGTCAGCAGGTGGCGCTAACGCTCTGCCCAGTCAGTGCGTAACAGCTGTATATGATCTGAGACAACACTACCCTGTCGGAATTTGAGCACTACACAAGTGAGTACATAGTGTACACAGTGCACACAAGTGTACTCACGGAATTAGAGACTCAAAAAGAAGACATGAAGGAATCTTTGCTTCAGTACGAAATGAAGAACTGGTTCTGACACTGAATAGTGCTTTGATTGCTTCTAACTTACTAATACACACAAAGATCACCAAGACATTGGTGTTGGCTTTTAGGACGGTGTTAACAATGTTCCACGTGGGTTGTGTCTTCCAGGAGTGATTGCTGCCAAGGATGTGCTGGACATGCTGGGAGAGATCAGGAGAAGTTTGAATAAGGTACGGTCTCCAAGAACGCCTCAAAATTCTTTATTTTTTCTTTAAAGCTTCTCCCACAGAGAAGTTGGACAGCTTCCTTCCTGAGTTTGGAATATTATTTTAAAAAACAATTTCCAGCTTATGAAAAGATCAGCAGCCTTTAAACTGGTTTACAAGCTCCAAAGCCACTGCAGGGACCATAATCCACACAGGCCCACACAGACCCACACAGACCCACACAGACCCACACAGACCCACACAGGCCCACAGAGACCCACACAGACCCACACAGGCCCACAGAGACCCACACAGACCCACACAGATCTAGACAGACCCACACAGACCCACACAGACCCACACAGGCCCACAGAGACCCACACAGACCCACACAGATCTACACAGACCCACACAGTGCCTGGTGGACACTTTAAAGGAATCATGGGAATCAACTTTTGAATACGTGGGGGCGTTGTTTAATCCCTACCATGTACTATAAAACTTTAAAAAGATTGACACCCTCTCACATCTAAAGACAATGTGACATAAGTCACAGAGTTTTTGACAGGGTATCTTACAACCACTACAACCTAAATCCATTTAAGATTATTTTTCATCCTGCTTCTGGTGGAAATTTACAAGAAAGAAGCGCAAACCATAAGCAGCCTCTGGCCACAGCTGCCCTGCCAAAAGAGAGTACACCACAGAATGTGGACAGGACCTGCTTGTCCACAGTCCAAGGGACCCGAGACCAGTTCATGTTGTTGTACCTCTCTGTATTCCCCTCCATGTTTACTATCCACCCAGTTTGCTGGTTCCCCTTTTTGGTGCTGGAGAGAGCAAAGATCCAGTACTACTGTGTGTGTGTGTGTGTGTGTGTGTGTGTGTGTGTGTGTGTGTGTGTGTGTGTGTGTGTGTGTGTGTGTGTGTGTGTGTGTGTGTGTGTGTGTGTGTGTGTGTGTGTGTGTGTGTGTGTGTGTGTGTGTGTGTGTGTGTGTGTGTGTGTGTGTGTGTGTGTGTCATCAGGTGGGCATCCAGAACTACAGTTCGGCCAGCAGTTGCCAGTCTCGTCCCAGTCAAACCCGCAGCGACTACGGCAAGCTGTTTGTGGTTCTGGTGATCATCGGCTCCGTCTGCATGGTCATCATCACATCTGGATTAATATACATCTGCTGGCAAAGACGACTGCCTGCAACCAAGACTACGGTTGGTAAACACCTGGTGGTGGAATAGAACGCAGTACATTTACTCTATTACTGAACTTGAAGTACAATTTGTGTTATTAATCTGAATGTGCAAAGTAACTGAAGTTATACATTTCATAAAGTATCAGACAATGGTACTTCAGTATATCTGTAAATATATTTTGATAAGATATTTAGCTGATTTCAATCCAGCTCTGTGTCAGGTTAGTGTGGGCAGATAGACATACACACTCCCGCTGTCCCCGTTATGTAACACTCACATAAAGCATTTTTGCACCTTTATGTGAGTCTTTAGTGCATCTTTTTGTTTTACCTCGCAGTTCCGCGCTGAAGAACTTCACTTTGTGGAGAACGGGTGCCACGATAACCCCATGCTGGACGTGACCAATGACAACCAGCCTGAGATGCAGGAGAAGAAGCCGAGCACCAATGGGCTCACGGCTGGAGGAGAAGGAGGCGGGGAGGAAGGCAGTCGCTGGCAGGTGATTGGATGACTCATTAAGTGGATGTATGGATGAGTAAATAAATGAATGAGTTCTAGATAAAGGTTGAAATGTTTAACGCTACACCATCAGCTGACTTGTTGTAATTATATTTTGCCTGGCAACCACATTCTCAGGTGTTTGTCAATCATGCAGCCACTGAAGAGGAAGAAGAGGAGCAGGACACACATCTCTGATGGACGAAGAGAAAGAGGAGACGGGTCATGAAGGTCTTTGATAGACAGATGATAAGTGAAACTGAGAGAGAAGAAGAAGAAGAAGAAGAAGAAGAAGAAGAAGAAGAAGAAGAAGAAGAAGAAGAAGAAGTCAGAGACAGAAGGGAGAGAAAAGAAAACAGAATTGCTGGTATGAAGCCTGAGTGATAGATGTGTTGTCCAGTCAGAGTTGGATTGAGACTCTGAGGAGGAGAGCAGGAGGAGTCACTGACATCTTCATGGATATCAAACACTGGGGTTTATGTTTCAGGGTCTCTATGCTTCAAATTTAAATTAATGGAATCACAATAATCTTGCTGATCTCTTAATATGTCAACTCTTTGAACAAAGTTGGACTTCTGATTGGAAGACTTAAGCATTTCATATCCTGACTGGATGTTTGATAATGTCCCCATCTGTTAAGTGTGCCTTATACGTTTAGCTTCCTGCACCGTGCCTGCACAAGACACATAAAACATGAAACTAGAAGAGGTGCAGACCTTTCTCTACACTGAATGGCCTATCTCGCAACGTTAACGTGAGTAAGAAAAATAATTTGTGTATCCACACGTGATACACACCACTCGTATCAATAATATATAGCAACTGTAAGTTGCTTTGGATAAAAGCATCAGCTAAATGACATGACATGTAATGTACCCACTCCAGAATGTAATGACTTCTCTCTTGGCCCAAGCTACACTCTCCCACCAAGTTTCCCAACTACAGTACACAGTACAACAGTACACAGTACAACAGTACACAGTACAACAGTACACAGTACAACAAAGCGACGAACAAACAGAGCCAAAAACATAACCTTTGTCAGAGGTAACTAGCATCATAATTGTATTGTAAAGCACCTTTTCCCACCTAGTACTATTTGAATGTAACTATTTTTAAAGTCTGAAGTTAACATTAGGAGCAGTTGCCATTTTATTTTACAAACAGAACATGAAACATAATGGTGTATTATTGATGAAACTGAGACCCAACAGTATGTAAAGTAGTATTTCCACCATCTAAAAAACTATTTACACATGCATGCATTTTATTGAATAATCCAATAACATAACACTTCACACCACTGGCCTGTTTTTTGCAAGTTAGTACAATGATACTCCTTTACTTTTACTTAAGTAATATTTTGAATGTAAGATTTTACTTCTAATGGAGTATTTTGCTTGTGTAGTATTGTTCATTGTACTTAAAGGTCTCATGGCATGAACATTTTAGGTTATGAGTTTTTTAACATTAATATGTGTTCCTCCAGCCTGCCTATGGCCCCCCCAGTGGATAGAAATGGTGATGGGTGTATCCTGTTCTGCTTTTGAGAAAATGAAAGCTCAGATGGGCCAATCTGGAATCTTGCTCCTTATGAGGTCATAAGAGGCAAGGTTTCCTCCCCTTTCTCTGCTTTGTCCGCCTAGAGAATTGTTCCCCCCATGAGAGAGAGAGAGATATTATGGCTTTCAAATGAGCAAAGTGGCAGTTGGTCAAGACCACACCCCCAGCTTCCACTTTGCCCCCTCTCCTCCTCAAAAGCTACAGACAAAGAAATGGCACATACTAAGGAAAGCTCATTTTGGGACTGGCTCTAGTGGCTAGAATTCTGGACCAAGGCTGGATTTTGGGAAAGGGACTTCAGATACAGTATTAGGGGACCACTAAGGTCTATATAAAAGAGACTTCAGATACAGTATTAGGGGACCACTAAGGTCTATATAAAAGAGACTTCAGAT
Organism: Percina caprodes; assembly: GCA_013375575.1. NCBI lineage: Eukaryota > Metazoa > Chordata > Actinopteri > Perciformes > Percidae > Percina > Percina caprodes. Next base: position 360,658 of record JABXJD010000074.1, read on the forward strand.
ACAGTATTAGGGGACCACTAAGGTCTATATAAAAGAGACTTCAGATACAGCATTAGGGGACCACTACGGTCTATATAAAAGAGACTTCAGATACAGTATTAAGGGACCACTAAGGTCTATATAAAAGAGACTTCAGATACAGTATTAGGGGACCACTAAGGTCTATATAAAAGAGACTTCAGATACAGTATTGGGGGATCACTAAGGTCTATATAAAAGAGACTTCAGATACAGTATTAGGGACCACTAAGGTCTATATAAAAGAGACTTCAGATACAGTATTAGGGGATCACTAAGGTCTATATAAAAGAGACTTCAGATACAGTATTAGGGGACCACTAAGGTCTATATAAAAGAGACTTCAGATGCAGTATTAGGGGACCACTAAGGTCTATATAAAAGAGACTTCAGATACAGTATTAGGGACCACTAAGGTCTATATAAAAGAGACTTCAGATACAGTATTAGGGGACCACTAAGGTCTATATAAAGAGACTTCAGATACAGTATTAGGGGACCACTAAGGTCTATATAAAAGCATCCAAAGAGCACCACGTCATGGGACCTTTAAGTAAAAGATGTGCATACTTCTTCCACCACTGTTGATTACATGTAAACCTTGTTGGTAAAAGCCACAGCCAAGTATGGCTGACAGCAGCATACATTCATAAAGTTTAATCAAGATTGTCCTGAAAGGTTCCCCAGCTTCAGAGATGTTCATTGGTTCCACCCCGATGTCTGACTCCAGAGACAACAGCGACTCCTCCTAGCTTCTCCTCCAAATCACCCAACAGGAAGTACAGCCTGTAGCAACTTTGAAAGTAAGGTTTTGGCACTTTATTGATTCCTCTAGGAAATAGCGACTATCATCATTGAAATGCTGCATCATGTTAAATGTATTGCATATACAGTGACTGAAATCTCTATATTTTACTTATAGGAATGGATGTAACTAATTTCTACTGTGCATTCTACAACCATGTCATATGATTGCTATACTTAGCCTAATATGCTCTGTTTTTCAATAGTGTTGGAATGGCTGCTGTACGCTCCGGGTTAACTCTTGAGGCGATGACACATGGGCAACATTTAGAGGTACAAAGCATAAAAAAAAGAACTAGTTACAGTGTGGAAGTCGAGTCGAACCTCGAGTCCAAGTCGAGCCCCAAGTCTTTAATGTTTTAACGGTAAATGTTTTAAGTCTGAACCACTACGGTCATGTCAGCCTTACTGCGATCACGTCCCAGTCACATTCAAGTCACTGCAGTCATGTCCGAGTCACTTCAGTCATGTCCATGATCATGCCAGAGTCCCTTTGGTCATGGTCCATGGTCATGTCCGAGTCACTATGATTATGTCTGAATCACATTCAATTCACCCAATCATTTCCGAGACCCAAGTCAGTCATGTCGGAATCAGTATGGTCATGTCTGGATCAATCCAGTCATGTCCAAGTCGGTAGACAGTCACATTCGAGTCAATGCAATCATGTCCCGAGTCCCCGCAGTGACTGACTTGCCAATGTCTGACTGGTTAAGGTTCTGATCACGGTAGTATGGACATGTCCGAGTCACTTCAGTCATGTCGTAGTCATAGCGATCGTGTCTGAGTTACTAATAGCATGTCAGAGTCACCGTGGTCATAACTGACTACCCAACATTTAAATCCTAAGTCATCAGAAGTGGGACTTGTACTCGACTTGAAAAGTTCAGGGAGCCATTAATAAAATACTGGCTAGTTACCAAACAGCACATAGACTAATATCAGATGGGCAGGAATCATTTGAGATATTTTTGGATGATTCTCAATAAGACGACTCAAGTTACTATTCAGTTAACTGGAATGGAGATAGACAATTGCTATCAGATGTTCAACAATAAAATTTGTTTTGTTTTTTTTACAATGATTTGTTCCTGCAGTTGTCGGTCTCTCCATTCCTGTTACAGGTAGTATTGCCCATCGGCGTTTCATCAAGATGTTGCCTGTGTTTCAACTCTTTTACTCTGAATTTCTCAATGTAACAATACTGTATATGGCTTCACTATAAACTGCGCTGATCGATATGCACTTTGTCAGCTAAGCAGAATTTATGGAGCGTTCAGGACATGCAGGAACTGACAACCGTCCACCCTGAATGACTCCCTGCATTGTAGAGTATGTGTTTCTAACAGCGCGAGATACAGGCAGCACAACTGCCCTGTTGTCCTCCACTGGAAGACAGAATAGGTGAGCATGTAGCTTATGGCACTGCAGCAAGCAACAATGTAACAAAACATACAGCTTCTGTTGCTTTTATTTGCTGAAAGGACAAGTTAGAGAGTGTGACGGAGACTCATTTTGTTGCTTTTTGTTGTCCGAAATCAACTGAACGCTTTCTTCTTTACAGAATGTGACAGTAGCCTCATGTGTGTTTGAATTTGTTAGCGTACTAGTGCAAGTCAAATTCAGCTGTGGTTAGGGTCAGGGTTAGGGACCCTTTGTTTGTATAAAGATAATACCTTTAGTTTCCTGGCAACATTTTTTTCTGTCGGACATTTTGTTTTAGTCATTCATCCCAGGTCAGTCGTTCCTGTTTGCAGCAACATTTCTATCCCTATGAATTACTTTCTCATATTTCCTTTAATATATGTCAATTTTATTTATTTTTTACTGACTTTTTTTTGGTACATGCTCAATTTTACCGTGTCACTAGTGCAAGGTTATCAACTTCTACAAGGCAAGGCACATTTATTTATTCATATACTGTAAGTACCCAAAGGCAACCCAAAGTGCTTCACGGATTACAAGGGTAAAAGCACAAGAAATTAACTATAAAAGCAATAAAGGCACACAGAATAAAAAACAATAATACAAACTAACAAATGTGATATAAAGGAAAATGAATAAAAAGCAATGGTAAACAGGTAGGTCTTTAGCTTGGATTTGAAAGTAGTCAGCATTGTGTCCAGGCATAGAAGCTTACGGCTGCTTGGCCAGAAATCCAGACCCAGCTTGTAGGGGTCTGCAAGGTTCGTACTGGCTCAGGAGATCTCAGTAACTTAGACGTAAACCTTTAAGTCAGGACAAGCAATAGAATTTTGATGTTGATTCTGTGAGAAATTGGTAGCCATTGTAGGGATCTGAGAACTTAATGCTGAGCCTTTTTGGCCCCCGTTGGCAGCAGCATCCTGGATCAGCTGGAGCTGTCTTAAGCAGACCTGTGACCAGTCCATTGCAGCGGTCCAGCCCGCCAGAGATAAAAGCATGTACAAGTTTCACTAGATCGTTTCCTGACAGTTAAAAACACATCTATTCATATATAATGCAAGAAAACACAGAAAATCCATCCACCAAAAGTTATGAGGCTGAAATGTTGCTGCCTGACAGGAATGACCTGGGGCTATTATTACTGTTAATTTATAATTTATGTCTTGTTTTTGTATGTCTACTTATATGCATTATGATCAAGTACTGTCTCAGTCTTTTGGTTGTCTGTGCAATAAGTTAAATGTGTAAAATAAAGTTTGGAGATTGTGATATTGTCATTTATTTCTCCCGCAACCCTGAATGATCTGGATATTTGAGTCTAGAAAATAAATGAATTGGTGATTTTGTTCGTTTGGCCTTGACTTTTAGTGGACTCCTTTAACAAAATGACTTAAAGAATACGGCAGATGGGGTTCCATCTTTTTTGTTTCATCAACAAATCCTATAGATCCTTTTTAAATTAATGCATGAGTAGTAATTATCTAATCATATAATTGACAATAGTATTACAACAATTTTCTGCATTAAGAACTTTTAATACTTTAAGTACATTTTCCTGATTATACTTACCTTGTCAATACTTTTATTTGTAACCGAGTATTTTTACAGTGCGGTATTAGTACTTTGACAGGATCTGAATACTTTCTCTACCACTGTTGGGTAAACCTAAAGTGAAGTTAAATGGATTCAGACAGATCACAGTTTTCCAAAACGCCTTGCTCGGCCTCAGCTTTGCGCCAGCAGGAGTTTTAGGATTTGTATTAAATGGAAAACTATTTATCTATTTATCCATCAAGCATCAGCATCAGAGAGCAGGGCAGGCATTTAAGTGGCAGCAAAATGAGGCACCGAAATCCGGGTTGCTATTCGGGGTAGATGATGCTCGTTGGCACCGGCGCCGAAGACCTCAAAGTTAAACCCTCTCATGTAATATGGCTTCAACAAACGTTAAGCGCCGATGAGTTTTATGGTGTCAGAAAGAAAAAATAGAAGAAAAAAATATAGATTTGAGCTGATGTCAGCCAGACTTCTCTAGACAGTAGACGGTGGACCTGGTCCCAATCAGTTCTGAGCTGATGTCCCTGCTGGACATCTTCCGATTTCTAAGGGAAATAAGCTTGATGTGTTTTTCATCTGCAGCACTAAGTCTCCTTGGCAGACCACTGCGTCTCCGACCCTCAATGCTGCCCGACTTTTTGCAAGTGGACCTATAAGAATTGATGCTGCTTTTGATTCTGGTTTTGAAGGCAAAGGCTAGTAACACCAAATATTGATGGGATTTAGATTTGTCTTTTGGTCGCTCACTTTGCACTTTGTAAATTGATAAAAATAAACAATCATTTATATTTTTGAAAGCACTCTTAGTTAACAGCATTTTTTCACACCTGCCTTAGACTCTGGCACTAGGACTGTATGTCAACGAGATTTTACAGGAACATAATATGCAGAATGACATTTCTTTTCTTGGTCGTTGGCGGACAAAAATAATAAACTGGGGAACTTTCATTAGTTCATTTTTTACCCTATTCACCTGTAGTGGGTTGCCTTCATCTTAATTGTGTGTAGATAAATATGGTTTCCCGTTGAATTTGAATTTCTACTGTGGAATTAGATTTTGTCCATATCTACTGCGGAAATATGGAGAAAAAAAAACAGCTCAAACAAAATCAGTTGCTAAAGTTTCTGACTTCTATGTTAAGATTAGTGCATACAGGAATCAAGGAAGATAGAAAGATGTCTTTCTTTTGTTAAAGGACAGGGTGGTAGATAGTGGAAGATAGTGGAGTATCAAAGGACTGTTAGAGACCAACCATCGTACAGTCTGGGGGAAACAAGTACATGCTAAAATTATTTATTTATTTCTTAGTGTTGGTTGTCTACAGTCATGCTGTCACACGCTCCTGTACAGTAGGTGGCGGCATACACCTAAACGTTGGTTTGTAGCCCGATAATAAAGCTAAAGAAGAAGACAAACGAATCCGCTACGTACGCAGTCAGTTATTGAAACAGAAATAGTGTTGATACTTGCTTCCTGCTGAGAATGAGCTCACAATATGTCAGGTTTGTTCAATTTATTTTACAAATTAATTCAAACACAGACGCCCAAGTCTTAAAAATACATCTATACATGTCTGAGTTTGATAGCTAGCTGGATTACGTCGGCTGTAACGTTACATTGCATTCGCGAGATCTTTTGTTTTTCAAGCTAAGCTAGCTAGCTAACTAGCGTCCGATACGTGCTGTTCTTAGGTCTACGGAGAAAACCTTTATAGTGGCGTTGCTTCTAACTTACAAAACGCGATATAATACCTTCCCTCAAATGGAAACATAGTTTGTCTCAAACCGTGAGCACCGGCTAGCAGAGTGAGTCAGTCCCGCAACCTTCTATCCAGAACTAGCTAGCTCACGCTGGTAGTTAGCTACCTAGCTAGCTAACGCATGACGGTGGTTATAGGAAGGCAAGTGTAGGTGAAACGGTTTCAAATGTTGAAATTGGTTAACATATTTTTTTTTTGTACTTGCAGTATACCGAAATTACGAGCTGCCTCCTCGGGCTCTAAACTTAGTTTGTATGACATGTTTTTATGGGTTTGAGTTCAACTCGAAACCTTGCGACATTAAGCCATGAGCTTTTTGAATGGGGTTTGGTTATGCACCTCTGCCATGGGCTTGTTCGGACTTGGTCAGTCAAGTAACAAACCAAAGGAAATAACCAAACCTTGTATCGTTATTTAATTAACCTAGCTAGCTGTTTGCGGTAGAATTACAACAAAGGTAGAGTTAACGTTAACTAACATTGCCCAGTTCACAACTGCCAGTAACTGAATGTTTGCCAATTTAACCTAGATAGCTAGCTAGTTAATACTAAGGTTAGCTAGTTGTAGCAACATGATTGTGTTGTAGAGTTAGGGAAACGTAAGGTAAGGGAAGGTGAGGGAATGCCAGCAGCTGGAACTGGCAGCAACTCTGCTTGTGTCCTTCGTCCAGCCTCAGCCAGTTTCCTTGTTGAAACTAGCAGCTGGAACGTTAATTTTAGTGCACATTTTTACTCCAAGTCTCTTGTTTTATTTCGTTTGATTCAGTCTATCCGATGCATGTAGTTAGACACTTAATATTAGCCCTCGCATATTCGTATTGTGACAATGGGTTGTTTAGTGCGTAACTAGTTAGCTGAGCGGCCGAACTACGAGTATTAGACCTTCACAAGGAAGTTACCATAAATAACACTTGTTAATAATTGGCTAAATATTTACTTTTTGAAGTCATTAACATGGGCTGGGACACAGATTAGTGAGACATGAGTTATTGTGTGGGTGCCAAACCCACAGTAACAATATCCTGACTAACTTGCATGTCAGGCAAACTCTATCCTTTTTAATGTCTATAAATATACATGTTCAGAATGTTGACCTGTTTCTTCTAATGCAAAACAAGCATCAGCCAAAGGCTGTTAAAATATGCAAGTGGCTGGTAGATTTGCTTCACTCACCAGCCCCAAAAAAAACGAAAAATGAAGCCATTTGGCTGGTGGACAAAAAAAGTAAAGTTTGAACCCTGTAGCTATTAAAAGAGAGGCTGCTAGTTAGAGGAATCTGCCAATTTTCATGGATCGGTCGTGACCGGCAACTGGCCACTCAGTTGGATTTATGCAGATTTTATGCTGGTCAAATGCTGTAAATAAATAACATTGTAAATGATACCATACAAAATGCATAGGAATTATATATAGGCTAACAAATAAAATAATAAACCTACTTAATAACATTATGTTATCTAACTACTGTAGCATGTAAATAATGCACATAAAATATGTGAACAAGGGCGTTAAACAATCAAATCAACAGCCATGTGCAATCTAGCTAGCAGGTGAAGAACACAAACAATGAAATCAGTTAACAATGAACTGACTAGGGCTCAACAATTAATCAAATTTTAATCACGATTTTGGCTTCCCACGATTATATTTGCGTGATCGAGCAATATTTTAAATGCGTCACTCCGTTCACTTGAAAACAAGTGAAGGCGCTTTCCAAGAGAATTTTTTTTGTAAATATATTCTAGGCTATGTATTTCAGATAATTTTCATGTAAACATAAAATTGCAACTGTATATTTTCAATCTGGGAAGGAAACCCTGTTTTTGCATTTAATTTGAATCCCAATCTGTTTTAATAAAAAAGAGCTTGTGAAAAGTGGCTTTGACCTTAAACTGAACATTTAGCCCACTTTGGAAAAAAATTTTGATCGATGCGACTTAGTCAGGAAAATACAGTAATTTAATGTCTAAAAAGGCTTATGTGTGGTTGTCATCATGTGACGCCATCATTTTTAATTAGTTACTGTAATACCATATACCTCGGTAAAATAGGGAAGACGTTTGATGGTATCGTAATGTGGGATTTAAAATCCTAAGACTTGCCTTCTCTGTACTCTATCTCCAGGGCTGACCTGATGACCGACTTTGACGTGTTCCTCCACCGTCCCAGCTCTGTTGGATAGGACGGCTCTCCCTCTTACTGTCTGCTAGGGTCTGCCACATTGTCCTCCTCTAAAGACCTCAAACAACCTGGGATTGATCTGTTCCAGCCCTCCAGAGACTCTCTGCCAACGTGCTGCTCTAAAAAAGGAACAATGTATTGCCTACAGTGGCTACTTCCGGTGTTACTCATCCCCAAGCCGCTGAACCCAGCGCTGTGGTTTAACCACTCCATGTTCATGGGCTTCTACCTGCTCAGCTTCTTGCTGGAGAGGAAGCCCTGCACCATCTGTGCCTTGGTCTTCCTGGCCGCCCTCTTCCTCATCTGCTACAGCTGCTGGGGCAACTGCTTTCTCTACCACTGCCAGGACGCCACACTTCCAGAAGCTGCCCACGACCCGGCTATTATCGGGACCTAGGAGAGAAAGGGGGGGGGGATTAGATATCTGGAAGGGGGGAATGGGGATGCAAAGGGTGATGATACTGCCATACTAAAGACGGGATAGGCTACACTTTGGGGGTGGGAGAGCGGTGTAGAGGTGGTGATGAAGGACTGCTGGAGGAGGATTCAAATCAAGAGAGCGCTCTGCCAAAGGCGGTGTTGTTGAGGAAAAGAGCCACTGTTTTGCCATGCTGTAAGACTTGAATTTGAAGTGGTAGTAAGGGGAAGCGAAGTCGGAGGAGACACTTTTATCGAACGGGAAGGGGGGGGGGTATCCAAACTTGAAACGCTAAGGAAAGGATGGCTGAGAACCCGAGACAAGTAAAATTTCACCTTCTGCAACTTTCTTTTCCAGCATTTGAAAGAAAATTAGGCAATATATCCACCACATGTGACGTCTACCTAGAGTGACCCCTGTGTTTCAGTATTCTGGTTTCTTTCTAGCACTCTGGCTTGATAACGTCAAACTTTTTTTATGAGACGTCATTTTCTCCAAAAACCTGCTAAATTATCTTTTCAGAATGAAAATACTCTCCACCTCAAACTGCCAAATGTAACGCAATCCTGCTAAAAGCTCCAGACAGAGTTGATGTTCCCAGATCCAATGGCAGCCACGCTTGCACCTCAATCCCATACTGTTGTGGTCGTTGGCAAGCCGTATATACGCCAGGTAGTGTTAAGAAATACTTGTCTTGACATGTTTTCTCCCAAGCTCTAGAGAAAAGAGGGGCAACATGTGTTTTACAGTCCAACCTGACCAAACTCTGTCGCCACTTTGGATCAGCACACGTAACGCTATCCTCAACAAGGAGAGCACACAGACACTGGACAATCAATATGCTGTGAATACCTTTCTTTGCCACATCTCCACACAAACGCATATCAGAAGGTGTATTGATGCTGAGCAACTGTCCCGTTATTATTACCCACTGTGTTCTGCAACTACCCCTCTTTGTCTTCCTAGCTCCTCTTCCTCCTCTCGCCTCAAAATAAATTGATTTTGTTTTTCTTGTGCATGGGTAGCTGTTATTTTTACACACATTTTAATTAATTAAAAAAATGCTGAAAGTTTCCAAAGAGTAAATTAATTTGGATGTGTGGGGAGTGTCTGTAGGGTGTATGGAAGAAACTTTGTGTAATGTGCGACAGGTGTGTAGATTTTGTTTGTGTGTAATTAAGACATGTTGATTTGCATAAAAAACTGACGATACACAAGGTTACATAACAGTAAATTGCAACTGTGGTAAGTTTATTTGTTAATCAAAAGGGCAACACTGGCATGTTTCCTTGTGTGTCACTGCCATAAGTGTTATGTTCAACTATCAGTGTGTGTGTGTGTGTGTGTGTGTGTGTGCTGTCGCAGTGCTGACATCCTCACTGCTACGTTATTGCTTTGGTTTTAATTTAAATAAAGTTTTTCTTAACGTTAAACTGACTAACTCAGTAAAGTATCGGCATGAAACATGTTCTTTTTGGAAACTAATTTTTCTATTAAGTTTTGTCTGATTAAAAAAAAAAAAAATTCTACAGTGCATCATTACTTTTGGTTATACCTAATTCTACTGCCGAAAATAGTTCTGACAATGACACACCATGTGTATTATGCATAAGCTACATTAGAAAATAAGGCTGTTCAAAAAGTATCCTGTCTATCATTTTCAGCCCTTTATACATTTGACTACTTAATATTGGCCACTTGATGTCTCAGTAGATGATGACCCAGAGGAAGCACCTTCTATGGCCGATACTGAAATGTCACTTAGGTGCAGTCATTATTACATACTATCATTTTTTCACAGCTATGGTTTCTGGATAAAGAATCAGTTTTTTCTGCAGTTATTTAAAAGTCTAAAGCATTAAATCCAGTGTCGCCTGAAAAAAACATATTTTAGCTGGTATTTAAAAAGTCTTCAATTAACATATATTATCTGTTGCCTCCTAGTTACTGTATATGTATCCTATATGAAAATGGGATTGTTTCAGTGTTGCTGGTTTCAGTCGGCTCCCCCAGACCTGATCCTAGCTCCAGGAGCTAGGACGCTCATCGCTATGGGCCGTCGCTTAGAAAGCGGCTCACGCTGAAAATAACCGCAACATTTAGCTTCAAACTATGTTTAAAAAAGTGGTATGAATTATTGAGGGTCACTTTTTCGCACAATTACAACAATATTTGTCAACTTAGAGATATTTTAAATAGTTACATCCAAATATTAAGTGTTAGACATAAGTGCTAAATCTAAATGTTAAATTTAAATCTAAGTATGAAATCTAAATGTTGAATCTAAATGTTTTGGGTGAAACTAAATATTTAACTAATATGCAGATTCAAAATGCCGAAGTACCAAAATATAAGCTTGAGGAGGTCAGTGTGTGTTTATAGTGTCAAATAACGAATAAAAACCATCTGATCCAGGAAAATGGACTCTTGGGCGTGGATTATCATGATAACTACCTAAAATAATAAACATGTTTGGAGAAACTGTATTTGAAGAGTACTTTGAGTTTTTAGTATTACATTTATGAAGGGTGCAGGACTTATGACCAGTAGCCACTATAGCCAGACACGGGGGGGGCTCACTTTGACTGATCAGTCCTGTTTGCTTGCATAAAGTACAGCAAGAGCCTACCTCCCCCCCCCCCCTTTCAAAAACAGTTTCTCCAAACGTATTTATTATTTTAGGTAGTTATTATGATAATCCATCAAAGAGTCCATTTCCCTGGATCAGATGGTTTTTAAAAAAAAACCTAAAGTGAAATGTTCATGCCATGGGACCTTAAACCCTCGTCTAGCGTTATCATCAGGTCAGAATTTGAATAGCTTACTAATTTGATTTAATGGTTGAATACTTCCAAAACTAATGTCATTCCTATGCGCCTTAGATATTCTTTGAGTTTATTGGTAATGTTTGCCAAATGCCAAACTAAGATGGTGCACATACCTGCTAACCATTAGCATGTTGGCATGCTGATAGTTAGCATTTAGCTCAAAGCACCAACCAGCAACTTTACAAACAATCCTGGGTGTAAATTCTCATTTTAGACGTCCTGCTTTTGTAACAGCTGCTAGAAATCTGCCAAACAGACGTTGTGTACTGCTCAGTGTCTGTTTATTGAACCAACACAAAGAATTGGTACCTCGTCTTTATGTCTGGGAGGTTTTACCACGTCAAATCTATTCCGAATTTTTTTAAAAACGTATAAAACATGACTTTAAATTTTTTTTGTGATTGTCCATTCCGGATTTTGTACCAGTATTGTCTCTACAAATCGCCGCTGTTTTTGGGCCTTATCTGCATCTGATTATCTCAGAAACAGAACAGAGAACAAACCGTGCCTTCCTATGCTGTTCTTCATTATAAGCATCCGTTTTGAGTTTGGGATTTGGACAAAAGTTTCCCAACATGGGAGCTTTGCTATGCTGGGGATTTTTAGGGTTTTTATATCTAAGAATATTGTCAGGAGTGAATTATCAATTTCAAATGTACTGAGTTTCTTAAAAACATTTCTTATACCCTAGTCTATATCCACGACGTTCCACTTCTGGGATTGCTCCGGATGGATGTTTTTTCACCGCTATCTGCTTCCTCCCTCTGTCTCTGTGTTGGCGTTCTAACCTCTGGTGGGTTTCTGAGGACTATGGTTACCTGGTCCTCAGATCTCTGCAGGGTAAATCCAGACAGCTAGCTAGACTATCTGTCCAATCTGAGGACTATGGTTACCTGGTCCTCAGATCTCTGCAGGGTAAATCCAGACAGCTAGCTAGACTATCTGTCCAATCTGAGGTCTATGGTTACCTGGTCCTCAGATCTCTGCAGGGTAAATCCAGACAGCTAGCTAGACTATCTGTCCAATCTGAGGACTATGGTTACCTGGTCCTCAGATCTCTGCAGGGTAAATCCAGACAGCTAGCTAGACTATCTGTCCAATCTGAGCTAACTCAGCCTCAACCCTGATTTCCACCATCTGCGGATCTGCTCCAGAACGGCGGCGGGGTCATTAAACTTCCATTAAAGTCAATGTGTGTCCTTCCACGGACTTTGGAACCGCTGCGTTCCGACTCCGTCCCGATCCCCAGCAGTCCGTAGCAGATACCCAGTGCTATTTTTGCCGGACGCCAGAGAGCTCCACGGCAACTCAGCACAGGGCAGATTGTGCAGGACAGGAAGTCGAGCACAGAAACAAATAAAACATCTGGTTAATTTTCTAAATAAAATACACCGTGCTTACGGAAGATCATATCTCCGTGCACTACACCTTGAAAATGTCCTAATGGGCGGAGTCAGGCCTGAAGTCAACAGGTCAGAGGTTTGGTGGTTCTGTTTATAGAAACTACATCCTGTTATATCACGCGATCATACGTGAATTTGCGAGATCTTGTGGGTCCTCGTGACTTCAGCTTTCAGTCATGGCCGCAGCTGTTCCACAACAAATCTGGACCTGGTGGGTGTTGAAGGAGGGCGGAGCACGGAGCCGACACGCAGCGGAGCCGTTCCGCAGCCGTTCTGCATTTCCGCAGGAAATCCAGAGTTAAACAACTTTTGAACGTTCACATTTTCCACCAAAACAAGTTCCTTCCCCAGGCTGTTTTTGCAGCGAAGCTTTGCACCACCCAAGACGACAGTACTTGGTGTTAAGAAATGCCAGGAAACCAGAACACGTTTTTCTCCCATCCTGGAATCCTGTGTGGACTAGCCAGACCTTCCTCTGCAGCGCAGTGGAGGAACTCCAAAAACCCCTGAACATGATGCAGAGTTGATCTGTATTGAGCTTTCAAGAAAAATCCTCATTTGACTCCAAAATGTTCTCTGTCGTGCACACAGAGAAGCAGACTACCATGTGGTCCCCATGCCATTTTACTGAGCTCACAAACATTCTTTAAGTGTCCCAGTCAGAGGTCCCAGTTCAGATGAACCACAGCCAAATGTGTTCTGTGGGCAGTGAAAGCATCGTCCGGTCAGGGCCAGCAGAGGGCAGCCCAGCCTGTGTTCCAGTGCAGACAGACTCCCATTGTTGCCTTCAGCCAACATATTCCTACTAATCACCTTGTTGTATGCTGATATTCACTCTTCCTGTACATTTTCTAAACAGAATATTAAAACAATCTCACCTTATTTTTGATTGTGAAATTTTCAAAAGATTTTGGACAGATTTGGACTCTCTTAACCTTAAAGATATCATATACTACTACAATAATCCAGATAACCATGCTCCTGAGTATCTAATTAATTTTGTTCTGCACACAAAATTCTTTATTCACAAGCAACTCATCTCCTAATTTTATCTCTTTTCTCATAGAATTTAAATCTCTATTGAAGTCACTTAAAACGTTGGACAACAAGAAGTATTATTTCATCTTTCTGTCAAAAGGACAGAAAGATGAAAGGAAATTTGGTGACACTTAATAATTAAACATACATTTTGGTAATGCATGAAAATATAATGTATGGATGAATGCAGGATGTGTCATGAATTCTTGTCCCTCCTCATTAAGAAATAATATTCACCCAGAGTTCTTAACACCTCAACATGGATAATTAATGTTGACTCATAGTGACTTTATATACTTGCATGTTCTGGTTTTGGTTTTGATCCTTCTTCTTTGTTCTGTTTTCTGGGATTTCCCTGTGTGTCCTCTCCGGTCTTGTGTTGTTGTTCCTGTCTGGTGTTTTCCTTTGAGTGTCTGTATGTTCTGTTTCCTGTTTTATTTTGATAGTCTGGGTCTTTTACCATCTGTCTTCTGTTCTCCCGCCTCTGTGATTGTCGTCCCGCCCTGATTCACCTGTTCCCTTTGTGTCTTGTCAGATCATTTTGTGAGTGTGTGCGTTCAACATTTCCCTTCCTTGTGAGTCCTATCTGTGCCAGTGTTCCTGTTTTTAGGTTTCTTTTATTCCTTGGACCTTTTTTGGGCTTTTTGAGGTTTTGGATTTTTGGATCCCTGTCCTTCTGAGGACTGGACTACTCCTTCCCCTGCCTGCCTGTCTTCTCTGCTTTTAGGTCCAACGTCCGCTACATCATAACACTTGCATGCATAATGAATTCATTTGCCACCAAATTAGCTGGCAACAGGTTACATATTAAAGGGCATTTTAGCCACATGCATGTTAATGGGCAACTATTTTAACAAGCAAATAAGCAGAAATGACAAGAATGTGCTCCTTACATGTGATAATTAGTGTTTTATATCTTTAAAGAAAAAGAAAAGTTATCTCACAAAAGTATCAAAACAAGCCTGAAGACATTTGATAGACAAAACAAATCTTAATTGAAAAAGTAATTGGCAGATTAATGGATAATGAAAAAAAAAACAGTCAGGGCGTTTTCACACCTATAGTTAGTTGAAAATTGATAATATTGTAATGTGAGCGAATTCATGACCAGGGCCACACGGAATTTTTTTTGAATTGAATCTCAGAATTTTAATAAGTCTCCACCCCAAGCAGAAAAACATTATTATTATTATTAAGTGCTATTTTCTGCTGATTTTCATTCAGGATCACGTTAAACTGTAAATAAAAAAATAAATCTGCAGATTTCATTTGGGTAAGTAAGTAAAATGTATTTATATAGCGCTTTTCACAGATAAAACAATCACAGTGCTTTACATTAAACATACAATATGATACAAATTACAACATGACATCATGACTTTGCGTAAAGTGCCAAGTGTTATCTGTACACATTTGGAGTTATCTGCGATGGATGTCTACGCTCCACACAGATCGTGTGTATGTAAATGGCGGGTGTAACATACAAATGGCGCTACGTGGCGATAACACGACAACGGTTGTTGTTTAGGAAAACAACAACGGGTTGGATTTACTAAAATAATGATGGTTGGGTTTAGGAAAAGAATAATCATGTCCTGTGTTTTACCCATCCATCACCCCCACCCAACACCCTACGCAGACGTTCTACCTGTCATACTACTCGCTGTTTCACACGCAATCGCAGGTTAATGTAAGTCAATGGAGGCCAAACGGCGTTGATATACACGCTAAAAAGCGAGAATGCGTCTTGATAACACGTCAATAATGGCATAAACCTTGCCGTGTCATACATACGCCATTTCATGAGATCAGTCTGCAAATTGTGTGTTCCCTGTTGAATCATGCATCAGTTAAGCAAATGTCACTATTTTTAATCAAGCAGTTATAAGACTGGTTGTACTGTCTATGGTTTCTGGCCTCATTGCCTGAGTGCGTAGTCTCAGGATTGTCACCTTCTTCAGGAAAAATCAATGCACACACATATGTATATCTCAAATGACAACACATCAGCCCGTAACATCCAGCGGCTGCACTCAGATCCAAATTTAGTCAATTTTGCCACTCTAGAACAGATTTAGAGTGAAACCTCTTCGATGCTGTTTGGCTGCCCCCCCCAGAGCCGTTTGTACTATAATCCTCTGGCGTCCCTGAATGGCACACAATTTCAGCAGCTATTTTATGCTCCTCCTACTAAGCATGCAAGCGCTGATGAAAGTAAGGAAATTAAGTACGATTTAGTAAAAACCAAAGGCAACCACTACATGGGTAGATTTGTAGACTTTTGTTCCTCTTTTAAAAGCTGACTCTCACAGGCAAGACAGGCCCTGTTCAGGGCTGCCTTTAGGGATTTGTTTGGGCCCTCAAGGGTTTAAGTTGACATGATGGTTTGGATTTTTGCTCATTATGTCTCTAAATCACACTTGTGACATTATTGGAAATAATAATAAATTTTTCAATAAAACAACCATGTAGAGCTTATTGAAAGTAAGTCCCAACACAGGACAAGCAGGGATAATTTTACATCTACACACAAGGCATCATAGAACAAAATGCCTTCTTCTTCATACAAAACTGCATATTTCAACAAAATAAATTCACGTGTCCAGTAAAGTCACTTCTCTGGTCACAGGATGACGCAAATTGGAGCAAACCCTTCAGTGAGTGAGCGATCCATCCAGAGGAAACTAGTCACCATCTTTAGATCTTCCTCAGCACTCCCCTTCCCTTTGGTCATGAAGGTACCACCGATTTCTTCAGTCAGAAAGTATGATTCCTCATCCTGGCACCCCCCCTCAGGGCGGGTTCATAAACTTTATCCAACTCAGACACACACTTTGTTTAATGTTAGTCTCTCACCCTGACAGTCAGGATGATTAAGACTTTTTAATGTCGGATCCCATAAAAAAGACCTACTTTAGGTCCAAACTTGTTTCCTATAGAAAGGTAATCTCAGTCTCTTGGTTCTGGTAAGCCTCCTCCTGCATCTCGGTGTACAGCTGGTCCATCCTCTGGAAGGCCAGGTACCCTTTTTTACCTGTGGATGGACAGATAGAAAGAAAAAAAAAAACATCAAGAAATAAAAACACAAATGAATGAACTACTGAAAGGAAAAATAATTCATGTTTGTACCAAAAGAGAGGACAGTTTCTCTGGCAGCACTGCAAAGATCTTCATCTGCTGATATCCATAAATCTGCTATGTGGTCCACACTCTCTGTCGCCTGGCAACACACACACACACACACACACACACACACACACACACACACACACACACACACGCTTATTTCTGTGAGTTTGGCTTTTTTTGCTAAGATTTTGTGTCATTTGTGTTGCTCACCTTGAGGCATTTAAGAGCCAGACAAGAGCCTCGTTGGATCTGAACATCAGTGCTTTTCAAACTCTCTGTGTAGTAGACTACCGCCTGGAGGAGAAGATTAACACAGAGGGAAATAAGTTAGAAATGATTTCATTTATTGGAGTAGTTACATCTTTCCATTTATTGTCACAAGGGGATCCAAGAGAGGGAAGCTGTTATTTTCTTAGACATGGCAAAACCAAGAGTCTACAGCCGATATTTCCCGCCACTATCCTCGGGCCGGGCCAGTTTTTTTACATTTTTTGAAATTTATGTTCTTCATTCGGATCCATTTGCAATCCATCCCGTTCTGAATAAACAAACAACTCAGTTAACATGCTTCGTCCTTGTTGCATTATGCATTAAGATCATTCTAAACAGATTTCTATTTCTATTCTTATTAAAGTCGAGAAGGTCAGTTATAACAGTCCACGTATTAAATTGTCAGGTTTAAATCAGACTCGGGCTCATAATTACAGTTAATGTGTCGAGTCGGGCCGGGCTCGGACACAACGTGCACGTGCTCGGGTAGAGTCGGGCCTGATGTTTTTGGGCCCGATCTAAGCTTTATTCTGTCCGGAGGCCCAGCAGTGCTGACGTGATGTGTATGAGCTATAATGTCCCTTCTCATTTAGTCAGTGGAGCTGCTACAGAACTATTTGGGTTCAAACATTTACTCACCATGTGGCCTAGCCCTCTGAAATTAACTCGCCAATCAGAAGATTTACCCGCTATTGGCGACTGGCGAGTGTTAATTTTGGAACCCGTCTGTCCACTTTGGTTCCGTCTCAACAGCTGTCGCTAATGAATTCAGAAGAGACATTCATGGTCCCCAGAGGATGACTCTCTGAATTTTCCCTCTAGCGCCACCATAAAGTTCACAGCTCTGCGTGGAGCCATAAACCACGCTTCATGCCAACACACTGGCAGGAAAGGTTTGCTGTACCTTGCTCCTGAAAGCCTTGCAGCCTGCAGCTCTGCAGAGACAGTTGGCAGCAGCTTTGCAGACTTTGTGGTTGGAGTCGAGCTGCAGGGCGGCGAGAGTCTGCAGCGTGCATCTCAGCGGGAGGAGCTCCACCATGCACCGCCCCCTCAACTTATTTAATGCCCGCCTCCTTTTGGGGCTCCTCAGGGCTGACAGGATGTACTCTGAAACACATTAGTGACCATAATGAATGAATAACAAATCATAAAGTCACGCTATCATTTTTTAGCAGATGAATTTTGCCCAGTTTCAAATTTCCATTTTGTTTTGAGCACTTTTGCTAAAAGGGGGTTCAAACACTGAGGTTTAGAGCTCATTCATAATGTTGGAAACAGGTCAAGGTTTAGGAATTGCATGGTATCTTTTTATTTTTGAGACCTTTTCTAAGTACGTTTAGGAATATCCGTTTTATATCAAATCAAACACGTCAGAACATGCTTGTTTTCAGTTGTATTTAACAACTAAAAATCCTCACAGAGGCAAATGCAATAAAATAAATAAAAGGAGAAACTGTTACTCTGACTTAATACTCCCACACATTCCCATTTCTACTCACACTTATTTTACCAAGGAAGAATTCTGTACTAACAGCTTTTATACTTTTTTTAAGTACTAGGACTTAACCTTCATGACATTTTTTTACATCCCAGAAAAGCAGATTAAATGGGATCTAATTTTTTAGCAGTTTTATATGTGTTGTGCTGTGCAAACTAAATTTAGCTGTTTAATAAACAGCAGACATACATATGGATTTATAGACAACATAGTAAAGACAGATACTGTAGCCACTCGAAGGACGGGGGAGGTGGAGGGAAGAGAGGAAGGAAGTGTTGACTGATGAAAGATGATGCGACTGAAACATTATTGATCCTTTAAGGAGAGTGGGCACACACACACACACACACACACAGATGGCCATTTTGTTTGGTGTGACCGTTTTTCTGGCTGTAATGTTAACAGATGGTCCAGATGCCTTGAGCCAGCTGGAATTCCTGGAACGTTCTAAAGCTTTCTAGTAGAACTATAAAGGCATACCACCATTCTTTGAACAGATCAGATACCAACAGGACGGACACACACACACACACACACACACACACACACACACACACACACACACACACACACACACACGTCAAGACAAACTCAATTCAGCAGTTGCATGCCATGAGCATTTCATGAGTCTTGGATATATTTATATTTATACGTGTGTCTTAGTAATATATCACTTGACATGTGTTTTTGGATGCATTTTGTTCAGAACTTGACATGAACTGTTTTGCTCACTATTGTTTTGTTTCCACACTTTCACTAGCCACCATTTTGTTGGAAATTTCATTATTAGTTTTATTTGATTAAAGTTGACTGTGGTGTGCTACAATTGACTTGAAGGGGTTAGGGTTAGGTTAGATTTACAAGCTTTTTCTCAAGGTAAATGACCACAGTACTACATGAAACACACATCTTATTGCATGGTGCAGGGGTGGAGAAGATGAAATGAAAGAGGTTTGGAGTGCCACCACCCCCGGTGACAAGAAGCAGAGTGCACGGAGCAACAGTCTGTTGTCCTGCTGCGTGCAGTCTCTGCTTCTTACAAACCAATTGTCAAGATGTTTTGTTCTGCCACAAACGCAACCCTTGCCTCAGCTGAACTCGCCATATGCAGTGCTCCTTTCAGCTGGTCTGGGATGCAGAATTAAGTTAGAATTAGAATTAGGCTGCACATTGGATCATAGTGCTCTTGTGTAGGCCGGTGGCACAGGAGCATATTCCAGCAATCAGGGTAAAAATAATGTGTTTATCCTCTGCTATGTTACCAAGGACATTGTTAGCTCTGTTTCTCAGCGTTAAGCTGCTATGTAAGAGACGCAGTTACGCAGGTGTTTAGGGGTACGTACTGTACCTACTCACCACAGGAGGTGGCAGTACTCGGTAAGAAGTAACAGTACTCATGTAGACAAAAACCAGAAGTGGCGGTACTGCTGCACCAGACAAAGTCTCCGTAATATAGTTTATAATATATCTATGCAGTGTTGATAGTGACTTGCTGCTGCTAGACCTGTCCTTTGTTTTGGTAACCTGAATATTCTGTAACCACTCAATAAAACTAGCTACTCATACAAGGGAGCGCCTGGGATTAGGAAGTGTAAAAAGCATCACGACACAAAGACAAATGAAAATGCATATCAGAAATTAGTTACTGTAAAGGTTCAGTTTCACCAAATTACAAAAACATATAATGTACCAATTTGGTAGAAAAGCCAGGTTTTTAGGCCAAGCCTTGTGATTTTTAGTCATATTGTCTATTGTCTTCTTTTCATTTGTTAAGGTTTTGAGAAATGTGTCTCTGAGATTCCTGGCTCCACCCCAATACAACAGAGGTCAATGACCTTTAGTTTGTGAAGCTCCTAGCATTAAAAAAAAAAATCCACAGACTCACTATAAACAGATTTTTTTCTGCATATAATGAGTTTTTTTCTACCAAAGAAATAGTCCCAATGAAATGAAGAACTGTATGATGGTTTAAAACTATTTTTCTGATCTATATGTAGAAACAGATATACCTTCTTTGGAAAGGCGTGAGATGTGTTCTCCCAGCTCCGGGATGCTCCAGCGATTCAAATACACTGACAGCTGGAAGAGGGTGACTCTCTCTGGGCTACAGACGGGCCGGAGGCTGGGCACCATCCGACAGGCCGTCTGGACCTGCTGCAGGAGCTGAGAAAACACTGCAGAGGAGGGAGAGAGAGTGTTTCAGCACAGTCAGCAAGTCAGAACCCTGCTTGTGACTGAGGCGTCTGATCAGTGGCAGGAACCAACATCTATTACTGCCACTGGCTTTAGTATTTATTAAAACTCTACAGCAAAGCTTATCGCGAAATAAGCATATGTGTAAGAAAGATGGTATGAAGTGTGTATTTGGTACTGTACCTTTTTCTGACTGGCCGGGCTGCTTGGCCTTCACCTTGTGGGTGTAACGTTTCTTTAACGTCCTGGAGAAACTGTCGGAGAGGCAACAGAAAGGAGAGCTGCTGTCGTTCACACACTCCTCCCAGAACAACAGAAGAGCCCTCGTTCTCTGGGCCTTAGGGAGGACTGAAGGTGAAGAAGAGGACGAAGAGGAGAATGAAAATGTTATGTTGACCTTTATTTACCCATTCATGAGAACCAGAACAAGAGTGCAGCACATACAGAACATGAACTGTACATCAAAGATTTGGGTTAAGGTTTTACCCAAACAGAGCTCAACAGTGTGGTGCCAAAAGTTAAAATCTCATTCATTTTCTCCATAAGGATTTTGATTATTAGCCATAATGCCTAAACCACCCAAGGTAGACTTATTACGCACTATGCGAGTCCTATAGAAGCCACAAGTCCATTTGAAATCAACCTTGTTTTACTCACAATCTTATGGAGCAATACCACGCTACCCACAATAATAAGTGTTACAGCAACGTCTCTGATTGGTTGAGTAGTGAGCTGCTGCCATTGAAGTCTATGATTGTTTTTTTTCATTTTTAAAACTGTTCTTTTGTGCCAAATGTTTATGGTGAAGATTCATGTGGTAGCTGGTCGGCTTGGTTCTATCCAGGCTTTTGCCGACATCAATGGACGGGGAAATCACTTCTGGAACTAGAGACCTTCAAAAGTGGGCGGTCACTGCTGAGCTCTATAAGCTGTTGTAAATGACTTCATGCTTAATTATGTGTTAAATGTACACAGTGTCATTCTCTAAAAGATCTTCCACTAACTGTCTCTAGCAGATATGCTGTCGTTCCTTTCTAGCAGCAGACAGCTGATTCGGTCAAGGACTTCAGCTTGGAGAGCCATTTCCTCCAGCAGGTCCCTCCTCGATGGGCTGAAGTCGGTCGTTCTTATCATCTGAGGAAACACGTGTTAGTTGGTTTGACAAGCGAGTTTGAGGGTGGAGAGAGACGAGGAGCAGCAAGATTAATGTGGACATAGCTCATATAAACATGGTGTACCTGGAGCAGGATGCAACATATGTCCAGGTGAGTCTCAAGAGCCTGGTCAACACCCCAATTCCCAGAAGTCAGAGGGGTTATGACCAACTCTTCCTCAGAAGTTGATTGGCTGTTCTGGGAGAGGAGGCCGAGACTCTTTAGAGTGCTCTGCTGAAAAGAACTGATGCTAATGGATGAAGACGAAAACGAGAGGTGAGTTTCACATTAAATCACTGTGTAGTGATTAGGGCTGGGCAATATATAATATATATATATATATATAGGTATATATATAATATCGATATACAGTGTGAGACTAGATATCGTCTTCAATTTTGGAAATTGTATTATGACCAAAGTCTTCCTGGTTTTACAGGCTGCATTACAGTATTACTTATAAATATAACTAGCTGTTCTATTATTTGCCTTTACCCACTTAGTCATTACAGTGTATCCACATCACTGATGATTATGTACCTAAAATCTCATTGTGTAAATATTTTGTTAAAGCACCAATAGTCAACCCTACAATATTGATATCGAGGGATCTGGTCAAGAATACCATGATATTAGATTTTTTCCATATGGCCCAGCCCTAGTATAGATTCTTTTCTTCTGTCTGTCTTTAAACCCACCCACTGTCTTTGAGTCTCAGGCTTCCCAAACAGGAAGTGTCATCATCTGCAATGAAGTCGTGAGAAAGGAAGTCAAAGCTGCCCAGGACTTCCTCTACAGCCAGAGTCTCCTCTGACGATGAGCTTCTCAGCAGGGAAAGGTCGTTCTGTGAGTGAACACATGTCCACATATACATAGAAATAAATGGCAAAAGGACCACACACAGTATGTTTGTGTATGTGTAGGAATGCACACGGCTACCTTCAGTATGGTGGCCAGGTGCAGTATTTGGTGGTCCAGGGCTCTCAGCTCCTTCTCAGAGCAGCTCTGGTTCTGTAAGGTCTTCTCCAGCTCTGCAATCAGGGCTCCCAGCTTGACGGCCTGGGCCCTGCGCTGGGCACTGCCCACCCCAGGCCTCCCTGGGGTCAGGGCAGCAGTGGCAGGTGAGGAAGGGGTTGCATCTGGAGGCTGAGTAGGGGGTGCGGGTGAGGCCGGGGCAGAATATGACTGACGTTCTGGGGAGTCCTGTAACAAACATGGAAAATTTGGAAGTTTAAATGGAATCCAGATAGTAGAAATACCCTAAAAATATTGTTAGACCAACAAATGATGGTATCTAATGGCAGGTTATTAACGGATAGGAAGCCAAATAAGTGAAAGTGGTCACAACGTGGGCCACCAAGATGCCTCTACACTAATGTGAATGCACCACAAAAAACTAAAAGCCCCAGGGCTGGAGCTAGGCTACTGGCATTTGTTTGATTGCATTGAACATTAACAGATTATTGTTTACATGTCACATAAACTTAAACAGGGCAAATACACCGCTGTAGATGTTAGTTCACACACTCAATATTATTCAGCTCTTCTGTTGCTGTTTTGGCTCCCAAGGCGACATTTCGCTGGCCAAAATTCACGAGGTGATTTGCTGCCTGTGTGGAACCCTACCGTTAGACGCACCATCCTCCCCAGCTCCACCCTTTTGTCCAAATATGGTCAATTCTGGCACCAAGATGGTGACTGCCAAAATGCAAACTGGCTTCAAAACTGCAGTCCACTAATGCTACGTGGGGATGCCACTGAAGCTACGTCCATTATTTTTACAGTCTATGTATCATCCTGGCAGCAAATGGGATGAAATTAATGCTTTTCTGAAAAGTTAAAGACACCAGTGGTAATCAGTGGTGCAGCTGGTTTGTTGCCCTCTGTTGTCAGTGACACTGTAATGGGACAGATAACTGCTAAGTTTCCCCAGCTATTTTTATTTGCAGCAGGGTTTTAATGCAGCGTTGAATTCAGCTAAATGTTTGTGCAGGTGTGTCTTTACCTGCACGCCGCCAGCGTCCGCTCCGAGCGCTGCACTGTGTGTTTCAGGGTCAGCTTCTCCAGCTGTGTTCTTTCTCAGGATGTCAGGAGTGCTGAACGTTAAAGAAAGATCATCTTTATTCTTTTGCATTATAAAGTATTATTATTGTTAGAAGATTTAGCAGGATGATCAGGGCCACAAGGAATCTACACATGCAGATGTGCAGGTCAGCAACAAAACATCTGCTCTGGAGCTCATCCCCACCTCTGTAGAGCCAGCAGGGAACTTGGTTTCCTCTCTGCTGGTGTAGAGCGAGTGTCTAACACACTTCCCCACTCCTCCTCTCTGTCCTTGTCATCCATCCTCTTCCTCCTCTCCCTCTCCTCTGTAGAGATCTCCGGGGACCCTTCCTCCCCGAGGGACAGCTGAGACTGGCTCCCTCCCAGACTGGTGCCCTGACTGTGGCAGGAGGGGTAGCTGTGAGTTCGTGTCAGACTGTGCAGGAATACATTTTCAAATTAATTATTAAAAACAAATACATCTATGGTAACATCTTTCTAATTAATGTATGTTTGAATCCTTGGTATACTATATTAATTTTAGTTATTTTTGATCTTTTAAAGCAATAGTGGAGGATTGGGACCCTCCATGGGGTCCTAAGATCATTAAAGGGATGGGAGAGAACAATCATTATTTTTTGTCTTTTAAATTACTGGATATTTTCACCTCTTCGGGCCTCTAAAGAATAAAATATGACTACTGTCCACAATAAACTAATTTTATTGGGTAGCAAGGCAAAACGTTTGGGAAATACTGCTTTAAAGGATAAAGCTGGTTTTATTAAATCATTATCTAAATATTATTACGGTCAAATCCCATGAAAACAACAATTAATTCAGTACTACTGTATCCACCGTCTATTGCCCCTTGTGATTTGAAACCATTAGCAGACAATAACACACGCGTTATCTTTTAATGCTCCATACCTGTAGGGGCTTTGCGGACTGTGGTTTGAGGTGATGGCGGTGTGGGACGGGTTGGACAGGTAGCTGAGCAGAGACACGCCTCCTCTGTTATGTCGACTTTTAGACACCAGCGACGGGAGCGAGCCCTCTGGATCCTGCAGCTCCCGCATCATCGACTGCAGAGGACAGAAGGAGCATATCCATGGAGACATCACGCTTTAAACTTTAAAGCCACTTTAGGCTTGACCAAGGACTAATGAAATATTGTATAAGTTCTTTTTAGATGGAAAGAGTCAGGGAACAACTTGTCTGTGTACTCACTATGAAGTATTTCTCTGTGAAGGAGGGGGTGCTCGGTGCCGTCCAGCTGTAAACTGAACTCTTCCTGCTGGACACCGACTGCCTGCTGACAGACAGCGGCCTCATCTTCTCCGTGCTGTCAAACGGACTGCAGGTGCAAACACACACAAACACACAGAATATATGACTGTACATTACACACACATATGCTGAATATCACAGCATTTCATCCATTTGACAATAAGCCAGCAAATGTAACTGCTCTTTAATATGTCTTTGAGTTTCCAGACTTTTCTAATGTTTCGATGCGTTTCCAGACGTGATAAACGTCATGGTCTTTTCCTCTACCTTTCTTGACTTTGTGGTCCTCTCACCGTATGGTGTGTGCATAGTCCCTTTAAATGCATCCCTTATGTGCTGTCATGGATGGCAGTGCCCCTGAGCTCACTGCATTTATTTTTTTATTCATTTTATTTACACTGAGTCATTTTCTATCAGGTTTTCCTCCAATAGTGTCTGTAAATTGTCATATTGATCCTTTGGGAGCGTTCACTACACAGTTGTCAGAGCACAACATCCTGCGACACACCTGGGGCTCTGCAGTCTCCGCGACTTTGATGATGTCAGCTTCTCTCATCAGTCTGCGATTTGAACCAACACATTTCCATCTTCTTTAGCTGCTTTGTATTACATGTATTTGTATTACATTTTGTCATGTTGGTTCGAAGAGTTTTATGTGTGGCAGAAACACTGATTGCAATCACTCCACTGTGACTCATTTAGGGGCTTGATGTGTGTGTGTGTGTGTGTGTGTGTGTGTGTGTGTGTGTGTGTGTGTGTGTGTGTGTGTGTGTGTGTGTGTGTGTGTGCGTGGGTGTGTGTGTGTCACAGCAGTGTTTTGTGAGCGTGAGTTTGCCAGCCTTGTGCGTGTCTGTGTGATTCTCCATCTCTCTAAGAGAGAATCCATGAAATGTCCTCCACCTGGCTTCTCTAAACCCTGAAATGGGATCTGTCATGGTGCAAGGGCACAGCGGAGTGTGTGTGTGTGTGTGTGTGTGTGTGTGTGTGTGTGTGTGTGTGTGTGTGTGTGTGTGTGTGTGTGTGTGTGTGTATGACGTACACTCTGTATTACATGAGCTGCACAGGGACAGCTGGCTCAGGTTAGAAGTGAGGAGACAGGGAAAGAAGAAGAAAACAACAACAGCAGATTCTGCAGGAAGGCAAAATGTGACTCTATAATAATAATAATAATAATAATAATAATAATAATAATAATAATAATAATAATGAAAATAAAGCACACCATGTATTGTTGTCTACATCACGCTGTTTGTTGCTTGGCCTTGTTTTGCTGCTGTGAACATGTGGTAAAGTAACAGTAAAAGAAAAGAAGTGGGAGAGGAAGTGAAAGTCGTCACTGGACTAATGTGAGTGCACCACCAAAAAGCTGAAACCAAGGTCCAGGACAGGAGAAGAGTCCGTGTTCAGGGATGTGATGATCCCATGCGGGGCCTGGACAAGTTCATTAAGCTGCATTCTATCTAATTTCCAGCAGGGGGAGACGCTACTGGCTCTGAAAAGAAATCTATTTCTATAGAAGTCTATGAGAAAATAATCCTACTTCTCACTTGATTTATTACCTCAGGAACCATTTTCATAATAAGTTTATGGCCCTTATAATACAGCATGATAGTCATTTTTTTTACCAACATTATTTTAGTGTTTTCACAACATACAAGGAAAATGCAAATACATGTCTTGAGCAAACATGTCTACCCCCCCACCCCCACCCTCTCAAGTGATTCCAAATCTTGTTTGGGAATCAGGTCAATGAATTAGTCCATTCTGGTCCATTATATAGAAAAAATAAAACAAAGATATTTCTGTAATCTTAGGTACTGCACAGTGCCCCCCCCAGCTTGTCCATCACATGTGACAAATCTGTTCTCAGTGCATAGCAAATGAAGGGGTCCCAGATTTTTTTGTATTTGTGTACATTGCCAAATACAATGGGACAAATGTGTCTTTTTCCTTCTCATACTTAATACAAACATCCGGCATATCACTGTTATATCTGTTAAGTTTTTCTGGAGTGATATACGTTCCCATCAACCAGTTGGATTGTAGTCATTTCAGGCGAGTGTTAGTGGTTCTCGACTGTGCTTTAGAGCTTGCCCCCTTCCACTTCTCTACTGGGATTGTCGTTCCATCTACTTCCATCTGTAGATTTTGGATATCAAATCCCTCACTAAACAATTCACGTTCATTCATTTTTCTATGGTAGACATTTTGGGGATGCATGATGTTTGATTTTGGTGTGTTCTAATGACATTTCTCAACTGTGGGTATTTAAAAAACTGATTACGGCGTATGTTAAATTTATCAATATCAGGGTTGGGACACTTGAGTCCCCCCTCTGTCCCCCACAGTACGATAGTGACAGTCGTGTTGTGACCACATCCTCTTCGTATCTTAATAGTTCGAGATATATTACAATTAGTCAGGATTTCAGCATATAGTTCTGTGTGAAGTAGTTTTATCCATTTATTCAATTTTGCTCTAAAGCCAAACGTGTGAGGATTTCAAACAAATAGAGCCATACCACTTTGTCACAGTAGTGACAGTAATGCTGCGTCTGCTGCCCATCTCTCCTCAAATAATATATTTAGAATTCTGCTGACATTATGGAAGCATTGCCTACTTTGCACAAAGCCATTTTGATCTTTGTCAATAATATTCAAAATTATTTTCTCCAGTCTTCTGGCTACTGTTTTACTCTAAATGTTTAAATCAACATTTAGAAGACTAATTGGCCTTAAGTTTTCATAATTACATTAAAGATGTTGGAAGGATTCCATTGAGAAAAGATTCCTTAAACATTTCTAATAATGCTGGCATCAGTCTAACATTTAACAAACCTCGGTGGGTGTCCCATCAGGTCCGGGGGGGTTCCCTCCTTTGATACTGTCAGTAGATAGTTCCACTGAAGTTATATTTGATATCTTGGGAATGTGGACGTTGTCCAGGAAATGGTTCAATTCAGATGTATTGAGACCTATTTTTGATGCTATAAAGCTTTTCATAAAATGTTTTGAAGTTTTGCGTGATGTTCATTTTGTAAATTATGTTCCATTTATTTTAAAATAGATGGGGCTTTGCTACATGCCAACCTGTCAATCAGAACAGAAGCTTAGCAACGCCAAAGATCCTCTCTAACGCAGCGCCAGTGGCATCAACATTTACACCTCCTTTCTCCTACAGGGGGTGGCCTCCTTTGAAAGTGTAATGAACGTCATGTGGATGGATGAAAAGTTATATTTAAATAGTTGGATATTCACACAGCTAAAAGACATATTTAGCATCACAGAGATTAGTTTTGTTAGGGCGTTAGCTTCTCTGTGTTGCTAGATCTCGCGAGTGTTTGGTACTGAGACAGAAACCTTTTCTCCTGATGTGGCCGTCTCAAAAATTCCATTTTAATGTGAGAATGTTCTGGAGATATATGTGGCTTGTGTAAAATGGGACAATATCTACTTTGGTGACTATGGGCCAAAAGATTTGCTCATAATCTGTGTTCATGTTCATGTCTCCCTTTGGAATCAGTACACTCGGGACCTGCTGCTATACCCTGAAGAGGCGTGGCAGTGGATTTAAGAGAAAATGATGTAACTCAACCAGCTCTGCTGTGAACGTGTGGTGAAGTAACAGGAAAAGAAAAAGGAGTGGGATAAAACAAGCAAATTAGAGTTTAGTCCCATTGTCTGACTCCATCTTTCTCCCAGCAGTAATCCTTCACTCTGTCGCCTCTTGGTTCTCCCTTTTCCTTGCATGAGAGGGAAGTATCTGACGGCTTGTGGACCAGCTGCACTTGTCAGTCATGTGAATCATCTTAAGGATATCCACACAGAGAGGGGCCACACTAAGAAGACGCTCTCGTACTTTACGCAACAGATTTGATTTCCTTGCTCAGCTGTCCACACCTTTTCCCACAGACTATCCAATTATTCTACTTTCCTTTTTGGGAATATCACTGATTTCACTCCTCTCCTGTCCTCGGCGGAGGAAATGCCTCTGCGCCTGACGTCATGGCGTTCTTCGCCACCACCTTATCCATATTTCTTACATCAAGAAATGCTTACAGAGGGCTCTCATCTCCTTCTAGGCCCGGGGTCTTCAACATTTTTTAAGCCAAGGACCTCTTAACTGAAAGAGAGATGGATCAGGGACCCTCTACTACATATATTGTGTAAAACTGAGTTACATATTAAACACAATAACGTGTAGGGCGGCCTAAAACCTGTACACATACCTTTTTATGGTTGCCTACAAAACGGCTATTAAAATAATAATTATTCACATATTCATATATCATCATGTTTTTATGTGGAAGGCACAGTGAATCCATAAGCTGTGTGTGTGTGTGTGTGTGTGTGTGTGTCGTACTTCCAGGTGACTTCCAGCTGCAGTTTGATGGTTCCCAGCTCCGTGATGTCCACCAACATCAGCTGCGGTCTCACCACAAAGAAATCTGCGCTGGCACACGTCACCATGCCAACCAGCAGCCAACCCAAACCCTTGGCCTCCGTCACCTGAAAGAAGAGATTAGAGTTACAGGTGAGATGCATGCATGCATAAACAACATATCTTTGTAAGCACCCTCTACATGTGTGTGTGTGTGTGTGTGTGTGTGTGTGTGTGTGTGTGTGTGTAACCTTGATCTCGAAGTTGTGGTGGATGTGCGGGAGGAAGACCATCTCCTCCTGGTCCCAGTACTGGGTGTCGTCTGATTGGATCCTCCCTCTGAGCCTCCATCGCTGGCGGCCCAGACGCACCACCACCTGTGACATCATCCAGACATGGCGTCACTACAGTGCCGCCTCCGGTTCTAGTCATGCTTTCTCTGAGTGAGTGAACTTGATTATCCATATTGAGATTTCGATAAAATCACGATTAATATTGCAGCTCTACCCTTTCAATAAACCAAACAAAGTGATGTTTTTCTTTAAAGAGAGACCTCACCTCGTATTGATCTCCAGGGCAGAGTCGAGCAAAGCCAATCAGACCTGCAACGGAAAACACATGACATATTTGGAAGATAACGTGTCACTGGTAACTCTGTGTGTGTGTGTGTGTGTGTGTGTGTGTGTACCTTTCATTTTGATGTGGAGCTCTCCAAGGAGGATTTCTAACTCTCCCTCCATAACTGACATGTCCTGCAGAGAGAGGGGAATTAGATAAAGGTTAGATAAAGTAACCAGTTCTTATTTTTATTAACCAACCACTTTGACACTTTACATGTATTTTCTGTCCAAAGTGAGGTCACAGGTCAGGGCTGTTATACATCTATATCTGGCCACACATTTCTTTGGCTTTTTGACTGAAAGATAATGGGCTGGTTGGAGATGAACTGCTCCTCGCCTGTGAAGTGGACCAGAGCAGGCGCCTGGGTCTGGCAGTCTGCGTCTCAGACCTGCATGTAACGTGTCAGTGAATTTAGTTTTAATGAAGCTGGTGTTGGTGGATTCTTTACTCTGTATTTAGACATAATGTTAACTGCAATATTGAAGCTACATCCACACTAGTACACTGGTTGATGAGTAGAAAGCAGAAATGTGATAAAGAACAATTTTCCATATAAGAAGAAGCAAAATAGGACAAAGAATAGATGTATCTATGTGAGCATGTTAGATGAGAAGGAGAGACTGAATGGTGTGCACCACCGTGGGACAGACAGGCAGACACACACACACACAGACAGACAGACCAATGCCAGATGAATGAGTCCTCAGTTGTGTGTTAATGACCCTTAGCCTGCAGCTGCAAACAGGAGAATCACTGTGGGACCATCAGCCCCCCACCAGATGATTTGGTTTGGCAGCATTACGACCATCAGCGGCTGAGGAGATGATGGATAAGTGGCAGCCACTTTTGACCTGAGCACACTTCAATTACAGCCCCCCCCCCATTCATCTTTCTTTTGTTAACATTTCTTGGTGATGACATTTTTGGATTTTGCTGTTTCACCAAAATCATTTATAAAGCTTTTATATTGTTTTACTTTCTGTGGATGAATAGTTTTTCATTCTGCTTCCATCATGCTGCGTTGTTACACAACAAATACAGTATTTTCTGTGTGAATCAAATAAAAAGTTGAGTCCAGTCCTGGATCGCTGTCTGCCATATGTGTTTGGGTTTGCATCCATTTTAAAGTGGCTGCAGTATTCCCATCAGGCATGAATGGCTGTTAGTTTGCATGCCAGAATGTGAAGTGAGGAGGGCGTTGTTCACTTTTTTTTTCAATGAGTAAAATGTTTGTCAGCAATTATTTTTGACCAAATTCAAATTCAAATCCCCCCATCCACAATTTAAATACAATTAAAAAAGCATCAGTGTTTCAGGTTAATGGGAAAAAAAAGAAAATATATGGCACCATATATGTCTCTGTGTTTGAATTTATTTTATCTTTTGGTGTATTTCTGTATTGATCATTATAGTAAAATAGTTTGCCTTACATATAGGAAGGTTTAATTAATACATATGCTCTCTTTTCTAATCCTCTCAGTCATTCATTAAGGACGATTCCCTCGCTCACAGTAATGAGCCTCAGTCCTGGTTAAAGCCGATAAAAGGTTCTGATTCTGTAGAAAATGTTCAGCTTTTAATTCATCCTGCCAAGGGCGTAGGTTTGGTTTTAACATTGGGAGGGCGGGGGCACATTATAACCGGGGGCTCTGGGGGGTTGTCCCCCAGAAAAATGTAAGCGTCAAACACTTTATTTCCGTAGAATAACAGAAGATGAAGCAGCTCACTACCCGGACTGACACGTAAATAAAAACGGAAAGTTTGTATATAGCTGCAGTTAAAATACAGAACATTTTCTCTTTTTTGGCCTGAATGCAAAAAAAACCCCAGTGGCTAAACTAAACTACTTTAACACGGTGGGTCAGTTCTTATCATCATGGAGAAGCAGAAAGGCGAGTAGAGTGGAGGCGAGTCGAGCAGGTACCATGTATTGGAAAAACACCATTAATCTCACAAAACCCATCTTTTTTGGAGGGGGACAAATCTACCTCTTCTAAATATTGGGGGGAAATCTGACCCTGAGATCTACGCCTATGGATCCTTCATGGTATCTGTTACGCATGTGCAACTTTGAAGGACCACAGAGGTTATTTCTGACACAAGGAAAATCTGACTTTACTGACTGTTTTATAACCTATAATAATTTTCTATTGACTTCTAAGTATTTTACTTATTAGTACTTTAGTGCTAAACTTGTGCTGGCATTGGAATCCAACATTAGGAGCTGTGTTTGAGGGTGCAGAAGAAGAAACAGGACAGTTTTGACTTTGGGTCATTCATCATGCAGTCGGAGATGACATGTGTTTCAGCTCTCTGTGGCCTCCTGTCTGCTGCACACATGGTCAGAGCGAGGCACAGCGCTGACAGTCATGTTCCACCGGAGATGGACTAGAAACACAGTGCTGATGAAATAAAACAGTGTTCTTGATTTGTGAACATAAACCCTGAATACGGTCTACATCCAATCCAAATCCTCTTAACTTATAGACCTACGCTGTGTGTAAAGTGTCCTGAGATAACTTCTTTTATGATTTGACACTATAAATAACACTGACTGCAGGAGGTACCGCCTGGTCGGGCTTCAGTTTAAAGCTGATTTTGAAAAGAATCTTAATGTGTTTTAGGCCACGAGGGGTTTTGTTGTTTGAGTGGCATTGCCGAGTGTAATTTACACCTTGATGCCAGATGCAGTTTGTTGCTTGTTCATAAATCCTGTTGTTATTGTTCAGACCCATTTTTCATTTCACCCTACTAATAAGTCAAGTGTTTTGTTCATATTACAGTTATCTTCATGGCATCATTTTTGTCAAAATTCAATGTGTACATGCACTGTGGAAAAGAAGAAAATAGGACCTTTAACTGCTAAAAAGTGAAATCTCACACACACACACACACACACACACACACACACACACAACATTCCAGGCCCTGTAAGGTAGCAGTAGCCGTAGCTCAGTCGGTAGTGAGTTGGGTTAGGAACCGGAGGGTCGCTGATTCAAGTCCCCATACGGACTAAAGGATGGAGGGTGGACTGGTAGCTGGAGAGATGCCAGTTCACCTCCTGGGCACTGCCAAAGTGCTCTTGAGCAAGGCACCAAACCCCCCTCCACCGCTCAGAGCGCCTGTTCATCAGTCACAGCCCCCCCACTCTGGCATCTCTCCAGTAGTGCATGTGTGTGTGTGAGCATTTGTGTGTATTTCAAGCCTGTCATAACAACAGAGTGTAAATTATAAACTCCCCATAGGGGATCACTAAAGAGTATAAATTATAAAAAAGGCATTTTCTGTGGGCCCCTCCCTGCCTCCACAGCTATTCATTCTAGCATCTTCCCTCACATGAGGGCCCAAATGCATGGTCCAGATGCCTTGAGCCAGCTGGAATTTCTGGAACGTTCTCAAGCTTTCTAGTAGAACTACAACAGCATACCACCATTCTTTGAATACACAACAGATATCAGCAGGACACACACACACACACACACACACACACCCCCCTCTCTGTCTGATCCTTGCAGTACCTGCAGGCTGTGTCTGTGGTTGCGACTGAGCTCCAGAAGACTCTCCCTGGAGGCCCTGGTGGACGGGGACAGTGAGAAGGCTCTCTTCATGTTGACCACTCCCTGACACAACCTCCACTGGATACAGTACGTCTCGTACAGCTCGTCCACCTGCACAGACCAGACATACACACACTGGTTTCAGATACACAATCAATTACACATGTACTTCCTGTCTTTCTATAAAACTATCTGCTTGTGAGTTTAACTTTGCATGGACTGTGACTGTTTTGTTGATTCGGTCTCTACCTGTCCACCTGATGTCCTGCCTTTGCTGTCCAGCCCCCTGAACCTGAACACTTATCTGCACATTACTGCTTACTTGCACCTTTTCCCTGCCCCATCCCTTTTTATGCCAGTAAGCTTTTATATATTCACTTTCTTTTCATTTTGGTCATTCCCTGCTGCCTCACACTGACCTGCCTGACTCAAAGCTATTAAAAGTTCTCCATACCTTTTTAATTTGAAAGACCACAGCAATTTCCTAAAATATTTGTCGAGTTGTCGTATCCTTCAATCATGTTTACCTCAACCTGACACCAAACCTAATCTAGGAAGATAAGTAAATGTAAATGTGATAGACTTTCTTACCTTGCTGATCTGAAATTCTAATCTTCGTATGTATCTCTCCAATGCTCTGATCTCCTGTGAAAGCAATGCATGAAAGCTTAGTTTTAAAAAAGTGTATACAGTAAATAATTATATACTGTATATTGATCTACATGAAAACAGGTTTGGGATTACCTTCTCTAGATCATACAGAAAGGCCTGGAAACAGAGAAAATACATGTTTCTTATTATTTTTATAATAACGCCCTGAAAAACAACTCAAACCATCCACATGCAGTCAAGTGTGTTCTTCTCTCTCCTCACCAGTCTGGAGTTCCTCTTGGTTTCTCTCTGCTGGGAGGACAGGAAGTCCATATCTGCCTGGTGACCCTCCAGGTACTCCCTGCAGACACCAACATTCATTCATTAATTATCATGCACACTAATATGCCACTATTATTCCCAATATGGCAACCCTCTGAATTTAATTCAGGTCATTTAAACAGCATATTTCATCTGGATATTCTGAAATAATGCCTTTTTCCAAATGTATTTCTGATTAAATTGTGGGCTATGCCAGCATTCTTTGGACATTTATACAGCACATTTAGAATATGCTTCTCAATCTGTGTTTTTTACCACAGTTTGTGACAGTTTACAGCCTCTTACAGTCAGCTCTGTGGGTTGCTATGGTTATTGTACACAAACCAACCAGCAGGGCTGCGGTACAGAAGCATGGACAAAAGAAAAGAACATTATGAAAGACTTATATCAACAGGTTTTTGGATATGCGCACACATCGCAACGCTGATGCAGAAGGAGTACTTTTACTTTTGATACTTTAAGTATATTTTTCTGATTATACTTTTATTCTTCTGGAGTTTGAATGCAGGTCTTTGACTTTTTAACTAAATTTACTTGTAGTGTAAAAGCAGTATTAAAATACACACTTAACCCTATTATCCTATTTTCCCTATTTTCTAGTAGTGTACGTACTTGAGTCCTTTGCGTAGCGTCTGGAAGACCCTGTCGACCTGCTCCGGCTGCAGAGACCAGATAGCTCCCCCCCCTCTGCTGGCAGACAGGTGCATTCTGGGAGATTTCCCTCCTGTCATGGCTTTGGAGCGGAGAGAGTTCCGAAAAGAAGTCGTCCTAAAAACAGAAAAGAGTGAGATGTGTATCCACTTAGATTGGCCAATACTCAGAATCAAGCTTATTTTTTTTCATATTCTGGATTTGCTTTCAGTCTTTCAGAGTCATAACTGACTCCACAATTAAATCCAACCATTATTAGTAATTTCCATCTTCAGTCGGACATTGCTTCCACTCTAACCGGTTTCCATTTCCGGCGAGGGAGGATTGATTTTCCCTGACCAGAGACGAACGTATCCGCCTGAATCTAACACCATTTTAGGTAGACACGGATGCGTAGCCATGCCAACCCACTGGTTATGCCAGGGTTATGAAGAGTGGGCCGATGTCAGGCAATATTAAGACAGCTTAACAACAGCGTTAGATCATTTTTCAACTGATACAACCGCTGTTACATGTGATGAACTAGGTGGCCTGGGCAGATTGAAAAACTCCCCAACAGGGAAACAATCTTTGTTTGACAAAGGTAAAGGACGATAGTATGTTGGCCAATCAAGATATGTTTTGTAGAGCAAGTACTACGAATTAAACGTGAAAATATCTTTAATTAAAGTTTTCCTCCGACTCTAGGGATTGGACACTGCTGGTTGGGTTAGGGAGCACCAACGTGACTCGTTTCATGTTCGGCGTCATAGAAGCCATTGGCTGTTGTAAGAAAACAGGAAGTGAACAGTGGTCTCCCGACATTTCATTGACGCTCTTTGGTGTGTTTGTGTCCGTACACACATATGTGCGGTGTTTTTTACCAGCCATATTTCTCACAGAATAAAGCTTCACTCTGACTTAGCAGACCTCTGTAATTATGGACTCGGCCATAAAAGTGCTTTCCTGCTGGGGATATTTGTGTGTGTGTGCGTGTGTGTGTTACGTTTATGTATTTTATTTACGGCCCGGGTTGTGTCCCCATCAAAGCTCTGCAATAAAGAATGATGAGAGACAATGTGGTGTC
Organism: Percina caprodes; assembly: GCA_013375575.1. Taxonomy (NCBI): domain Eukaryota; kingdom Metazoa; phylum Chordata; class Actinopteri; order Perciformes; family Percidae; genus Percina; species Percina caprodes. Next base: position 396,871 of record JABXJD010000074.1, read on the forward strand.
ATGCTGTCAGAGCAGGACCACAGTGGAGACGCTCAGGAATGAACACTGTGTGTGTGTGTGTGTGTGTGTGTGTGTGTGTGTGTGTGTGTGTGCATGTTTAGGATGGAAAAATCACAGGAAGTGCATTCCAGCGCTCTTTTTCTTGACATGACATTTCATTCTCTCTCTTCTCTCTCTCTCTCGTGGGACTGACGGGCTCGTTCTTCCTTCCTTCAGAAATAACATCTTGTAGTCTGTGGTGCGTTCACTGCCCATCAACGAGGAACAGGCTCGTCTGAGGGCGACGGGATCTCCCTCCACACAACAGGAGACCATTTATCTTCAAGCGCTTTAAATCTTAAGGGATTTTATTTTCCTCCCTCATTTCGCTGAACTGTTACAAACATTTTATTTGTTGGTTTGACATCAGTTCATTTTTTCAATCACAAGGTTTAAACTTGAATGAATTTAGCCATTAGGATGTGAATGAACCCATTGACTAACGTGGACTGAATCAAATACAGGTGTGACTGCCCCGACACTCAATGTTGAGCACCTCTTTCAAAATCACACACATTTAAAATAATGCATGTGTTTATGCGGCAGTTTAAGGGAAAGGGGGGGCCCCTGTAACAGCGTTCCACTCACCGCCGTCGTCCAGTCAGAGAGCTGGAGCCGGTGAAGGAGCGGCTCCTGTTGACCAAACCTCCATCTGAGGGTGAGTCGAATCGCAGCTTCACCGACATCCTGAAGACAAAATAATATCACAGCATGTAAGATTTTAATCATGCATCGGTTGGATGTTGCAAGCAAACAAACAATGCCCACACTTCAAATATTCCTAGTGCCTCCCTGGCTTGTAACAGGAGAAAAAAATGTAATACATTTTTTCCAAACACCAATTATCCAAGATATTTAAATTGCCAGATCATGAAACTTTGTGACCAATTTTATTAATTTTCTGAGCCCACTAGATAGCTAGTCCACACATCATTCCAGGATGGGAAATGTGCTCTGGTTCATTGGCATTTCTACCACAGTCGTCTTTGGTGGTGCTTAGAGCCGGACAGAGCCACGGTTCCTCAGGAAGGAAGTTGTTTTGGTGGAACATGTACGTTCAGAAGTAGTTTTAGTCGTCAACAGAAAACTCAGATTGGACAGATAGTCTAGCTAGCTGTCTGGTTTTACCCTGCAGAGATCTGAGGACCAGGTAACCATAGTCCTCAGATTGGACAGATAGTCTAGCTAGCTGTCTGGATTTACCCTGCAGAGATCTGAGGACCAGGTAACCATAGTCCTCAGATTGGACAGATAGTCTAGCTAGCTGTCTGGTTTTACCCTGCAGAGATCTGAGGACCAGGTAACCATAGTCCTCAGATTGGACAGATAGTCTAGCTAGCTGTCTGGATTTACCCTGGAGATCTGAGGACCAGGTAACCATAGTCCTCAGATTGGACAGATAGTCTAGCTAGCTGTCTGGATTTACCCTGCAGAGATCTGAGGACCAGGTAACCATAGTCCTCAGATTGGACAGATAGTCTAGCTAGCTGTCTGGTTTTACCCTGCAGAGATCTGAGGACCAGGTAACCATAGTCTCAGGATTGGACAGATAGTCTAGCTAGCTGTCTGGTTTTACCCTGCAGAGATCTGAGGACCAGGTAACCATAGTCCTCAGATTGGACAGATAGTCTAGCTAGCTGTCTGGATTTACCCTGCAGAGATCTGAGGACCAGGTAACCATAGTCCTCAGATTGGACAGATAGTCTAGCTAGCTGTCTGGATTTACCCTGCAGAGATCTGAGGACCAGGTCACCATAGTCCTCAGATTGGACAGATAGTCTAGCTAGCTGTCTGGATTTACTGCTTACTGCTGCTGAAGTTCAAAACAAGAATGTCCAAAGATGATTGGATAAATATAACAAGGGAGTTTTGAACAAAGTGTTGGTTTTAGTTGTGGCCAACTGCCTCTACAACTTCATCTGCATGAAATATGACTTCTTTATGATGCTGAATAGAAAAGAAAACAATGTATGGCACAAGTAAAAAACAAAGTCATTCAGTGATGAAGAACAGGTGATGTGTAAATAAATCCTACCCTGTCTTTCATACACAGGTACACACACTGCACATAAAAATACTGTGTGAAAGTAAACAATACCAATATGCTCCCACACACACAGCCTGGATGCCATCTGTTCTTAGTCTCTAATACGGTTCTGGCAATCAGCAGTTTTTCTTCTAAAGGAGCTGCTAAAGCCTTTTGTAATTGTCATTAATAAATACATCTAATGTGGAAAAAGATCCTCTAGAGACAGTCTGTAGATGATGTTTGGCTGAACAACATGATTCCTGGAATGATGTGTAGACTAGCCAGACCATTTTTTCTGATTACTTTGGCCTTTGTGTTTCCTTTCCTTTCCTTTCTCCCTTCTTTAATTAAAACATCTGCAAGTCTTCCTCGTGTTAAAATGTGACCTGGTTTTGTGGTCGAAACAAGCTGAAACAAGGTCATCTGCCCCTGTGACAGGGATTTAAACCAATAGCAGGAGCAGAAACTTGCTGCCAGGGTAAGGAGTTCAGAGTAACCCAGTTTGGAGTCCTGACCAAGATTGTAAAACACACTCTGGTCCTGATGCCAGAACCAACAGAGTCACTTAGCAACCAGACATACAGGGACAGGGATGGAGAAACCAGGTCTCATGGCTTTAAACCAGAGTCAAGAGCTTATACTGTGCGCGCGCACACACACACACACACACACACACACACACACACACACACACACACACACACACACACACACACACACACACACACACTTGAATCCTACATCAGCCTACATTACCCTGCTTATTACAAGGCTACTTACCAAATAAATCTAGATTTTTGACACAGATTTTAGATTTGAAAATGATTGTATTGCTTCTGCTAAAGAAACCAGTCTGCTCTGTTTCTACTTTGTTTTGTCCCAGAAGAAAAAAAATCAAGTGTCTTTTGTTTTTAAAGTATAATCATTGTTTATATGTCTTCATCACCTGCCTTTTAAATTCTAAATCTTGTCTTAGTGAGGAGGCCGTGTCCAGTGGAGCGATGCTTCCCCCGCTGAATCCCTCTGCCAAACAAGTTCATCTTGGTCTTGTACTGTTTTTATGGGGGTACACGTCAACCCTGACCTTGTTCTAGCTTCATTCCTCTCCCTCAGTCAAGCAGACTTTCCTCTAGTGCTTCCACGAGGTTGACATTTTGGTTACTAGTAAAATATCTATACAACGTTTGTATAGATCAACATGAAATGTGGTTCAGACATTCACGTCCCCCCCGAGCCCCGTCTCCTAAAAATTTGATTCCCATACCGCCAAACTGCATTACCAATTAGGCAACATTTTGAGGGACTACAATAATAACTGAGAATGCAGTTTAGTTGTTGAGGAGTTAGTTATTTTTTGGATAATTCTAATAACTTTTTTGATGTTCTGACATGTTTGTTTTTCTCCAATAAATGACATCGCCGTCAGCCTCAGCTGTACCTTGTGTTCAGGGCTAATAAGCAAATGTTAACATGCTAAACTAAGATATGGGTGTGTGGGGAACCACATTGTTCAAATACTTACACCATGCAGAGATGTGTTTGCTGTTACTGTATCTGTGTAGAAGACGTTGCATTCAAATCTAGCATTTCCTAATGTAAGCCTCCTGCTTTATAAATGCTGAGTATCTGCTTTGAGAAATGCACAACGTGGAGGATTCTGCTGAGTTGCATTCAGCTGAGAGCAGCAGAATAACATAGTACAGCACCAACCAGCTGTAACTAACTATGGCAAGAATGTCAAACATCCCACAATCAAACAGGCATAAGGAGTCTTTCTGCTGACACAGATGTACATCCATCTCCACCTGTCTGCTGGTCCAGGCTCTGCTTGGATACACAACATCTTTCAACACGGCCGCTCACAAAGAAGCTTCAGTTTGCAGCTGTCTCTGTCAGTCCCATCATTCAATTGTCTTGTTTTACTCTCACCAGCCGAGACACATGTTGTCCTAGTAGTACATACATACATGTACATTTACTCAAGTACTGTACAATTTGGAAGTATTTTTAATTGAGTATTTCAATGTTATGCTACTTTAAATCATCAGTAAAATTATTTTGATACAGATAAATAATGAAAACAACAAGATATACACTGTAGTAGACTGAAAGTGCACCAGATCCTGAACATGTGGAATTCTCCATAATGAAAACAGAGACCTTCACTGTTTACACTGAGAGAGAGTGACGGCAGGAAAATGAGAAATAGAGCAGAAACAGAGGGATAAGTTACATTTGACTGCAGGGAGAAAGAGCAATAAATGAGAAAGACGACCCAATCAAAGATGTGGTAATCTTCTGAGCTGCAAACATGACACAGAAAGTCTCACACTGTTGTTTTTAAGTTAAATACGAGCCTTTCTTTTAGATATTTGTCTTGACATGATTTTAATGAAGGAACTACAGCTGCTTAGACATATAAACTATGGTGACCAAAAGTGTGTTTTTCGCAGTTTTACAAGACTTTGTGAAGTTTGAGTGATGCCAGATTACATTCTTTCCAATCATGTTTCACACCACTTACTAGGCTTGTCTCCTCTTTGTATCCAACTTTTCATACTTACTATAGACATTTTGCTCATTTATATATACAGTATATCTTTTTTTACTGCTGTTTTCCTTCAAAGTGGCCCCAGACCAGCTGATTTCACTGATGATTAATTAGCTGCGGCTGGCTGGAGGTGTGCGGGCCATAGACTGCAGCTGGTGTTGCAGCTTCTTGTTTCACTGGGATTGGAAATGACTGAGAGCTACTCGTTTAAATGCAACTGAGAACATGTAAAAAAGATACATTAAAACTGTGAAGAAATGGTCTAATTACAAGTTCTACTGATGAACAAAAGAAGAAGAAAAAATACAAATCTGGAATGGGATTTGAATGTGAAAGGAGAGAGGCAAATTCCTCAAGTGGTAGAGAGTTCATGGGGGATGAGGGTGTGTGTGTGTGTGTGTGTGTGTGCGCACGTTTTGAGGGGTGTCTGGAGGAAAGCTGGGGGGAGAGAGAGCTGTTCTTAAAAAATTAGCCTTGACCTGCAAGTGATTTACGAGGTCCTATGTGGTGAGGAGGTCGGAGGTTGGGGCCTCTTTCACTGCGTGTGTGTGTGTGTGTGTGTGTGTGTGTGTCAGACCCTTACAAGGGGCCTGTACATCATCTGTAACAGTCACCTCACAAACACACACACCCACACACACACACATCCATGTAATAGTCAACATGAGGACTTGATTCCCCCTCTGTCCTCCCTCGTAGGCTGTGGTGGTGAGTGTGGGGGGGTTTTAGACAATGTGGTCTCATTGGTAACCACTCTCCTTCCGCTTGCCTCGTTTCCACTACCACGTTCGCCTGGTTTCACTCGGTAGTGATCACTTCCTTAACTCAGTTGCAATGAGGTGGCAGCCATCAAACAGGTTTGTAAGTGATGGCAGCTTTACACCCCCACAAATGGTTTTCACATTTACTACTTAACTTACATACCGAACTTTATTCAATACCCCGAACCATTATCTTTGCCTAACCCTAACCAAGAAGTTTCGACATGCAAATGTCTTTTAAAGTGGCGTTCTATTTCTACACCTTGCTGTGGTCACGTCGGCCAGGTAGGATTTTCATTTTCAAGAAATTTGCCTTTGTATTATGGGGCATAACAGTAAATTGAATCCCTTTACTTGAAGGTATCTACATAAGAGTGATATGACACTGTCATAACAAGGACATGACACATGAACTCTAACCCTAACTTTGTCATAACAAAACCCAACGACACTTACTAAAAGAAGACTTTCTTTGCTTCTGACTTGTCATGTCACTCTTATGTCGATACCTTCAAGTAATGTGTATACAATACAAAATATGATAATTCTCTGTTTACGGATTCTTCATTCACCATGGAGGCGAAAAACACATTTTTCTTCAAGAATTCAAGGCAATGGGATGAGTAATTAATATACAAATGACCATTTAGAGGGTAAAGTAGCCCTTTAAACAACAGAGGGATCAAAAGACCTACAGTATCTCCACAGATAGGTCAGGCTGCACCGCTTATCATTCTGGGATAAGGGGGCAAATGCTCAGACCTGTTTATGGTTCTTTAAACCAATCCCAACTGTCCTGGTCGGCGCTAAGCTAAAGTGTCCCTGGATAATGGATAACGGAGACATGACATCATAACATCATGACATCATGTCAGGCTTTATCCCAGCAGTGTGCATCCGCAGAGCCAAACTAAAAAAACTCAGATAGTTGTAAGTTTAACCTTTTGATAGTTTGACTAGTGTGTGTGTGTGTGTGTGTGTGTGTGTGTGCAACCTGACCATTTGAAACCGCTTTAGTCTCTGTTTGTATCCAAAGAAACATCAAAAACAAAACTGAGGAACATTCTGTATCTGGAGTCTCCTGGCTTCCTGTGTGTGTGTGTGTGTGTGTGTGTGTGTGTGTGTGTGTGTGTTTCTGGGGTCCTGTTTCCCCCTTCTGTAACCCCCCACTCATTCCTCCTGCATCTCCCTGTTAGTGGAAACATGTTTTTCGTTATCTTTTCATCTGTCCCTCTTGTTGGTGTTGTTGTCTCTCTATCCTTTTCTCCCTGTTTTTATTCCTCCCCCGCTCCCTCTTCTCTTTTTCTCCCGCCTCATCTTCTCCCCAACTCTGGCTCACAGATCATCTGTGATCATTAGAAGACAGCTTTAATTACTCTGAGTGCTTCTCCGGGACTTTGCCAATTTCCAAGTAAACAGAATTCATAAAACATCTTTTATTGTATTAAGAGCAGCAAACGAACAAATCTCTCTCTGTAGCGTGCCGTAAATCACTGGATCAAAGAGATTTGTGTGTATGTGTGTGAAATATGTGTGAAAGAGAGAAGAAACTTTAAATGAGCTTTCTTAACTTAAAACATTCGTTCATTTTGAAGTTGTCCAGTTTTAGATCATCTCTGACACGGTGGCTCACTGCCAGCTGAAACATGATTGGCTCTTTTTCTGGTGTTGGGGGGGGGTCAGAGGTCACAGATGACTCATGTCCCCCCTGGGTGAAGAACTATGCTGTTCTGGATGAAACACACACACACACACAAAAACTTAAGTCCTCAAAAGACATCTCCAACAAACACACAACCCTGCACAAACACTGAGACGTCATCCAGCTATAGTTATGACTATGTAGTAATGTATATGTATAGTTTCATTTAAATCAGAAGAGGAATTCTCAGCGATATGAGTTGCTCACTTCTAAATCTTCCTTTTAAGTTGTACAGTCTTTTCAGTCGCTATCGAGGACCCCAAACATTTTTAATAAAACAAATCTTAACCAATATTTCTATATAGTCAGCAGAAGCACTTTGCTGTTATTGGGTTTTACTTCCACTCTGATTGTAAACCAGAGGGATACAACACTAAATATATAATCAAGATCTTATTTCATCACTGCTCAGCTCGGAATAACATGAGGCCAACTAAACTAAACCCTCTGTCAGCTTTTATGAGAAAACTAATCCACAATATGAATTATCTCCCATGATTAGAAACCGTGTTGGGGAAGTTACTTTGAAAAAGTAGTGTTAGCTCGTTACTTCTTTAAAAAAGTAACGTGTCACAGTAACACACGACACTGATTCTAAATGCAACATTTGGTTCAGATTAACCCCATCAGACTACTCTGCTCCTCTTCTGATATTAACTTCTTGCATTACACATTATAATTTGTTTCTCATCAGGCAAAAAAGCTAAAATTCTCTGTATTAAAGAACAATATAAAAACTCCAACACTTATGTAGAGCTTTCATTTTTGTATTGTGTTTCTACAGCTAGTTTATTTTTATTTTTAACATTGTTAAATATCTTTTGCTGTGGCTTTCACCACATTTAACTGCGGGTATCACTGTTGGACATCATGTTATGTTGAGTATTTTATTGATGGTTCTGACGATGTTGCTTATTCTAGGAAGAACTCACATGAACACACTGGTAGCTTGATTGGAAAACCCAGAGTTAACTGAGCCAGACTCCAACCTAAAGAGACTAAGTTGGACTTGCTTCGGGGTCCAGGCCTCCACACTGGAAAAAAAAAGAAAATCCAGGCAGCTGCCACAAGTCGTACATAAAGACATTTTGTAAGATGAGGGTTGGCTATGAACGCTAACGTCAAGGGTGTGGACAGACTACTTTTTTTCTTCCTCTTTTTCCAGTGTAATGTTACATCACCGCCTTCTACTGTTGATCTTTCTTCTCGAGCTGTTCACAAGGTTTTATGGAAACACCTCAAAGTGTGATGCTTAAATAGTGTGTTTGTGGGAGAGAGAGAGAACGAAGTGAGATTTAAACTGGGACATCAACATTCCCCAGGGTATAAGGTCAAGGATCAAGGCAGATCCTTTTATAACCCTAAATCCTAATATATAATGTTTTTGTATGAATTAGGACACAGTAGCTTCTTATTGCATAAGGGGTGTATAGAAGAGAAATTAAAATATCAGTAGTAGTGATGAGGATCTTTTTGAATATTCAAACCAATAAGTTCTCCAAACCATACTGCGTCATAGTTGTGTATTCCCACCCTCTCGGGGGGGAAACGCTCGCAGCTTGATTATGTTTAGACACACAAACTGAGTTTAAAAAAGATGTTGGCTTGGGATCAAATCGGATGTTACTTCACTTCCAAGTTACGCATGTGATGCAGAACGTCCCCTAACTGCGTTTGTTTCCGTAAAGTAAAAAAACCTTTTCAAACGGGACATGAACCCCGGTTCAAGGTCCTGGGTGGAGGTCCCATCAACCACCCAAAACCTTTCTCACCTCTCTGCCTGCCTTGTCCCTGTAATAACGTCTACGACCGCTGCAGGGCTACGCCACTAGAAACACAAATAGGAATTAGTGCTTTGACATGCTTTGAACAGCTTTTGTGAGCGTTATTAGAGGACAGTCTCAATGTCTCAAACGTGTTGAGACAACACGGGCGCTCAAAGCCTGTCACAGGTATCTCTGTTCTGATGGAATAACACTTAAATATATCATATACAGCCTTTAATGCAGAAATAATGAATTACAACTGACCTATACAAATAAAATGACAGAAACAGTTTGAATTTTTAAAAATTAAACTTTGCTTTTTAGTTTCCTAGCTGGGGAAAGGAACTACACCTGTATGTAAGACATTACGAATACAGGGAAAATATTCAGTTCTTCCACAGGAAATAATGTAAAAAAGAGAAGAAAAAAAAGATTAGGTTAGAGATTAGAAGCGAGTGTGTGAGACAAGTGGTTCTCTGCGGTTGTCATTTCTTTGGCTTCATGTTTCAGCTATTTTTCACATGACCTCTCCTTTTTCCATCTTCTCTGCCTCTCTTTCTCCCTCCTGTCTCCATCACTCTCCCTCTGTCTTTCCTCTGGCTCCTTTCCTCTCCTCTCTCCCGCTCTCCTCTCTCCCTGCCCATCGTCCGCCCCCTCCTCCCGCTGCGTGGTGTGTTCTGTATTGATATCCAGGGTTCCTGTGTGTTTAGGCCGAGCCAGAGCAAAGATTAAAAGACTCTGAAGTAACTTCATCTCTTAAATCTATTGACATAAACTCTTCACACACAGTGTACATCTCTATTTTCCTGGGGAGCTACAAACATCTGGGTTCAACACACACACACACACACACACACAAACTTATCTTAAGTCCTCAAAAGATACAAACATCTGTACACACACACACAACGCTGCACAAACACTTAATGTTCACATTCATCTTCTACTAAAGATGAAAACCATCTGCCTACACACACACACACACACACACACACACATTCACAGTGACTGTCCACATCTGTGTGCACTGGCGAGTTGATGACCATAATCCTTATCTGATTATGTTCATCAATAAACAGCTGACTGTGGAGTTATGTGAGCAATGTCCATGATAACTTTGGATCATCCAGATGTGGATTACACTTCAAATCCAGGCTGTTTATGTTCATGTCATTGGACAGAAAGAGACTTACTGTGAAGTGAAGGGGGGGTGGGGAAATCAAATCAAACTGGGCTCTGTCTTCATGAGGAAATATCTTCCTTACGTTAGTGGGACATCCAACCTGTGGCGATGTCGGGGCTCAGATCCTGGTGCTGTCACTTCATCTTCACCAAGCACACTGAAATAATAAGGCATAAATAATAATAATACTGCTTGGTTTTTGTTGGTGAAACAAGTTACCAGGTTTTTAGGTAGACCAAGCAAAAACTAATAGTCAAATACAACAGTTCAACCTCAAAGGTTACAACGTAGACTCTGTCGTGTTGTTAGTTCAACCTTCATAGTCAGTTTGGAGGCTGCAGTTTGTGGTGCTGTTGAAATAACAGTTGTTTCTATTATTTTGTTCCCCCCCATCTCTATCAATGTGGGTACACTAAGTGACAGAAACACCTCAATATAAATCAATATAACATTTAGAAATCTAGAAGAGCAGCATGATTTCAATAATTTAACCGCCGTTCAAGTTAGCAGAGCGCTAAACAGGAAGTAGCCGTCTCGGCAGGTGGAGGTCTCTATGGCAACGGCTCTACGGGCCGCACGGTGAGGTAGCAGCACCGATCCCCTGGCTCCTTTTTGGCTCCATGATGGCTTCATGTGACACTGAGTAACTCACAGGAATGAAAGGGACTCGGCCTCCAACGCCGTATCTAGGGGTGTGTCCCAATTAGGATAACTCCTTGGGTACACTCACATGCAGTACACTGTGTATACTATGTACTCACATGTGTAAGTTTTGACAGGGCTATGGTGCTGTTTCAATTGCAACCGCTGTAGCTTCCTCGCCTGCCATTTTCACCACTTGCAAATGCGTTGGTGGTCCCGTAGTTTCCGCTACGCAGCGACCCACCATTAAAGGCGAGTGGCGTCCAGCATCAGAGTCAGAGTGTTTTGAGTGCAGCATCTGGGTACCCATAGTGCACTGCATTTGGCCACACAAGTGTACAGAAGTACACAATTTAAAACACAGCACATGTCTTGACACGGACCTGAGACCTGAGACCTGTGACTGTAAAACTAGGTACCACCTGAGTCTATGAGAGTATGATTTGGACCTGTGAAGACCTCTTGACAGATAAAGCGAAGTCCTTTTTATTTATATAGCCCATGAAGCCCAATATTACTAGCTTCAAGGGGCTTTAAATCCTGAAGAGCACACAGCACCCTCTGTCCTGAGAGCCTGTACACAGATCAGGAGAAAACAAACAAAATACCCCTTATAACGGGAAGAAAAACGGAACAAACTTAAGAAAGAAAATTGGGGGGGGATTCCACTTCCAGAACAGACACACATTCAAAAGATACCATGTGTACACATCAACATTATAGTACATACTGTATACTGAGGATGACAACATTACAGATAGTGTGTGAGTGTGTTTACAGCCACTCTGCTGTCTTTTTCCCAACTGAGTCTGATCTCTCATTGTCCTGTGTGTGTCTCCGTGGAGACAGACAGAGACATCACTCTGTCTGTGCAACTCTTTCCCTTCCTCTCTCCTAATATGTCTCTCTGGAGGTGGAGAGAAGTTCTGGATTTGTAATCATACCAACTCTCCACGGTCTTCCCCTCGATTAGACATGCTGTCAACACCACACACACACACACACACACACACACACACACACACACACACACACACACACACACACACACACACACACACACACACACACACATTATATTCCTGTATGTTTGTGTGGTTTATGTGTCTTTATATTAGGGAGGTAAAGATACAGTACACTCAACTCACGATTCTATACAATTAACTATTTTAAGTCAAGGTACGATTTTCTTATGATTTCTTTACAGACAAATGACTAAGAAATATTCCTTTAACAGATGTGTCCTCTTATCAAAGGTGCAACTGAAATTGTAATATCTTAAATAACCCAAATTAAATAAGAATTAATAATTAGGCCCTCAGTCCTGCAAAGGAAACACTAACTTTACTTGTTGCTTGTTTGGATATAACATATAGTTCTGTATTTTATCATATACGTCTGGTATATCAAAGCTGTCCCCAAGTGCTGTAATGCTTCCCGTTTTGGACAGTATTATTAATATAAGTAGTCTATATATTAGGTTTCCCTACACTGTGCCATAAGTAAATCATAATTCAGTCATTAACATACTGATCAGCATTCATGAGACTTTGCATTGACTAGTTATGGTTCAAAATGGACGTGTACAGGGCGGGATGAGAGGCTGATTCACGTATGGACACTTGTGGGTAATCTATAATATGTAAAGGGAACATTGCTTACAGATGTGTGTGCGTTTTATAATTCAGATTTTCTTTTGGCAAACGCCATTTTGTCTTCTGGCTGTTTGTAGTCTTTTGGTAAGGATCCTACGCAGTTTTAGAAATGGGACCCCTGAACAGTTACATTTAAGTTAGTATTCAAAGTAGTTAGGTTGAGTTAATGTAGCATGTATCATAACTGGAGATAAAACCAGAGAACTTACATCATCTTGGAAATAAGTGGGCCTTATTCATTTTTTATTTTTTTAAATACAGTCATACGTAACACTCACTCACTATTGTCCCTCACTGACGGCTCCTCTGAGCCAGAGCCTCTGACTTTTGTCACTCTGACATCTCTCTATTAGTGCATGTATAGGTACTGAGCATGTGCAGCCCCCCCACTCTGACATCTCTCCATTAGGATCCGTCCCACCAAGGAGGCATGGGAGGGACGTGAGGAAATCATGCGAGGAGCTTGGAAACAGACTCATTTCTCCAAAAACTGTGTTTTTAGAGGAATGAGTCCTTTCCTCTAGTCTGACGTGATACTCAGATTCTAGTCCGAATATGAGTCTGCTACTGCTCCACTGGGCTGTTATTACTACTACCAGAACTGTTGGGTCCTTGTAAATTATGTGAGTGTATGAGTGTGGTCTAGACCTACTCTATCTCTAAAGTGTCTCGAGATTGTCATGAATTGATACTATAAATAAAATTGAATTTAATTTATTATGGGGTGTTTCAACTGAACCAGGAAAGAAAATGCCTCTGCACTGAACTGGATAGACCTCCAACCAATCAGAGCAACGGATAGACCTCCAACCAATCAGAGCAACGGATAGACCTCCAACCAATCAGAGCAACAGATAGACCTACAACAGAGCAACGGAGTATGTGACACATGATGACGGCAATAAGATCTTTCCGATGGATAAATACCTTGATCACGGTTCTGTTCCTCTTTTAAATGAATGTGCTGTCGATATCTTCTCTAACAGACGCCATGGAGGAGTCTACCCAGCTCAGTTCTCCAGCGGCAGCCATCTTTGTTGTAAACCAGTTCAACCCCAGTGCTCTATGGTGACGTGGTTGATTACATTACTGTTGATCGTCTGTCCATCATCGTATAAAGCCCGCCCTGACCATCTGATTCTCCGACCAGCTCTGGTCCGAGCATAGTTGCTCCACAACGAATCAAGTCCAGACCCAACTTCCCGACCTCAAATGTTGTGGGTGGGGCTAAGTTCAGCTGGGATCCAGCTGTGCATACTTTTGGATCACTAAAAGTTACAAGTACTTTAACTCTTTAGAGTAGTTTGGGTTTCAAATAATCCCTTCATGGACAGAAAGCCCTTGGCTTTTGAACCAGCAGGAACGCTGACACGTGGACACAGAGTCTGATGGATTCAGCAGAAGATAAGGAAGGATGCACTTCTCAAGTCTTTATGATACCACAGGGTCCCACAGCTGTTACTGTAGGATTCACACAACGTTAAACTTCTGCCCGAAAGGTCCCTACAGGATCTAATTAGAGCCCCAGTTTCTGCTTGTAAAAACATGTTAATTTAATTGAAATTCTAAACCCTTGAAAAATGACTGTATTCCTTTGTACCTGTCAAACAACAGGACATTGCTGCATGTTGTGTGGTCATCTCCTACTATTTATGGTTGTGTTGAGATGTGTCCTGCCTGAAACAACAGGATGAATCTGGCCTCTATGATTTGTGCTTCTGGTTGTTAGGTCCAGCACAGTCTGACAGGTTTCTAGCCAGAATGCCCCCTTAAGGCTCAGCTGTTTAACTACACAGGGATGTAAAATGAATGTTAAGTACATTAAGTTCTGTATAAACACAGCGTCCTTTTGTATTGTATAAGTGGACAGATGTTTTCAGTCTGCATACTTTATTTGGTTTGTAAAGGTCTGAAGAAAATATTAAAGAATTCATAGCTGAATTCAGGCATGGAGCAGTTTATATAATATATAATACTTATATAAAACTACATTTCAGGCTTACAAATGGTTTCTTGCTCTTGTGATTGTCAGTCCAATATTCTCTCTCTTTTAGCTCTGTTTTTGGTCTCCACGAACTCCCGAGGTAAATATCTGTCTCTTATCTGTTCTCATTCACTGTTTTAATCTATAATTATGAAAAGCAATGCACTCATTAATGCATATGACTCGTATATAACCCACACTATTATCAGCTGGCACGTGCAGGGCTGCTCCTAAGGAGAAAGTCAGGCGACGTAGTATAAAGAGCGTCAAAGTCAGCATAGGGTGAGGTCGCCAAATATGTAAGTTGCATAACAAATATACTTATTTGAACCCAAACCACAATCTTTTCTAAACCTAGCCTAGTTTTGTTGCCTAAACAGGTTCTGCACTGCAAGGCCTCGCGCAGGCACACTGATTGCTCGTGTTGCTAGACATGAAAAATGAAACAATAACATGCATAACTTTATGTAAGAGATATGAACACATGCTCCACTCTGTTCACCAGCTGGTCTCAGCTGGTCTCAGCAGCTGGTCAGCTGGTCTGACTGTGTGTCAGCTGTTTGCAGCTGAGCAGGTAGAGTCCAGCTTCTTCTCTGAAAGAGACACTATGAGAGCACAGAACCAGAACAAGGAGCTGAACCTCACTGTAGAGGAGCTGCTGATGGTTCTCTGTAGGGTCATCACTACCAGAGACACATTTAGCACGCCAGGGTTAGGACAAAGTTCCCTTTGATGTTTACGACCATGCTCTCATCTTTAGGAAAATATTAAATAAAAAATAAAATATGCTGTAAAACGATTCCAGTGCCACACTCCACCCAGAATATAATGTATAACTGGAGCTCGCAGTGTCAGATGGTGGATATAAAACAACAGATATGACATGTCATTCATCCGTGATGGAATCAGCTGGCGTCCATCTTTCCTGGGTTAAGTTTTAGAATTGCTGCAACTGGATGGTGATGGTCATGTTGTCTTTATAATCCTTACATTTTTTCATTCAAAGTAATGAGCATAAGACAACTTTGACTGTCTATGATAATAATAAAAACAAACAAAGAGTTTGGTAGAATTTGCATTATCATAACTCCAAAATAGCAATTACTTTTTGGCGGACGATCACTTTTTGACATATGACACTGGTAGCTGGTGAGACGCAATCAATGAGCCTTCTAGTTCTAGGGATGCAGCAACTCCAGCCCCCCCACCCTATATCTGAGGTCCATATGTGTGTGTGTGTGTGTGTGTGTGTGTGTGTGTGTGTGTGTGTGTGTGTGTGTGTGTGTGTGAACTGCTACCTCCTCTGTCAGCTCTAGCCACTGAAAAGAAATCAGACCAATCATAACAGCTGGTCAGTTTGACATCATGCTGCCTGAGCTCATTAATATTCATGAGCTGGGTAAAGGATGCTCATAGGCAGACTGGCTAGCTGTTAGCTAAAAACAGTCAAGCAGCTTAGCTGGTTGAATATTAATGAGTATTAATATTAATAACTGGCCCAAATGGAGCTGAGTCTTCCTGCAGGCTTTCTATACCACACTAGAATGACTTGAAACATGGTAACCACGGTAACCAAGTTACAGAGTCCATGGTAGAATGTCAGACATTACCATAAAGTCAGGAGATAAGGGTGGCCTGGCACCTTTAATGTGGTCTAAGAAAGCTTTCTCTAGGAAAAGTCCCCATAAACCACAGGACTTTATGGAGTTTACTTCTCTGGTTTGTTTGGAAGAAACAGAAGAAGTAGTTTGTTGGTGCTGACAGAATAAAGACGTGAGAGGCTGAAGAATTCTACGTCCACCCACCTACCACGTTACTTCATTATGTCATCATTATCTGTTATATATAACACACAAATACACACATACATACACTGCAAACAAGAAAATAATAAAGATCACAGTGGGTAGCTGTGTGTGTGTGTGTGTGTGTGTGTGTGTGTGTGTGTGTGTAATTGACACAGCATTGTGGGGAGTGAGGCCAGTGGGTTCAATCTAGTGAAGAACAACTTCTATACACACATAAAGACACACACACACACACACACACACACACACACACACACTGATCTGTTTAGTCATGTAACGTGATTTGAAGCTGTTGACTCTCCTGTCGTGATGTTAGCATTAACACTATAGTAAACTCCTCGTACATGGCTGTTATGTTCTCAAAGACGAGACAGTGTTCCTCAGAAATCATTTTCTCCAGTACAGACAAAGTATGCAGGCAAGTACAATAAACAATACCGCTCGGTGCAGCACACACATTAGGGACAATAACTATATCATGAAGCTTACTGCAAGACGTTTAAATTCAGCACCGTTTCCACCTTTGAGTCTTTTTTTTACTTATTGAATGAATAATTGTAATAGTTGAAACATTTATCCAATAATAATGTTTCTCTGGTAATAAACTGACAAACTGACTGAAACTACAAGTCAAGCAAATAACTGCTGTTACAAGACACCTTTTGCTACAAATAATGAAGGAGAAAAGCTTCCCAAAAACTCACAGAGTTGGACCCCATCAACGGAAGCCATACAACAAGGGTATCCCTCCACAAGGATACAAATTACACACAACACAACCTACAGCAAATACAAATTACACACAAATCAAAGCGCATGCCATCTTCAAACTCTAAGCCTAAAACCGTGTCTACACTGGAGGTGTTCAGGGACAGTGTTGAGTGTGGGTCACCCATGTTTTGGCAGCGATCAGTGCCCAACACATAATTACTGCAGTTACACGTCACAAGGAAGAAAATAGACTTAGATTAGGCAGGTTTGATTGTCAGCTCACAGATTAACTTACTGCTCTACATCCATCTATTTTGCACATAGAGCTGATTATCTAAAAAAAATGGAAATTTGGGAATTCTGTTCTTTTTATTCAAACCTAAAGTATAAAAACTGACCACCCCCTCTCAACTTCCTTTAACCCCTGAGTCCGTATAATGTTGCTTTAGTTTCTGCTTTTCTGTCCAATGGCCAGCATAATTTGCTATGAGTCAGTGTAGCCGGTGCCCTTATGGAGCAGAAACCTGATATCTGAAAATGAGGAGAATGCATATATGTGGCACAGCATGCAGGCTTCACAAAGACACGGCTCCCTGTAGCTTTGAGAAATCTGGCTCAAAACCTGCACTACTGCCATGACTGCAGGGTTCAAAATGTATGCACTCATGATACTTTAAGTACTTGGAAATGCTATAAGATTGTAGAATCTTGCAACTTATTTTTCTTGTTATCAGGCCACATGGAAGAGGAATATGATGATTATTCCTGATTTTTCACTTTGCATCACTCACTCTGTTAGGAAAAGTCGGCCGAATGCCTAAAATATAAATGTGAAGCTATATACTGTTTTCCCTTCACATGATTGAATTTGCTTGGCATAATGTAGGCCATTGAAAGGGCCCTGAGGGGTGAGCTCAGCAAATCTGGAATTTCACCCAAGTGTGAAATGGAAATTCCTGTTCTACCTCCTGAGGCCACAAGCCTTTTATTCAGACAAACGACACTTGTAAGGGGCGTCCCAACTCAGCAAAGGCTCAGCCAGTTAGAGAGAAGATCTGCCCTAAATCACAAACACAACACTTGTTAAGAGTTTAACCTGAGATGGGTCGTTTGTGATGTGTCGTAGTGTGCATAGGTGCCGATTTATGTTTCCCTCTGTTACAGGCGCACGTCTATTAACTTGATAATAAAGAAAAAGAAAATATCTTTCAACTCAGGACAGCGCCACTTCTAACCAATACAGATAGGATTGGAGATGAGAAGTTTAACTGGCAAGTAACCATGATCAGCTTCGTGGGAAATAAGAATGAATGGAGCATGACTGGGGACTGACTGCGACATAGCAAATCCCACTAGGACAGACGCTCCACTTAGCACCAACTGCCATGTTTCATTTTAAATGAATGGCAGCCTGGCACACGGGAGGGCTCAGTATTTTCCATGGGTGCTGGAGCGCCTATGGTACTGTGTGAAGCTGGAGAAAAGAGATGTTTCTCTCTTCACCGAGTTCCTTTACTTCTCAGCAGGTAGAGCAAAAACCAGATGCTTTAGGAAAACCACGGCTATGACTCTGGTGCTGAGGCCATTGGTTCTTCTTGCACCTGGCACTCAAACAAATGCAACAGTGACCACAATGAGAAGCTTCTGGTGGATGAATAGAACTGAAGTGCTTGTCCTGAAATCATCCTGGAACTACCAAAACACTCAGGGCTAATTTTGGATCAGGGGTAATTTTGGTTCAGACCAAACAAGGTAGGTGTGAACGGCCCCCAGTTGTCCACTTTAGTTACAAAGTGGAGGTTCTTCTCTCACAAATGATCTTTGGCTGCACAGACACATGCTTGCAGAGACCACACAAACCAGACAACTAATGGTTATTTGTGTTTGTTGAATTATTTACACCAGTGTGGTGGACAAAACACAGGAGAGTTCAGTAGTCAATACAGTATGATTAAATATTTTAGCCGATACCGATCCATTAAATATGCCGGGAACGGCCTTGGAACCAAACCCTTAGGACCTAATCTAAAACAGACTACTATAATTGGGCCAGTCAGTCGGGGGTGCTGAGGGTCATCCAAAAACGTTTTGAATTGAGCAGTTTGGTCTGGCTACACCACAGATACTTCATAGGATAGGAGAAAAAATCTCTCTGGGTTATTTGCATTTCTTTAAACCAATCCCAACGGTCTTGGGTGCTAAGCTGTGGACGCAGCGACAGTGCTCTGCTAAATAGTCACAGGAAGGAACTTGTTCTGGTGGAACATTTGCACCCTACAAAAGAGACAACACATACAATATTAAATGAAGTCAACTGCTGAAACAATACAGTAACGTGAGCTATTTAAATCAGCTGATACATGGTTCCACCTCATTGGCTCTTACCAGTGTATCTCCGTGTGTCCCTGTAAACGTCCCAGTCCGAGATGAAATGCCCGAACATATTCTTTGTAAATCTTAACAATCATTCCCTGAAAGAACCAAGCAGACCTGCTTTGTTGCACGATCACATTTTTCTTCAAAACTCAAAATTCGTTGTTGTTTCCTTAAGAGAACAGAGAGTTTGAGAACGGCAACACGGCGCCAGGCAATTATCTTAGGTATGTAAAATATAATCAGAGCTTGTGATGAGGTCTGTGATGGTATGTGAACTTGTCTAATGATGATGTTATTCCTACTCTATAGTGGACGGGACAATCCATTAAACACACACCTTGGAACAGGCTCTAGTTTGAGTGTGTTGCGTTATGTTTTGAAGGAGGACATTATCTCCTATCAGTAGTACACAGGAGAGAAGCTGCAGGGGTCCAGGCCATGTGCTGGGAAGTGATAAAACACACATGCATAAAGACATACACACATATGCATATCCATACCACACAGATATTGCCATGCAGATATTTTGAGCACACTATTGATGTTGGACACTGTGGTGACTTCCCCCGAACACACATGTTGGGTTCATAAAAAGCTTTCAATGTGAATTAGCGTGACTCCAAAGGCATCTAAAACCAATATTATTGTTTTGATCAACCTAAAATTGATTGAATGTGGCTTGTGTTTTAAAACACACACTGCTGACCTGTCAGGGATCAGAACAGACGAGTTTAACCTTTGACCCTGGGTGGTTGCCAATGCTGTGTCAGAGTGGACTTGTGGGGCCTGTAGATCACTGTGGAGTCTGGATGACCTCTCCACAGTTTGAACTTCTAGCGGGGACTGAGGTGTGTCTCTCTGGCCTGTGTGTGTGTGTGTGTGTGTGTGTGTGTGTGTGTGTGTGTGTGTGTGTGTGTGTGTGTGCGTGTGCGTGTGCGTGCCTGGTAAATAACACATTTGTACTGCATGAGAGAAACTGCACAGTTTTTGTCCCAAACGGCATGGGATTAGCATGAAGTGGGCACGTCTGTAAAGGTAAAAATTGTCCTGAGCAGCAGAAACAGTGGCTCTGCTAAATAGTCTCCAGAAGGAACATATATTTTCAAAGCTTTAGTGCGTAGCTTTTTAATATTAATAAAAGTCTGTTACATTCAAGCCATTGCCAAATGAGTTGATACAAAGCTAAATGAGACTCTCAGCTGCACACAACTCAGTCTGTATGTCTCAGTGTGGCTATGTTCAGAAGATTGTGTTGTCTGAGTGAAGATAACGACCTCTTCTGAAGAGTCCATCAGGTTTTTTAAATCCTGTGAGCTTGCACGATCACAGAAGGCTTGTATCATGTGGATGCACTGACAATGTTGTTGTCATTACCTAGAATTTCTCATGTGGGAGACAGAAACTACACACTGTAGCTTTAAATGAAGCTGTTGACGCAACACAGTAACGTGAGCTATATAAATCAGCTGATACATGGTTCCACCTCATTATCTCTAACAGTGTTCTCCATGTGTACTACATCCACAGCAACCCCACCAATCAGTCCCAACACGTCCCAGTTAGACATTTTGGGACTCTCTCTCCTTGTGGGGTCAAAGAGCCCAGTCCAGAGGTTCCCAACTAAAGGGTTGGGCCCCTCCAGAGGGTCACCTGTTAAATCTGAGAGGTCATGAGATGGTTAATGGGCGAAAGAAGAAGAAGCAAAGTTCTGATACACACATTTATATTAATTATTTGGACTTTTTTAGTGAAATATTGGATACGTTTACCATTATGTGAAACCATTTGAGAAGGATAGATAGATAGATAGATAGATAGATAGATAGATAGATAGATAGATAGATAGATAGATAGATAGATAGATAGATAGATAGATAGATAGATAGATAGATAGATAGATAGATACTCTTTAGTAATCCCAAATTTGGATATTAGTCTGTTACAGCAGCCATTTACAAGGACAAACACACACACACACACACACACACACACACACACACACACAATACTTGAACTATACTAGAAAAAATAAAAAAGATAGAATAATATAAAACATGTGAAGCATGACGAGGAGTCTCAGCAGGAGCTAGTGGTCACAAGCCAAAAGACTGAGAACCACAGGTTGGATTTTAAACTGCAGCTTTACTGCTGAGCCACGAATCATTTTTAACTGTTTCAAACTGCTGCCAAATAAAAAGGCAATGCTAATTGAGGTCAACAGTAGTCGGACCCTTCACCCTATTGTGTGCAAAAATAAGAAACTATATGAGGATCCTAAATAGAGAGTGTATTTTAAAGACTTTTACGGCATTCTTGCTTTATTGGGCAGCACAGAGCGCTGCATTGTGACAGGGAATGTGTGTGTGAGCGAGCAGACAGAACCACCTCTCAGTGAACAGTTAAAAAACTACAACGTGCCAAGTGTGTGTCTGACTGCTCAGGAAACCATTCCATCTAATAAACCATACATTAAAATGAGGTTCACCTCATTTCCACAGGCTCTTAATTTGAAAACATAACAGTTTAAGGCGACTGAAACAATTTTGAATGAAGTTACAATTTTAAGCTGTTACTTCCAAAATGTTCTACATCATAGATTACAAATGTAGTTAAATGCTTTCACTACATTTGTGATACTTTTAAGCTACTTTCACCAAAATGACAGTGGAAGTATGACTTGGAACGTAGCTTGTGAATTTCACCACTGGTTCAATAAAGTCTCACCTTTATCCACTTTAATATATATCATAGTTTATCCATACCACTAAATTTTAAAATGCGTTGTAACTCGCATTACTGACATTGTGACGGGTATAATAGTACCAAAATAGGATTAGTAATGCGTTATATTACTGCGTTACAGCAAAAAGGAATACATTACTGTAATTGCGTTAGTTTTGTAACATGTCACTCCCATCACTGGTTACAGTGCATGGTTTCAATGAAAATACAATCTATTGTGTGTCCTATTAACATAACAAATGTGAAACTGAATGTGTCATATTAAAGAAAGAGCTGCTCCGAGGATGTGTTTGTACATGCTCAGTATATGTGTGACCAGGACCAGTTCATAGACCAGTTGGGCTGGGTTTCTGGGACTCCAGATACAAATGGCCCTTTATGTATTCTAATAAAAAAAATCGTCACTCCCACTTAAAACAAACTAAAACCATATTCTTCACTGCAGCAGTCTTGGAACAATGGAAATGTTTCCTTCCAAAAATCTGATATCCACCATTTGAAAAAGAAATCACTCCTCCGCTTGAGTATTATTATTCTCATAGATGTCAAACACATTCTGGTGCTAAAACACTTTCAGTGAGATCATTACCGGCAAAGACAGATGCTTCTTTTCAAATACTGCCAATGTCAGCATCTACCAGAATATATGGTATAAAAACCCTGATAGATTATCATAAAGTGGTTAGCTTGTAGAGCTTGAACTCGTCAACCTGTCACTTTATGTCTCGTTACGTTCAGCATTGTGATTTGGAGTCTTTAGATTATTCTCAATCGTCATTCAGAATCATTCACAGGATGGTTTTTTGTTTTTTTGTTTAAAATCTAGAGTCAAAGAACTGCTGACCTGTCCTCTGCCAGCTTTGGCTGGTGAGACTTCTTCAGTCAGGAACCCTCTCCTCATACCATTATTTTATTGCAACAAATGGAAAGTTGTACTTGGCGCTGAAGGCTCTGCTCTAACAGAGCTCCCTGGATCAGCTAAGCAGCTGAAACAGGTGCTATAATTAATCAATCAGCTTTAAAATGTTCTATTAGGCAGATTTTGTTACCTCCAGACAGAGCCAGGCTAGCTGTTTCCATCTGTTTCCAGACTTTATGCTAAGCTAAGCTAGCCCAGTTTCCAAACTGGGGGGCGGGCCCCACTAGGGGGGTCTCACTGCATAAAAACAGGACATTCTTTATAGAAGAGAAAGTTGAGGAAATGAGGACCCAAACCCTGGACGCCGGCCCTGACCTGCCCCTGATGACTTACCCTGAAGTGAGCAACAGGAATTGAGTTTGTTTGACTATTGAGAATATTTGTTCTCGGATGTGAAGGACTGTTTTAACTTTGAGAACTCAAAGGCATCTAAAGTGCCAAAATCGTTGGTTTTTGACCTCTTTGGGTCACCAGCTGGAGTTTCCTGAGAGGACAGTTCTGTTTGGGTTTCATTTTCACACACTCCTGTAGCTGAAGGCATCTTGAATGCAGAAAGAACAGATCATGTGTTTGAAATTCACCTTTTTCCCCCTTTAGGAGCTGGTAGTGGTTATCCAATTATCATAACACCATATACAGCTAAAACAGGTGTCCCTTCATGTCTGTGCAATAACTTTTCTATTTACTCTTCCCTACATTTCAATTTTTATATTTAAGTACTTTGGGTAGTATGTATATGCTTTAGAGTATTTATAGTTTGAGTAATGTGTATGTGGTCATGAGTGAGGTTTGTTGGTGTGAGGTGTGTGTTTATATTTTATATTGTATTTTAATTCTGCAAACTGGATTGCTCCAACTAAGTTTTGTTGTGTAAATATGTGCAATGACAGTAAAGATCTATCCATGTATCCTCTCTAACTGGGACGTGTTGGGACTGATTGGGGGGGTTGCTGTGGACCACGTACACATAGAGAACCACTGTTACAGATAAGGAGGTGTAACCATGTATCAGCTGATTTAATTAGCTCACGTTACTGTGATGTGTGAACAGTAACCTTTATGTAATATTGGATGTGGCGTTTTCTTTTGCAGGGTGTAAATGTTCCATCAGAACAAGTTCCTTCCCAAGACTATTTAGCAGAGCCACCGTTGCACAGTTGTGATTGGCTTAAAGAAAAGTAAACAACCCAGAGATTTTTTTTCTCCTATCCCAGGATGTATGTGTGGTGTAGTCAGACCTTACTCCTCAGCGCTGTGGAGATAGGTCCGGCAATGCAAGATTAGGATTAGATAAACCTATTATTCAGATTTTTATAGATTCAGATTTTTTGGGCTTTTCTACTTTTATTAGATAGGACCGCTAGGTGAGAAAAGGAAGACATGCAGGAAATAGTCACAGGTCAGATTCACACCCTGGACCTCTGTGTCAAGGCCTAAACCTCCCAAGTATATGTGCTCCCACTTTACCCACTGATCCAACCTGGCCATGTAGATTCTGCATTACTAATCAAATTCTGGAACTTTCTTTTATAAGCCAATATAACATCACACCTCCTTTCAAAATAAGGGCTGACCATAATGAATGGTCAAAAATGAAGAAAGAAAAGTATTTTCAAAGATAACTTCACACCTCAGATATGTCTGTTTGACTCCCATCAAACAGGGGTCAGGACGAGGATGAAGGGCAGATGAAAACATTTCTAGTTCTTAACAGTAAAAAAGAGCCGTGGCCTGAAAGCACAAACCCTCTTTATAACATTAAACATTTAAACATTTGTTGTTTTATATTGTTGTTATTTGAGATGGACTTCTTAATATTAACTGATATTAAAAATAATGGTTTTATCATTTAAGCTTAACCATGTAGCACATTGCATAGGTGACTGTGTGCAGAGCCAGGTTTCTATCAATTAACCAGTGAAAATGTGTCTCAGGAATGATAAAACAATAGATAATTGGAAAAGTATGTTCCTAATGGATTCTCAGCAGGTCCTCCATATGCAACCACGCACAGCTCACAGCAAAGAACAACTGATCCAAAAAATGTCAATTAAAACTGAGTGAGGCAGATACACCAACACCAGATTTGGACTAAATAATCCATGGAATGTGCTGAGCACATAAACTTTGATTGGTAGACTCCTCCATTGTCACTCTTCCAGGTATAATCACAGGTGAGGAACTCAAACACACCACAACAGTGTTCTAAGAGATAAAAGAGCAGTAACTCTTTCTGGAAAACGTTGGACACGTGGAGGCAGTTCATGAGTCTCAGTACAGCGCTGCAATCACACCTGTACTGCTGGATTACTTTCCTCTGTTGACATTCGATATTATCAGTTAGCAAATGAACAGCTTCATGATTTTCTCTGCTGCCAGAAATAATAATATTCTGTCTTCTAGAAGTTTCACAAAGTTGTCATGTGGAGCAACAGGAGTGAATTCTTCTCTCACTTCATCATTTCTCCAGAGAGTTTGTGGAGAAGAAGGTCACAAAGTGTGGGGCAAGGTAAGCTCTGTGTGTGTGTGTGTGTGTGTGTGTGTGTGTGTGTGTGTGTGTGTGTGTGTGTGTGTGTGTGTGTGTGTGTGTGTGTGTATGTGTGTGTAAAGTGGTTGTCAGATGATGTCATGTGAATAATTGGAAGCAGCATAGGTGTGTGCCTGCGTGTGCGTGTGCCTGCGTGTGCATGCATGTGCGTGTGTGTGTGTGTGTGTGTGTGTGTGTGTGTGTGCATGGATAACAAATGCAGTTGCAGGCATAGGGGAATAGAGCTGCTTCGTTGACACGATGAGCTTGTTGCTATCAATCACTGAGGCTGTAAATCTACACACAATGCAGAAACATGCACTGAACACATACACACAGAACACACACACACACACACACACACACACACAGAGCAGACACCACAGATTAGTGCAAGTATCACACCTATTTAAGAAATGATTCATCCAACAGCTGTTTCCTTAACTACACAAACACACACACACACACACACACACACACACATGTAGAAACATGCACTGAACAGTGATACAATTTATGCAGATAAAACAGTAAATACAACTTCACACACACCCAATAAACACATATATCAACACGGACACACACATAGACAATTCCCTTTCAGATTGTAGTCTTGGCCTATAAATAAACACACACCAGTGAGATGATTTTAGTCATCAATCAATTGGTTTTTGATCATGAGCTATATTGATCATCTTAACACTGAACCTTCACATCTGTTACACTTAAGGTCAAAGGTCCTATAGCATGAAAATTTCACTTTATGAAGTTTTTAACATTAATATGTGTTCCCCCAGCCTGCCTATGGCCCCCCCAGTGGCTAGAAATGGTGATAGGTGTAAACCGAGCCCTGGGTATCCTGCTCTGCCTCTTTCTCTGCTTTGCCCTCCCAGAAAATTTGGCCCACCCATGAGAGAGAGAGAAATTTTGGCTTTCAAACAAGTAAAGTGGCAGTTGGTCAAGGCCACACCCCCAGCCACCGCCTTGCACCCCCCCCTCTCCTCCTCAAAAGCTACAGACTCAGAAATGGCACATACTAAGGAAAGCTCATTGTGGGACTGGCTCTAGTGGCTGGAATTCTGGGAAAGAAGAGTATTAGGGGACCACTAAGGTCTATATAAAGAGACTTCAGATACAGCATTAGGGGACCACTAAGGTCTATATAAAAGAGACTTCAGATACAGTATTAGGGGACCACTAAGGTCTATATAAAAGAGACTTCAGATACAGTATTAGGGACCACTAAGGTCTATATAAAAGAGACTTCAGATACAGTATTAGGGGACCACTAAGGTCTATATAAAAGAGACTTCAGATACAGTATTAGGGGACCACTAAGGTCTATATAAAAGAGACTTCAGATACAGTATTAGGGACCACTAAGGTCTATATAAAAGAGACTTCAGATACAGTATTAGGGGACCACTAAGGTCTATATAAAGAGACTTCAGATACAGTATTAGGGGACCACTAAGGTCTATATAAAGAGACTTCAGATACAGCATTAGGGGACCACTAAGGTCTATATAAAAGAGACTTCAGATACAGTATTAGGGGACCACTAAGGTCTATATAAAAGAGACTTCAGATACAGTATTAGGGGACCACTAAGGTCTATATAAAGAGACTTCAGATACAGTATTAGGGGACCACTAAGGTCTATATAAAGAGACTTCAGATACAGTATTAGGGGACCACTAAGGTCTATATAAAAGAGACTTCAGATACAGTATTAGGGGACCACTAAGGTCTATATAAATGTGACTTCAGATACAGTATTAGGGACCACTAAGGTCTATATAAAAGAGACTTCAGATACAGTATTAGGGACCACTAAGGTCTATATAAAAGAGACTTCAGATACAGTATTAGGGGACCACTAAGGTCTATATAAAAGAGACTTCAGATACAGTATTAGGGACCACTAAGGTCTATATAAAAGAGACTTCAGATACAGTATTAGGGACCACTAAGGTCTATATAAAAGACTTCAGATACAGTATTAGGGGACCACTAAGGTCTATATAAAAGAGACTTCAGATACAGTATTAGGGACCACTAAGGTCTATATAAAAGAGACTTCAGATACAGCATTAGGGGACCACTAAGGTCTATATAAAGAGACTTCAGATACAGTATTAGGGGACCACTAAGGTCTATATAAAAGAGACTTCAGATACAGTATTAGGGACCACTAAGGTCTATATAAAAGAGACTTCAGATACAGTATTAGGGACCACTAAGGTCTATATAAAGAGACTTCAGATACAGTATTAGGGGACCACTAAGGTCTATATAAAAGAGACTTCAGATACAGTATTAGGGACCACTAAGGTCTATATAAAAGAGACTTCAGATACAGCATTAGGGGACCACTAAGGTCTATATAAAAGAGACTTCAGATACAGTATTAGGGACCACTGAGGTCTATATAAAAGAGACTTCAGATACAGTATTAGGGGACCACTAAGGTCTATATAAAAGAGACTTCAGATACAGTATTAGGGGACCACTAAGGTCTATATAAAGAGACTTCAGATACAGTATTAGGGGACCACTAAGGTCCATATAAATGACATGGGACCTTCAAACATCACACAAATCACAAAAGACACCCGTTACTACTTTAAAGGTGCTCTCAGCAATGTCACACATGTTTTTTAGGCTACAACATTTCTCACTATCTGCTAGCTGTCTGTCCCGAACACACATATTTAAGTTTGTAGTGGCGGTGCCGCCTAGTGGCTGTAGTAATTGTACGGTAGAAGAGCAGGAAGACAAATCAATCAATCAATCAATCAATCAATCAAGCACATTTAAAAACAACCAGGTTGACCAAAGTGCTGTACATTGAATAAATAGACAAAATACAACACCAGACAAATACAATATACAGTTCTCATGCTGGATTAAAAAGCCAAGAAATAAATATGTGTTTTTAAGTATAAAGTATAAGAGCGCCACATTCCCTGATAGGAGGCAGGTTTGGGTGGTGGATGGGTAAAAAAACATAGGACCTTTACCCAGGAGAGTCTTCTTGGCATTACTGAACAAACAGTAATCAGTCAAAACAGTTCAAATTCTGAACTACATCCCATTCTGAACTACATCCCATTCTGAACTACATCCCATTCTGAACTACATCCCATTCTGAACTACATCCCATTCTGAACTACATCCCATTCTGAACTACATCCCATTCTGAACTACATCCCATTCTGAACTACATCCCATTCTGAACTACATCCCATTCTGAACTACATCACATGTGCATCATCAGATTTAAAGTAACTTAACAAATGTACAGACATCAACCCAAATTATGACTTGTTTCTAAACTTAACTAACTAGTGTTGTGCCTAACCCTAACCCATCTGAGACAACGTTAACAACGTGAATTAAACTGAGTCGTCTGGTTTAGACATGAGGACAGAAAACGCTCCTGTGGGTCCTACATTCTTCCACCGCTAGGGTCCATAGTTTATTATCATATGGTTTGGAGGACTTGTTGTAAATTTAACACGGCATTAAATGTGTTTCCAAAGCACAAAAATGGTACACAATGGAAATAAAAGCTACAAATAGATGATGTGATTAACAACCAAATGGTATAGACACACACACACACCAGTGAATGTGTATCACAGCAGCATCACAACCATGAACACAATACTAACCATCTGCACTGCACGCTTCATTAGACCACAAAGACAAACTCTATTAATCTGGTAATGATCGCATTTGTCCTCACCGCTAATGAAACTATTGTTAAGATGTCTCAGCCTCTTTCAGTGGAACCACTGAAGTGTGGACCACATTTACACTTCACACACACACATTCACACTGTGATAAGAGTTAGCATTTAATGCAACCACAAATGAACCAGGGACCTCCTACTGAGTCCATCTAATGTCCCAGGTATAGTCAGGCCCCCAACTACTGCCAGGTAACACTCACACACACACACACACACACACACACACATACACACGGTAGATGGTGGGAAAGAAAAGTGAGAGACAGAATAAAGGGTTGGTGTGTGTGTGTGTGTGTGTGTGTGTGTGTGTGTGTGTGTGGGGGTGAGCGAGCAGCAGATTCTGACCCAGCTTGTTGTGTTGACATTTTGCTCTGGCAGCTCGCTCTCACTCGGGGGGGTTCATGAGATACTGACTAGGTCTAACAGCAAATACCTCTGTCCAACGCGGGGAGAGGGACAAGAGAGGTTTGCAGGCTGTAGATTCATGCTGCACAAACACAAAAGCTTTTAAACATGTTTTTAAGAGATTGTAGGATGACGGGTCTGGACAGAGAACGGGAACCCTGACAGCAGTGGAACAGAAAATACTTGAAGTGGTTTGCCCTTTTAATCAGAATGACATCCAAAGTGTGAAACTGAAACCAAATACATGTAAAAGTGAGTTTCTGCAGCTGAAAAGCTGCCAGCCTTGGGTTGGAAATATGCTCAGGGCTGGGGGAGAAATGTGATGACTGACCAGTTAGACGCCGGGCCTAGACCCTGACCTAGAGTGCATGTAAATACAAGTGTTTAAAACAGGAAGTAGACTGAATGAATGAAAAGCAGAAGCCACTGGGAGATAGGACCAGCCAACGTTTCTACTAGCTAACTAACAAGTAAACTGTTACAACCCTGCAAAGTCCCACAAAAACTCCTGTTACCACAGCAACAGCAGATCAGGACAGATATGATGGTAATCAGTGCTGGAAGAAGTATTTAGATCTGTTCCTTAGGTAAAAATACTAATACCACACAAAATTTTACATGAGTAAAAGTAAGTATCGTCAGGAAAATGTATTTAAAGTAACTACTCAATGCAGAAAATCCTCCCATCATAGAAATGATCCAAACAGTTCTGTTAATTAACTAAGTGATTAATCAGCTAATCATCTCAGCTGGACTTAATTTACAATAAAATATCAGATTTTATAAACTACATGGGTTCTGTGTGCTAAAATCTTGTGTATGTAACTAGTAACTAAATTAACTGGTAACTAAAGTAACTAGTAACTAAAGCTGTCAAATGAATGTAGTGGAGTAACTAAAGTAACTAGTAACTACAGTAACTAGTAAATAGTGGAGTAACTAAAGTAACTAGTAACTAAAGTAACTAGTAACTAACGTAACTAGTAACTAAAGCTGTCAGATGAATGTAGTGGAGTAACTAAAGTAACTAGTAACTAAAGTAACTAGTAACTAAAGCTGTCAGATGAATGTAGAGGAGTAACTAAAGTAACTAATAACTAAAGTAACTAAAGCTGTCAGATGAGTAAAAAGTAGAATATTTCTCTCTGAAATGTAGTGGAGTAGAAGTAGAAAGGGACATAAATAGAAAATGCTCAAGTAAAGTACATGTACCTCAATGTGTGCTTAAGTACAGTACTGGAGTAAATGTACTGAGTTCCATTCCACCGCTGATGGGGGTATTGCAGTATTGCATACTGTATATAATATCAGTGATATTGCAACAGACCGGCTGTGAGACACCTGAGAAGCAGCATCCCTGCCCGTGTGATGGCCTCACCTGTGTCTCCCAACTCCGCCTGCATTCATCCACCCAGCTGCTCCTCAGACACTCTCCATCTGCTACCAGCTGTAGTTGCTCTGGAACGTCATGACAACCGCTCAAACTACAAACCTTCCACTTTGATTTCAAAGCTAGAAGCAGCTCCTTTCAGTTATATATATATATATATATATATATATACATATATTTACATCAACAATCTCCTCAGACTGTACAGGAAACAGCCCTTCATGTTTTCAGCCAATAAGAGAAAGTCTGTAAACAATTTGATGATTTTTGATACACTTTTGAGCTGATGTGCAAATGAGAAAAAAGGACACAGGTTCAAACCCCCACAACAGAGACCCCTCTGACCAGAGAGACCTTCACTCACATCACTCACATTCTATATAATCTACATACATCACGTTCTATGAGCACTAAGCTCCACATGATCCATCGCGTATTAAACTTACCTGACTGGATGAAGAACCTGTTATTCCCAACTGTCACTCCGATTCAGCGGACGAGTCATATCCATGGGTGTGTGTGTGTGTGTGTGTGTGTGTGTGTGTGTGTGTTTGGCAGCTGCCTGCTCGGTCCTGATAGCGTTGCAGCAGCAGAGTTTGAAAACGACGTCAGCGAGACTAGAAACACCCGCGGTGGGTTTAAGTCCCCCTCCTCTCCTCTCTTCTCTTCTCTCTCAGCTCTCCTCCTCTCTCCTTCTCTGTCCCTCTCTTTATGTTACTGCTCTGTCTCTGCTCTCCTCTTCTCTCTCTCTCTCCCTCTCTCAGCTTCTTCTCCACTCCCTCTTTTTGGGTTTCTCTCCTCCTCTTTCAGCGCTTCCCACTCTGACAGTCTGCTCTTTGCCTTTGGTCAGCTTCAGTTAATGTTTTAGTTTTTTTTATGTAGTTTAGTTTAATTAGTTTATTTGAACATGTTAAAACAAATGATAATCCATAAAAGAGAAATAAGAACGTTTACATTCCAGTAGGCTACAGACCAGAAAACCAACAAAATCCTCAGCAAACAGCTTTCTAAATGACTGTAAATGGGATGTACACCTTAGCCTTTGTTCCTTCTCTTCACCTCCTCCTTCCTCACTGTTTCTGTCACCTTTCCTCATTTTCTCTCTTGATTTCCCAGCTCTCAACACTCCTATCTGCTTTCTTTCTCACGCTCTCTCTCGCTCTCGCTCTCTCTCTCTCTCTCTCTCTCTCTCCTGCTCTTCCAGCACTTGTCATTCTTAGTTTCTAATCTTTATCTCTAACTCTTTCTCTTTATGTGTCTCCTCCTCCACACACTCCCATCCTGCACTTATCCATACAGATTAGTATGTTAGTTATATGGAAGTGTGTGTGTGTGTGTGTGTGTGTGTGTGTGTGTGTGTATTTGTCTCTGTATTTGTTGTTTATTTCATATGAATGTTTAATATATTTATGTAGGCACCAGCAACCAAAGCAAATTCCTCTTCAGTGCTACTTACTTGGCAAAAAGTCCTTTTCTGATTCTGATATACTCTCAACTCCTCCTTTCTTCCCACTCCTTTCTTTTCTTCCTTCTTTCAGTCTTCCAGATGCTTCATTGCTTCTCTCTGTCATCCCTGATCCGCCATTTTCCTTCTTTTCTTCCATGTCACTTCTTATCTTGCTCTCTTGTCATCCTTTGCTAAATCCTTTCTTCTTTTCTTCTTCTTCTTTTCTCAACTTACATCTCCCACTCTCTCTCTCTCTCCTTCTGCCGTCTTTTGGGATACGCTGTTTCCCTACAAACTGCCCACCAGTCTTCTTAGATATCTGTTCATAATCTCTTTCCACTCTTTACCTTTCCTTTTCTTACTTTTTTGTATTTCTGCACTTCAGAGTAAATGTAAATGTTTAAGAAGCCTTTTCCTCCTTCCTTCTCTCTGTGCCCCCCCCCGCTCTGCTGAGCTCTGCTCGGCGAGTATCATGTTTGGCTTTAAACTGAAGCGCTTGGCTCTGGCACAGACCACATCCACATCACTCGCCCCGCTGCTTGATGGCCATGCGTTTGGGAAAATAAACATTGCATGCTGAAAGCGTATTCTTTATCACATCCTACATATACATACACATACATATAGCGATGCCATGAGAACACCCGTGACAATAAGAAAGGAAAGGGAGCGTCAATACATTACAGTTGTTGTTTGGGTGGAGACTGCATCAAAAGGTTTATACATGTAACTACATGTTGGAATAATCTTGTCCATAACACAGTCAATATATGGCTCTGCTGTGTAATATCACAACGGGAAGTCTTTTTCCTCTTCTGGTCCTCCGGTCTTTTCACCTTTAGAGCATCAGCTCACCCTAATTACAAAATACACGTATCGCTTGTGGTATGGTATACCACAAGTATATATATATATAGTATATGGTCTGGTGATATGGTGATGTGAGATTGTATAGCAATGATTTGTTCCTCTACACGTAAATGTAAAGTTACTTTGTGGGTCAAAATAAATGTGTCAAAGCCCAAAAAAAGCAAATATAATGTTATCACTTCTTATCAATAAATAACATAAATGAGACCATAAACAACATACAGAATGTGGCTACTACAACAACTTTTGAACGTACACATTCCACCAAAATGTTTCTTCCCTAAGCTCTGTCCGGTTTAAGGAAATGCCAATAAACCAGAACCTGTTTTTCTCCCATCCCAGAATGGACCCTCCTCCACAGCACTGGGGAGGAAGGTGTGGCAATGCAAGACTACCGCTGTAAGATGTTACATTTTACTGTAGACCTAGTTTAAAGATTATACTCGCAAACAACAAAGTAGCCTTCATGAATGCTGCTATAAATGTTGGGGTTTTCAAATGATGGAGAGCTGATACATTGTGTGGTTTTTTTGTTGTGAGTGTTTTATTTGCCATCATCACGCCCACATCAGAGATCCACAGAGCCATCAGACAGAAATGCACAGCTCGTGAGCATAAAGTAGAGTTGTTAAAAACAGCTCGGTCCACAAGCGTTCTCATGCTGCCGTGTGAAAAAAACTCACAACAACCACTGACTGAAAGTCATTGAACTCACAATTAATCTCAGAGTTGTCATGTTTGTGAAATTCTCCCGATCAGCCAGCTGAGAGGAACTGTGATGTGGGGACATTGACACCCGTTTAAAGTGCATGTGGGACAGATTTAGTCTTTATTTATGATTTTGATAGGTGGTTCGTGTTTTCTGTCCTTTGGTTTCGTCTGTCTTTTGGTAACTAGCAGGAAATCTCAAAATCTTAAACTTCAGTGGAATTGGGTGCAAAGTTCTAGAAATAAGGATGAAGTGATTAGCTTGTGGAGCCAGGAATGGATTAGAGGAGTTTTATGTTTTTATTTGAATCTCTGTTTCTAAGCATATATATCTGAGTATATGTATGTATGTATGTATGTATGTATGTGTGTGTGTGTGTGTGTGTGTGTATGTATGTATGTATGTATGTGTGTATGTATGTGGACACCTAAACAAAGTAGGCTGAACATCTCATCTCATTCTGAAACCAAGGACATTAATCTGTTCCTTACACCCTCTGCTCTTCTGATTTCTGGCTTTCCACAATTGAATGATATTGGTGCCATTCATCTGCATGTACGGCATGTACTTAAGTTACCAGCTAACGTTAGCGGTGGCTAACTAGCTCGGTTGAGAGAACCGTGAACCCTGAAGACATTTTTAGACGGTAAAGATTTAAGACAAAAACACGGACAACAGCCAAAAACAAGCTCAGGTGTATTTTAATGGCCACATTGTTAGCATGGTTAGCATTGCTAAGCCTCTGTCCTGATTGACAGGTCGGTGTGTAGCCACGCCCTAAATCATGCCCTGCTTATTAAAATTAATAATAATAAATTAAACAACAAGAAGGCTTGAACTTGTTAAAAAAATGTTTACTGATATATAATGTAATAAAATATACTGTAATACATCAAGGCAGAAATAAGAAGTTGGATAGAATGCAGGTTTACAGAACTTCCACATTGACTTCAGTTTTCAGACAGCTCTGTCCATTATTTTTGCAGTCTATTATTTTAATACCACAGTAAAATAACCAGCCAACAAAATGGAAGAACATCTAAAGTAAAATCTAAAAATGTAACTGTAAGCTTCAGAAAATGGTAAATCAGTAAATAGTGTAATAATATATCCATCCAGTATCCATTATTTGTGGTTAATCGGCTCCATTTATGACATATTAACAAATGTATATAATAATGTATTTTAGCTGTCTGTGTTTGGTACATATGAAGGATCTGCTGAGATAGTTATACAGACACACACATACACACACACACACACACACACACACACACTACAAACACACCCACAAGGTTTAAAATACACAAATATGTTTGTCATAGTTTAGAGATCTCTTACACACACATATTTACAAATGCACATACCGCACACACCCACACACAATCAGTTGCCTATGAACACAGAAATATACACAGATATTTATTTCAGCTGGCACATTCATTCCATATGCACACAGACACACACACACACAGACACACACACACACACAAACACATGGCAGGCAGAGATAAGGAGGAAGCGACGCGTGCATCCTGTGTATCTGGAGGCCTCTGCTCCTCCACTCCCTCACTGAACAGCTGACTCTGTGTGTGTGTGTGTGTGTGTGTGTGTGTGTGTCCACAGAAGTGACATGCAATACCTTTGCACAACAACTTGGAACTAAAGCCCAAACCGTCCATGATATTTTGACGCTGAAGTTCAAACCCAAAACAGAATACAGAGTCAATTATCTAACTCACCTGCAGTAACACGGATCAATAAGCCCACGTGATATGTCTTCTTTTGCAACGGAATACTAAAAGTGAAACATTAATGATATTAGGCTTCTGGTATTTCCCTTCCTCTCTAAACGTTTTTCTCTACCTCTTAGCATCCTTCATAACAACGAGGAGGAGAAGTGGGAACGGATGAGAAATTCTAGTTTTTTGGAGTTGTGAAGTGAATTTTCCTCTGCTCTTCTTTTCTGTGTATTACCTGGAGACGGTTTAACGGTTCAACCAAAGTGAGATGAACTGAGCAGAGAGAAGGCCTGTCCTATTGGAGCGTGATGCCCTCTGCTGTTAACATGCTGCTGCTACTATGAACAACGTTCAACCCAAAGGTTTGTGTTCAAGGAGCTCCGTTTCAACATCACATGCACAACTTAACTTTTTATTATTGTACTTTTTATTACAGTAACTTTTTAACAGTGAAAGAAAATGTAGACAGAAAAGCTTCTCAACACATTGTTTAGGACAAAAGCCAGATGTTAATGTTACATTTTTTAGAAATGTCCTAATTGTACATTGCACTGCACATCCTGTGCAGTGCCTGTTCATGTTATTTTATGTGGACGGGTTTTTGAGGTTTTTAAAACATTGTTTTTGCTGCTTTAAGACGCATGAACCGGGTGTTCAGGGTTTCACGGAGAAAGCAGTTGTTCCTTGATCTCATTTTGCTGC
Organism: Percina caprodes; assembly: GCA_013375575.1. NCBI lineage: Eukaryota > Metazoa > Chordata > Actinopteri > Perciformes > Percidae > Percina > Percina caprodes. The sequence continues at coordinate 433,289 of JABXJD010000074.1, forward strand.
TCCTGTTGCAAATATGTTACAGTGTCCTCCACAGCGGTGCCAGGGCGACGTGCCCAACCCTCGGCAGATCAGCATCAGTTACCATGGCAACAGCCATGGACCAGACTGTGGAGCCAACATGGCTGCCAAAGGGGAACAGCAGCAGCCAAGCTGTGTCTGTCTGTGTGGCTTCACACATGAGCGACAAGCACAACATCCTGGCAGAGCTGTAGGTAACCTCCCATGTCTTTGAGGGGAGGGGGGAACCCTCTTTGTAAAAATCACTTTTGTGTGCTCTCTATGTGCATATGAAAAATACCCAGGTTCCTTCTAGTGTACATTGTGTTACATGCATACCTCACCTGACACATAAGGGACATACCCAGAAACCTCATGGTAAAATTAGATGTGTGTGCTCCAAATATTCAGCCTCAGGGGGTCTTTGGCTGTCAGCTGGGCTGACGCACATGACACACACTGACATTCAGTGCGTTTACGTGCAGTTTAAAACCTCGATCATATTCAGGTTAAGGCAATACCCCGGGTTCTGAAACGCCGTGTGAACACCTTACCCCGACTAAAATAGAAGTTCTCCTACCCCGGTTAACAGACCTAGATAAGTCCTTTAGAAACCGCTGTATTCCTGCATGGATACACCCCTACCAGGGTAAACTCGGGATACGTGCTTGCACATGCTCTGTAGGTCCTAACTGCCCCTCCCCACGCCGCTGCAGTGGGCTTTTTTAATTAAGTTTTACAGGAACATGCAATTACATTACATTTAGAATGATACATACAAACCAAGTCCCTTTTAGATGAAACAAAGACCACACGGACATGACACATAAGAGGCTGCATAAATATAAATTAAAAAACTTAAAGCAGGTGAGTCAATTCTGAAAGAGCACAAAAATGCATAATGATAGCCACAATATTACAAAAAAGGGAATTATTATATACACATACCTACTGTGAATTGAAAAGAGAAATAAAAGAGAAAAATAAAAAAATCAGGACAAAAAAGCACTTGATGAAGTCAGTCTGAGATAGTAGTGATGAGAAGTTTCCACCTAGGGGAAAAATGGTCCCCAAGTTCTCCAGAATTACACAATAAGAACCTGCAGTTTTAGGGAATGGATAACATCTCTGATCCAGTGCAAAAATGAGGGAGGAGAGGGAGATACCATTCAAGCAAAATTAGTCTTCTTGCTAAAAGACAGGTAAAAACTAGAATGTCTTTCATAGAGGGGGATAGAAAAGTGAGGGTGAGACACCAAATACAACACTGAGTGGGTTACGTACTACTTTTTCCCCAGTGATTTGAGATAAAGTTTTTTTTTAGTTTCTCCACCCAGTAGGGGCCCAACGCTGCAATGGTTTTTGACCTGGAAATAGAAGAGAGCATTAACACCATCTTTAAACCTTTAAACCCACTGAGAGGTTTCTGTAAATCATTGAGTGTGGTCTAAACCCACTCTATCTGTAAAGTGTCCTGACTCATGACATGACTTCTGATATAATTTAACACTATAAATTAAATTGAAGTTAATTCCCTGCTAGTATTTGGGAAGAACTTGCATGACCCGATTATCCACATAATAACCTGGTTAGACAGCATGGTTATTGCAATAATCATGCTTTCTAATCAGCATCTTGATATGCCACACCTGTGAGGTGGATGGATTATCTCGGCAAAGGAGAAGTGCTCACTAACAGATTTGACAATATTTGAGAGAAATAAGCCTTGTGTGTACACAGAAAAAGTCTTAGATCTTTGAGTTCAGCTCATGAAAAAAATCGGGCAAAAAATAAAAATGTTGCATTTATAATTTTGTTCAGTATAAATAAAAAAGCCTGTTCCAACATATATTCCAGTAACCAGCATAGCCATGCCTGAAAAGGAGTGGGAAGAAGAATACACTCTCCACAGCTCAGTAATGATGTTTATCAGTTCCTTTCCCTTCCTGACCTTGTGTACTGTCCAGAAATAAGCGCCGGACGGAGCCACGGTGCCGCTGCTAAATAGCCTCGGGAAGGAGCTTGTTTTGGTGGAACGTGTGCACGTAGCGAGGCGAGCTCTGGAATTAAAATGGTTGTTGCGTGTGTGATGGGAAGTTTCCTCAAAAAAAGAGAAATATAATTTGATTGTCGGTTGTAGCTCGGAGGATGTTTCCGAATCGACCGAAGTTTAGAATGCCAAGACTAAGACAGCGGAATGGTGAGGGACATACACAATGTATCCACTACATCAGGTAACAAAAGCTCGCAAACTACTGATCTGATACTTTGAAAGGTGAACTTTATAAGATAACTGGTGAGAGTTTTTGTTACATTCATGGTGTAGCTATATTTTTCCACAATAGAAAATGAAAAGGTAAAAGGGAACAAAGTGGTAAATAATATGCAATTTCAAAAACATATTTTTCCATTACCTTTTAAAAACAACTGAAGTATCTTTATAATTTCTGTGTTTATAGATTACGTTAGATCTTCATTTGATATATCTGATCTGTTTGTCATTCTGTAACCTGAGTTATAGACTTACTTACTTTAAGTCTTCCATTACTCCCTTTTGTACCGTGTCCAAGTCATTATCTTATAATGAACTGCTTCATAATCATTTGCAACTGTTGCCGGCTCCATCCGTTACTTTACCCTTGATGGGAGTACAGAGATTGTGTTCTTGCAGCAGACCGAGTGTGCACCGAGAAATACAAGACGTTACAAGACTCAACAGCCATGTGGGATGGAAGGCCAATGAGTTCATGAGCCCTACATCGCACAAAGACTCACAAACTGCCTCAAATCCTAGTTTGTTTCCTCCTGTGTTTAGGTGGAGGCCATGGTGAAGAGGCTATGAGAGAAGGCGGAAACACAATAGGAAATCAACGCATTTTATTTTCCGTGGATAAATAGTTTTTCATTCAGCCTCGCATCTGGCGAACAAAAACTCAAGAAACACATGATCTAAGCTTCTTTTTTTTAATTTGGGGTGGAAGAAAAGAAAAAAAAAATCTGTTCCTACTTCCAGCTCTCTCTGGGCTCGTGGCCAAGCGAGGGGAGGAAGGAAGGGGGCGAGGAGAGGAGGGAGGAGGGATGAAGAGGAGAGGAAGGGAGGAAAAGCAGTAGGACGCAGGCAGGATCTGTGGGGATTGCAGGGGTGCATGGAACAGATGCAGAATAATTTAACTCTTGCTCAGCCAAACGTCGGGCTCTGCATTCAGCTCTCCTGATTAGAAACAGTTCAAAGCTTTGTTCCAAACAGAAAGAAACAACTGCTTTGAAATAATAGATCAATGTTCAGGTCATGGATGGACAAAATGCTGAAATGCAGATGAATCCTTTCTATTGATTGATGAATTTTAAGACTATATGCAATATGTCTTTGATGCCTTGTGTATAAGACATGTATGACTGTATGAAACTGAAAGACCAATAGTGAATGAAAGCTTCCGGCAGCTGGAACTCTGATGATTGGTAGATTAGATTAGATTAGATTAGATAGATAGACTTTATTGATCCCACATTGGGAAATTTCAGTGCTACAGCAGCAAAATATAAGACATATAGCACACATACAGAATATACAAGAAATACTAAAAAGGATCAAATACAAGAACTATTAAAAAATAAAGATACAAAAAATACAAAAATACAAAAGGAAAGAATGTACAAACATATATACAAGTGGCGAATGAAAATGTACACCGCACTTAAATAGTAGGGGTGGGAAAAATAATTGGTTTCTCTAGAACGATTCGATGCTTGATTCTGATAAGTTAATAATCTGTAAAATTCAAATGTTCACACTCTAGAAGATAGCATTTTGATAATTATAATAGGTGTTTTCAAATCTAAATCCTTTAATAAATGATAGGCTGCAGTTGTTGCTTCCATGTGAGTGATGGACAGTTGCGGGATGGGGAGCTTTTCTGATGCTTTCTTTTGCTATTACCATCACGACGGGCATAAAGGCAGCATTACAGTGGTTGATATTCACATCCACATTCAGGTATAGCAGAAATCATAGTTTTTACATGCGTGAGGCAGTGCTGCTCTCTGCTCTCTGCCCCCAGAAGAGACATCATTTAGAAAACGCAGGATAGATAGAGTCAGGTAAACATCTACAATGGCTGCCGCACTAATTATATATGCATGGATGCCTGTTTGCATGAAACATTTGCTGCACTGTGACTGCACCAAACAGCGTTTAGCACAGTGATTTAAAATGAACTTATTCTTAATTGCTGTGCAAAAATGCAGCAATAAGACATTTGTATGACATACAGCAGTGGTTCCCAACCTTTTTGGTGTGAGGTATCCCTATATGAACTCACATAGTACCTCTCTATCATTTCACAATGTATAACACTACATAGATGTTGATATTGATAATTACTTCATAAAACTGAACTTTCAATATTAAGGTTGGTTTGGTCAGTAATGGTACTACTACTAGCTTACCAGGCTACTTCTACTTGGAGTGAAGCAAATGTTTCAACCATTTATCCATTACTTTTAGCTAACTATCTCAACTGTTAGCTAGCTATTCTAACCCTAGCTAACAATTTCAACCATTAGCTAACTATTCTAACCCTAACTAACTATTTCAACCATTAGCTAACTATTCTAACCCTAGCTAACTAGTTCAACCATTAGCTAACTATTCTAACCCTAGCTAACTATTTCAACCGTTAGCTAACTATTCTAACCCTAGCTAACTATTTCAACCGTTAACTAACTATTCTAACCCTAGCTAACTATTTCAACTGTTAACTAACTATTCTAACCCTAGCTAACTATTCCATCCCTTAGCAAACTATTTTAAACATTAGCTAACAATTTCAACTCTTATGTTTAAGTATTTTCACTGTTTCTCTATTACTCTTATCTAATCCTTCAAACTGTTTAGTTATTACTTTTAGCTAGTTATTTCTACCATCTAGTGATTTAGCCAAACGTATGTGTGTGCTTGCTAACTAGTTTTCACTCTGACTGCAACACAGTTTATTTTAATGTGTCCATTCTTCTAATCAAATCATAACTTCTACTTTTTCAAATTAGTTGAGCTACTCTACTGCACCTTCAGTTGTGGCACTCACTGTATGGGTCTCTGCACAATTAATCTTAGCTTATCTTGCTCTATAATATTTTCACATACCACCTGGCAACAGCACAAGTACCTCCTGTGTACACCTGGATGGGAATCACTGGAATAGAGTTTCTGTGCATTCAACATGATCAGCTTTGTTAAGAAGCAATATTTTCATTGAACAGCAGTTTTTCTTTAATCCATAACTGTTTCTGCAGGATTCATACAGCATGATAGAATCGGAAATGGAAATCTTTGAAACTATTCTATTAATAGGTTGTACTTACAGTTACAGTATGTCTTTTACTGTGTGTTTTGTGTTTATGTGTGTGTAAGAGGAAGTTGCTGACGGACATCTAATGGAGATTAGTTTGAACCCAAGTGCCTGCTGAAGCTCCCTGCTGCACTCTCTGGTCAGAGATGGGGAGTTTATTTCGCTGTGTTATGGACAGTGTTGGGGAGTAATGGAATACATGTACCAGCGTTATGTATTCAGAATACAAGTTATGAGTAACTGTATTCCGGTACAGTTACAATTTAAATAAGTGGTAATAGGTATTTAGAATACAGTTGTTGAAATCAATGGATTGCATGACAATACTTCTGTTTCATAACTTTATTCACTATCTCTCAACTCCATGCATTTCACCAGAAGCCCTAATATGAAAAAAAGCTTTTTGAAAAAAATTACCTTTTGCATGATCACTGCTAGAAGTAGAGATCTATCTATCTATCTATCTATCTATCTATCTATCTATCTATCTATCTATCTATCTATCTATCTATCTATCTATCTATCTATCTATCTATCTATCTATCTATCTATCTATCTATCTCATTAAAGAAAGAACAGGGAGAAGACCGTGCAACCTCTGCTTGCAGCAACCAAATTACTCCACCTCCAACCTGAAGCATCTAAAAATCTATCTGCTTGTTCATGTACACATTCAGCCAGTTGGAACAGGAGAACACACCAGAATAGGCCTGTTTAGTAAGCAGTATGCGATGGCCGCATTCCTACACTTAGAAAAGGCAATTCAATGTGGAAGTAAACCAAATATTCAGAATACGTTACTCAGATTGAGTAAAGTAACAGAATACAGTTTCAAATGACATTTTTGGGCATGTATTCTGTAACAGAATATGTTTTGAAAGTATCCTTCCCATCACTGGGTATGGTTTATTTATTCTAGTATATAGTGAGCACCAGATACAGTTTGTTGCATCACAGTTATTCCAGCTTGTACCGATTGCAATCACCAGTTCCTGCATAGGTTGTTTATTATATTTGCATGCACAGAAAAAATACTGTGCTTACATTGTTTATTAATACACTGCACAATGAAACAATTTAAGTGGAGTGCTGTCTTTCAATGATGATTACAATGAGTAATTACATACTTGACTTGAGTTCATTAAACTGCACTGACGTCACAGATTTAACAGAAAATAGAGTGCTACAGTTTTACACCTGACAGAAAAACGAGAAGCAGAGTTTCTACTGAATTAAGATGCAGAATAGAGGAAGTGCTGGGTAACACTGATAAGACAGGAGAGTTAAACTGTGGTAATTATTGTAGGTCTAACCAAATATGTCTTAGTCTCACTGGGTGAGTGAAACGTCAGTGGGTGGATGCAAAATGAAGAAAAAAATAAACCCAACTGAGACTAAAGTCAAATTAGAAAACACGCAGAAATGGCAAGTCAACCATGCCGGAGAATTTATCCATCCCTTCTTTCATTTCAGGTTGAGTGCTGTGGACAAAAGGAATTGAGCTTGTGATGCAATGCAGGGCAAAGCTGCAGATCATAACAACGCTATCTTGGTGTGGAATCAGTTTTCTTTTTGTCTTTGGTTCATCAAAAACTAAACTAATTTCCATCATTAATAGGCACTCGATTACGATTATGTTATTCTTTGAAATGACCATGTAATGTAATCTTTTCCTAATGAGGCCTCTTAGATCTGCAAAAACTTATAAACACAGATTGTAGTGCAAAACATAGAAATATTGCCAACAGTCTGTAAATCAAAAGAGAAATGCAAGTCCATGAAAAACTGAGCTTTATCATGTCATCGTAATAACATCAATTAGAGTATAATCGTGTTTATGTAGTGCTTAGAAAAAGGAGAGTTAACTAAGTGCATATAAACATGACTCATGGCATATACTGAATACTGAAAACGGAGGATAAACGAGTGAGCCTTTGGAAACAGAAAATCTTTGCTGAGCCCTGAAAATAATAGCCAGCCAGAGGAGATGTGTGATGTTTCTAAATACACTTTGACATTTTTGACCACACGGAGAGTGTACTATCCGTAGTGTAAAACAAAGAGAAAAGTACTGGTAATCTATAGCCTATATAATGCATGTAGTGGAAACTTGCATTATATAGGCTATAGACTTTTTTTATTTAATAAACTTTTTTATTCATCATTTTTGGGGCATTTATGCCTTTATGGGATAGCCAAAAGTAAAGAAGTGATGGGAAATGACACACTACAAAGGTCCGCAGGGACGTATGGTTCAGGTTCAGCGCTTCAACCCTTAATACTACCAGTCTATAGCCCTCGACATCTAAACTATATACCTAAATCATGCAACTCAAATTACTTTTGCTTTGTTGGATTTTTGTAACGATCTAAAGGCAACATGATATCATGACTTTGTGTAAACATACACGCCAACTTTCTTAAGCCAAGTGGCGTTTTATCTGTTTATCCTACCTATCCTACACGCCATGTGTAGGTAAATAAACCGACGGTTGAGTTCAGCAAACGCGACACGCAGGACACAAAAGTCCTGTGTTTTCATACTACTTGCCATGGCGTAAATTCACACGTTATCGCAAGGCAATGCAACTCAATGGAAGCCAAACACTGTTGATAAACAGGCTAAAAACCGAGTATGAGTCTTGATAACACACCAACAAATGGCATACAAACTGGCGTGTCATACATACGCCATTTCATGAGATCAGTCATCTAAAGGGATATTCAGCATTTCAAACCATAACTTTAAGTCTAATAAACATCGCCGGTGCAACTGAGGGTAACTCAGTTCCTGCAGTTCTGTAAATCCAAAGGGACAGTACTACTGTACGACTGTACGACAGTACTACTCTACAACTGTACGACAGTACAACGTGGTGGCACAACATGCTTTTACAAACACTGTGTATTGTAGGTAGCCTCGTGGTTTGAAAGGTCACACAGTTTGTCCTTAAGAAACACACTGAGCTGCTACCTGTCCCATTGTCCCTCTGGATACGAGCAGCAGCTACATGTCTCACATCTTACTAGGGCAGCAACCAACCATTATTGTTATTATCCATGAATCTTGATTAGTTGTCAGAAAATGGTGAAAAATGTCAACCAGTGTTTCCCAAAGCCCAAGATGACGTCCTCAAATGTCTTTTTTGTTCACAACTCAAAGATATTCAGTTTACTGTCACAGAGGAGAGAAGACACTAGAACATATTCACATTTAACATGTTGCAATCAGAGAATTTTTCCTTTTCTCTTCTTAAAAATGACTTAAATCAATTATCAAAATACTGTAGTTGGCGATTAATTTAATAGTTGACAACTAATCAATTGCAACTCTAGATGTAAATGAGTACGCTCATTTATAATAAACCATTGGTTATTATGAATCCTGTTTTTTTAAAGATATATTTAAGGTTTTTTTCTTTTATTTAGAACAGCTGAAGAGAGACAGGAAATGGGGGAGAGAGAGGGGGGATGACATGCAACAAAGGGCCTCGGGTCGGATTTGAACACGGGCCGCAGGGAAGGACTGAGCCTTTGTATGTGGGCCGCTGAACCAGGTTAGCTACCCAGTTCTCTTTAACAGTGACATGTTGCCATGCTTATTAACCAACATAAATACCTTGTGGAACATTACTTTTTTCACATGATAAACCATTACATTTCTTCTAAGCAAAAGCCTGCTGATTGAATACATTACATTAATTAGCCATTTAAATAGATAGAATATCTTTTATACAACTTTATCTTCCTTATAATACAATACAAAGTGTATTCCAGCACTGTGTATTTGCCTATGTATTGCATATGATAAATGATATGTATAGCACTAGTGGAGTAGAAGTAGAAGACCCAGGACTGCTTTGAAAAGGGATTGGGTTGAGGGGTTAATAAATTAAGATGTAATTATCAAAATATTTCTACAGCTAAGACTGCTGCTTCTGGAATTTAAAAAAAGATATTGTCATACATTTACAGGTAGTTTGACATAAGAAAAAAATTTAACACAATACAATTTAGGTTAAAAATAAATAAGTATTCCAAAAGGTAAAAATGTTGAATGCACAGGAGAAAAATCTTTTCAAGCCAGACCACGTTTTGATGTCGCCCAGGGACATGTAATTCTAGAACTTTTCATCTCTACCAACTGGTTTTCCCAGTATCATACCTGCTCTTCCACATCAACAGGCCCTGTAAATGTCTTCCCTGGGCGATAATCACTGCGTCATCATCGCTAGTGACACACGAGGGGGGGGGGAGTCCTGAACAAACCCCCCATGTTTAAGTAGTTTATCCAGAGGTGTTTTTTTGCTGCCTCCAGCTTCTTTAGAAACTAAATGTGTCTTCTGGCAAACAGCCACACGCCGAGAATCAAAAACAACACACCTCCAACGTTCTGTGTGTCGTGTTAGGTCACGGCAGTTTCCTCCGGCGTAGCTATGACGACCAGCCACGCTCGCCTGAGGAGGTACTAATCTGCAAAGGAAAAAGGAGGACGGGGCACCGCGGCCAAGTCGAGCCGAGTCGAGCAGGCACCATGTAATGGAAAAACGCTAAAAGCAATCCCAACTGAAGGTCCACTTCACATGCGTCTACATCAGTGGAGGGAGTTGGCTCAGGTGACACGGGATGTTTCTGTTAGCTCTGCTACGATTTCATCCAAAGCACTTTCAGGACGCCTACTGAACTAACTGTCACTTCACTTAGATGTTTGAGCTTCACTCTGCAAAGCCTCTCTCATCAATTTGAATTTGTATCATAAATTAGTTTCATAAATTGTTACAGTTTTCCTTCCTGAAGATGTATTTACGTGAACCCATCCTCCTTTCCTCTGGTGTTATTGGAGTGAATGGAGCGACTGTTGGTAAATGTACAGTATATATCCCTGTGTGAGAGCATTGTGAACTGAACCCTGCTTTGTTTTTGTTTTCCGATCGCTCGTAACTGCTTTCAGGGTCAACTCACAGAGGTCAAGCCACTAGATCATGGGATAGAAACCACAAAACAATCGTGATCAGATTGTTTCATAACACCGATCCTAATCCAGCATGCAATTTACCCAAAAGCGACATGGAAACCTTGAATCCTGCAGTGCACACTCACTGCACTTAATTTGCAGCAAGCTAGAAGACAGCGTGCATCCAGCAGAGAGAAGGGTTAGGAGTTTGTTTTGCTTTTATGAAAAACAATATTAGACACACGTTATTATTGAAACTCTTTGTATAGCATGTCTTAAAACATAAGCATCTCTAAAAAGGCATCTCTGGTTGAAAGTTAAAAGTGTGTTTTGGTGTTGTCACGGGTGTGCTCTGTTGCACTTGTAAACACACCCAACAGTGATACCATGTGTGTACCGACACACCATGGAGTATACCTGTAGGCCTACATCACTGCAGCAGGGTCAGAGGTTAAACCACTGGAGGACAACAGTGAAAACAGTGGGTGTATATTGTTGGGTTTTTTGGTATCTTTTCAGCCTGCTGGGTTACAGGTCATAGATGAAAAAACAGCCACAGAGCTTGCATATCAACTAAGCAACGTCCATCCGCCGTGTGATGTGGTTGAAAGCTCCAGACAAATCTAGCAAGTGGATCTTGAGTTGGGGATTAACTATTTTTGCAATACCGGTGAAGCTAAACATTCCTGGTATTTGCCTTAGAGAAACATAGTCAAACATGTCATACATGGCCACAACTTCCCAGTTGTCTTGACCACAACAACCTGTAGCCTTTCAAACTGGCACTCTGTGGTCGTAAATTACAATATGACACAAGTTCCAGTTGTGACATATAGGCCTAGTGTCTCAACTGGTGAGGTTGGATGCTGATATAGCCATATCGTTTTATATTGGCCCAAAAAAGTGATGTGTTGTTTTTTGTATTCTAAAAAAACGTGCCTTTAACTCTCAGGAGAGACAGTGACCGCGGTGGGCCAAGAAGAAAGCCACAGACTTCAGGGCAAGTTCGGACAGGAGGACCGTTGTACGTCCAGAGACATAACTCCTCATCAGCTTTATAGCTCAAACCACACCTCAAAACAAGCGCAAAACACAGCAGCTCGCACATTTAAGTCCAGCAAACAAACAAACGGAACATCCGGGAAACGAAACCTGATCTGCAAAAGACGTGGAATGTCGGATTTCTTTTCTTCCGCCCTTCAAACCCGGCAATGATGGAGGAGTAAAAAGCGACATGATTGGTGGATGCAGCCAGCAAAGGAGAAATGTAAACCGCTTGGTTTTGTTGCATCGGGGGGGTTGAAAACTGAACGCTCCCCTCTTGTTTTTTTCTTCCTTGCTTCAATGACAGCAGGAGCCAGCCAGCCAGCCGGGCGGTGCGGTGCGGTGCGGTGGGGAGCTTCCACCGGTACGAGAAGGATTTCCCGGCAGGTCTGCGGTAAGGACAACGACAGAACAACACCAGCACTAGAATAAACAGGCAATGTGAGTGGGGCTCGAATCAATGCGAATCACCAAGAAGGGAGAAAAAAATGCACACAATACACAATGGTGTTGCCCGGGGCTGCCGCGATAGCTCTCAGACAAACCCGGGAGAGACTCGCTCGGGTTTGCTTGCTTGGCAGCTGCAGGGCCAATGGAAATATGCATGGAGCCAGCTGCGCTAGGCTGCAGCCAATGGAAGAATGTGAAATGCTGAGCTGCTACTGGGTCCAAATGGTAAGGTTAGGGTGGCTGCAGCAGCCACACCGCCGCCGCTTAACTTCCACCAAATTAAAAAAAGAAGAAGCTATTTGTGTTTTGGCTGCTGCAGTGGCCATTTTAGGTAAGAAGCGCCCTTTAACTTTTAGATGCGGCTTGTCATTGTGGAGACGTGTGTGTGAGCGTAGGGAATGGTGTGTGGACGGTGTCTAGACTGGACCGTGGCGGCAAAACGGCGCATCCACACTGAATAAACTCCGCGGAGCGGGTGGCTTTATGTGGATTAAATAGATATTGCACACAGTTCCACTCCTCCTCCTCTTTTCATCCCTCCTCCTCCTCCTCTTTCCTCTCCCCTCCCCTTCACCTCCCCATCTCTCTCTCTCTCTCTCTCTCGCTCTCTCTTCTCTCCCCTCCCTCCCCTGCCTGCTAATTTTTTATGCATTTTTCTAAACTGTCATGGCGATTTTGTGTCCTTGGAAATAAAAAGCGCCAGTGTTTTTTCGGGCTAACCGGGATGATGTCTCGCCGGTGAGAGCGTGTGTCCGGTGTCTGGAGCAGGTGAGCAGTCCGCCGGGGAGGGTTTTTCGGTGCGGAGATGTCCCCGAGAAGGAGTTTAAGAGGCTGTCCACACGTGTAACGTTAAAGTAGAGGGCTGTTATAATGTATTTACAACAGCGATGCAGTGACATTACTGAGCTAGCGGAGAAGGCTAGCTCGGTAGCAACGGGTGCTAACATGAAATAGGACACAGTGTCTCCTTTTCTCTGTCCGTGTGTGTTTTGTGTTTTTCATCCCGTTGTGTTCGCCCGGAACTTCTCCCCCCTCTTAGCTAGCTCTTCCCAACTTGTGGCAATCCAGTGTCTTGCAACGTTCAAGCTAGCTGTGTGTTAGCCCCTGCGTATGCTAGCATTGATTATATAGCCTCAGTGAGGTGTAAGCTAGGTTGTTAGCCAGTTAGCCTCTTGAAACATGTGTAGCTGTAGCAGCCAGGCATGTGTGTGGGCATACAATGAGTCATGCAAGTACATGGAGTCATAAAGTGGCGGTGTTTGTCCGCCTATACATGGGCTTTCATCTGGCCAGGTGTGACAGCTCCTTGGCAACAGACAAAAGGGTGTGCTAAGAGATCACCCCGGTCTGTCTTCATGGGAAATTTTATGAATTGTGAATATGAAAAATAAGTTTAAGTTTAACAGTTTTCAATAAATTTAGACTTTAGGATGAAGACTTTGTCCTCCACATATTTTTTTCCCCTCAAATCTTCTATATTTGGCACAGCAATCTGTAGATGGAAAAGTGTTGAATTTCCTCTCATCTGGTGCTTTTGGTTTTTAATAACCTCAAAAGGTTGCTGGTTCGATTCCCCTCAGGTCAGGATGACACTTGAAGTGTTTCATCAGCAGGCTGCACGTGGCCCAGAGGTGAAACACCTGACAGGGGGATGAGGTGCCCAGCTTTGCCTTGGTCTTGTTGTGTTGTTGCATGTGGACTATAGTTTTACTATATTTTATTTATTTAAAAAAAAATTAAGAATCATCTGCAGTATTATGTGGTCTTTCCATTAAAGCACACCTTTACTCTGACAATTTGTTTTTGCGATAATACGTGTTTTCAGTACTTGGTCATTTGTGTTTATATTTGACAAATACCCAGTTTTAAACATAAGTTCCACGCCAACTTTCTGGGCATTTCTTAAAGCTTTTTGTAATAATTATATTGTAGGGTGCAGGTGGCCCCTTTCTGGCATTTTGCAAAAACTGAATTACTTAATGTTGTAACTTGAGGCAACAGTGTGACACTTTCAAGGATCCACCTGTTGTGGTGAAATGCAAGCGCAAACCTGTTTGATCAAAAACATTTTTTTCTTAATTTCAATTGAAGTAACGTGTGCCTATCTCCTGCACTGATTGCAAACACCTCATCCGTGTTTAATATATATCATTATTATGATAATATATCAAGCTAGATAAGCAATTACATCTACTCTCCCTGGCCACTTTTCATTAGGAACACCTATACAATTTAATTAATTTCAATACAACAGATCTGTCACAAGTTCTACATTGAGGAAGATTATAATGTTAAGTTTTATTCAACTAGCCTCTATGTTAATTATTGGGGTTGTCGTTAATAATAATAAATGTACACTTTATTAATCCCATAAGGGGAAATTACAATTTACACTCTGTTATTACACACAGGCCTGAATTACACACACACACACACACACACACACACACACAGTACCTATACATGCACTAATGGAGAGATGTCAAAGTGAACTGGACTCTATTGTACTGACGTGTTTGTAATTCTCCCCCACCTCACAATATACGGCAGTCCAGTACAACACCACTGCCAATCAATAATTAACATGTAGGGCCTAGTTAAATTACACCTCTACGACAATGCCAATCAAAACTGAATATAATTATCTTTGTAAAAGTAGAATTTATGCTGAACCTGTTGTATGGGATTGCATTAGATTTTAGAGGTGGACCTAATAAAGTACTCTCACATTGCCAGACGTTCCTCCACAGCGCTGCAGAGGAAGGTCTGACAATACACTTTATTGTCCCTTTTAGGGAAATTTGTTGTGGACAAACACAAATAATGTTTTTTGAAAGTTTTAAACTAAACCATACAGGACCAATTGTAGCAGTCACAAAAATCAATTAAGTATTGCACACATCCCGTGGGATAATTATATTGCACGTAGGGCTGGGCGATATAGGGGAAATCAAATATCACAATATTCTTGACCATATACCTTGACGTCAATATTGCGATGATATTGTATGCTTGACTATTGGTGCTTTAACAAAATGTTATTTACACAATGAGATTTTTGATAAATATTCTCCAGATATTATTTAATGACTTAGTGGGTAAAGGTAAATAATAGAACAGCTTGCTTTATTACTCCAATTACACATTCAATTTAATTTTAACGTCACTTACACTGCAATATTACACTGTTTTCTTGTATCATGGCCACACTTTAAAATATACTTTAAAATACCTTTATTTGACGCCATTCTGCTTACTTTCTGTCTAACTTATAATTATTGTTTATTGTTTTGCCTGTATTTCTTGTGTGTTTACTTGTTTGTGTGTTTTTTTGCTGTATAGAAGATAATGCTGATGCTGTAATAAGGAAATTTCCCCGTTGTGGGATAAATAAAGTATAATCTAATCTAATCTAATCTAGAAATGACATCACTTTACTGTAATGCAGCCTGTAAAACCAGGAAAAGACAACACCTACCATATTACTAATATTCAAAATCTTAGACGATATCTAGTCTCATATTACTATTAACCGTTACGGACAAGCAGACAACTGAGTCCCAGTTCAGTCGTTCAGAACGCTAAGATTTAATTCCAGTGCTCCTTGTCTGCAGACAGCTGCAGGCGCGCAGCCACGTGGACACTTTTTTTTTTTTGGAACCGTTGAAGTGTTGTGCGAACGACAAGTCCGCAGCTATCCGCAGAACAGATGTCTGAGCCTGTCTACCCCGCATTCACCTGCAAAGTTGTCAGCTGTGTCTGCCTGGCGTACTCTTTGTCACAGCCAATTTAACCCGCCCGTCGTCATCGATATAGTGTCATGTAGCTCTCCGCCACCAACTTAGCAAATAAAAGGCATTAAACACAAGTTGCTAGGTAAATATCAGGTAGGAAATGTATATTATGTAGTAGAGCTCACCTGGTAGAGCGGCACCCATATGCAGAGGCTAAGTCTTTGACGCTGCGGCCGCAGGTTTAACTTTCTCCCCTTTCACGTCTAAGCTGTCCTGTCAAAAATAAAGGCCTAAAACAGTTTGTCGTTAACATCCCTACTAGAAAACACTGCAGTCACTTCATTGGTGCAGATGTTTCCCTGCATCGTTGGTGAAGAGGAAGTACAGCGGGAGCTGGATGGAGCAGTGAGGAATGAAAATGTCTGTCTGTCTATCGCATTAAAAAATTATGTCATTACTTTAGTGTCAATTCCACCCTTTTGGTATACTACCCTAGAACATGTACATAACCCATAGGGACATGTACCTAAACACTAAGTCAGTTCTGTGTTTGTACGGGAGACAGTAGGTGACTCTTACATGTAGTTCTGGTATGGCAATAGCTGTGTCAACTACATAAGTTGCGTGTTTTAGTTTTTACATTTCCTACTGCATTACTTGGATGGGCAATGTAAACGGTGGACAGCCATGTGCTGAGAAACGAGCATATATATTTTGTGTGTGTGTATGTGTATAGAGAGAGAGGCAGCATTTGCGTTGACCCAATACTGCTTTATAAAAAAAACTAACTAGCTACGGCTGCTTTTTCATGAGTACTCCTAACGGCAGACTTCTTCATCTCTCTAATAATTTAGTACAACTTAATAAATATATTTTTGCGGCATTTTTGGCCTTTTATTAGACAGGACAGCTAAAAGGTGAGCCACGTGACCCATACAACAATATTAATTACATTTTGGTTCCAGGTTTCACAGCGAATGACAATCACAATCATGCTTAGAGCAGACTTGGTTGTTTTTGATGCCAGAGAAAAGCAGACACTAGCTGTGCCCCAATTTCACACTAACTCATATCTGTTGTCAATCAAACTGCAATTTAAGAATGTCACTGCCAATTAAACTTATCAAAAAGATCACAGAATTGTTTTTTTTAAAAGTTATATTTTGGTTTCGAAGGTGTTTAAGTTGCTTGAGTGTCATCCACAGTTCTAGACAGGTATAGTTACAGTAATTGACATGCTGTCATTTAATCGAAAAAGAAAAGGTATTTGTGACACTTGCAGTTTGTTTGAAGTAAAGAGCTGAAAAATGGTATAACCGTTAACAGGAACAATCAGACATTTAAATGCCCTCTGTAAATAGACAGTATTACATGCTGCCGCTGGTAGGGGCAGTAAATTACAACTTGACCTACTTTCACTTAACTACGGTGCCGTAAAGTCTAGACTCAATGAGAGCTCTGTGATCTGCGTAGTGACAGTACAGAGGAACGTTTGCTTTTAAGAGTGACAGTAATAACCTAATATACCATCATTTCTGAGATTAAACTACATTCTGGGTTATATTTGCAGTGAATAACACATGGTTACTGCTGTTGCCATTGTCCTGCTACGTCCTGTGATGCCCTTTAGTGCCCTACTATGCCATAAACTACTACTACTACTACTACTACTACTACTAGTAGTCACAGTTCCATTATCTATTATTGTGACTTTTATTGCCACTATTACACCCCTAACTGGCTATCAGACACCCCCTACCAAGAGCCTGGGTCTGTCCCAGGTTTCTTCCTAAAAGGAGTCTTTCCTCGCCACTGTCGCACTGTATGCTCTTGGGGGAACTACTGGAACTGTTGGGTCACTGTAAATTAGAGAGTGTGGTCTAGACCTACTCTATCTGTAAAGTGTCTTGAGATAACTCTTGTTATGAATTGATACTATAAATAAAATTGAAATTAAATAAACAGAAACATAACTCTTGCCGTGCACATGAACAGGTGCGCAATATTGGCTCACATAAAACAGCACCCTCGTGAATTAGCCTACTGTTGCTGTGTTGAATGAAAACGAAACACAACCAAAAACAATAAAATGGAAATTAAAAACCACAGACAACCAAAACTAAATACAACGGATGTAAACAAAATTGCACTTAAAAAAATAGTAAACATTAGGCTCAGACAGAGAATGCCAAAGCTCTTTAAAAATAATTCTCCAGCATAAAACTTTGTTCAAATAAAGCGAAAGTGAATTGCAGTCTATGTCACAGAGAGAGAGAGACTAAAGGGCAGCATCTCTTTAGCAATGAAGCCAACTACCCTGTGTGTGAGTGCACACCATTTTACACTCTCCTGTTTGTACTTTGTCGACTAAACGCCCCGGTGAGTGTGTACTGTCGGAAAGACGGAGACGGCCCATCTGTTGTAGTTTTTTATTTTTTTTTTTCCCAAGCTCGCCAGGAGTCCCGCCTCCTCACACAGAGATCATGCGGCTGACATGGGGCTAGAGGGCTCACTCCTCGTTACGCTAAGGGACCGAGAGTGGTCATCCAGTCTCTTTGGGAGAGGGAGAGAGAAGCATGCAAATGGAAATTATCGTGGCTGAAAAAATTGACCTAATTTTTATTTATCATGCGATTAATTAATTTGACTATCGCGATAGGCCTAATCACTGTAATCAGATGGATACAATCTTTCAGACTGAAGCTACAAAAGTAGCTAATCATACAATTTATTTATACAGCACTTCATAAATAACTGCTTGACAGGTGTGTGTGTGTGTGTGTGTGTGTTGTGAAGTTCTGCTAACATTTCAGTTTTCTGATGATAAATGCAGCATCATGCATTCCCTTGTAAGCACCATCATTTTTTTGCAGGTGACTGGACAACTTTAATACCTAGGAGTACTGTAAAAAGTTTCACACGCCATGATTCACCCACACAGACGGTGATGTTTTATTTCAAAAGAATCCAGTGGGATGAGGGAGGAGAAAACTTTACACACTTAATGTTGCTAAGATGTTTTTTTTAATTTGTCACTTTTGTGGGTGGAGGCGGAAGAATTTATTTATTTTTTTATTTTTTTAAGCAGACTGGATAAACCTGAGTTTAGTGTCTTAATTGTTGTCATTTAGCATCTGAATTACTTAGGATAGACGGCTTTTTTCTATTCATTCCAAACCAAAACTTTGTTTTAGGCTTAGAAGGCAGCTGTACATCTACATAAAAATATAAGTCTAGTACAGGTAAGACTAGCATTATGGTGACATTGTAGTGTAATCTGTTCTTGGTAAAACTCCCCAAAATGGCCCACACAGAGCTCTGTTCTAAAGTTTTGAATATGTTATAATAGGTTGGACCTTGACTTGAGTCTTTGTTGGGTCTTCTTTGGTCGAGGAGTCAGTTAAATTGTGGCTACTTAATATCCACGTGAATGACTATTTCGTTATTCACCTGGATATTAAGTAACCAAATTCTTTTTTGAAAAGAATTTTGGGCATTTTTAGACCTTATTTCATATAGCACAGCTGAAGACATGTAAGCGGGAGAGCGATGGGGAATGACATGCAACAAAGGGTCGCAGGGCGGAGTCAAACCTGCGGTCACTGTGTCGAGGAGTAAGCCTCTCCATATGGGGGCCTACTCAACCAGGTGAGCTACCCAGGCGTCCAACACATCATTTGTGATGATGATGCCAGATTGTTTCATTGCAAATGAGGCATAGAGCTTTAGCGTTCAGTCGGCAAAACGGATGTGTGTGCTACTTACTAGATTTGTTAGAGATGAGGTTGGACTCTATTGTTTATCTTGGTGGAAATTTCTTTATTAAAAGCTGCAGATTTCCATGTCAACTTCTCGCTTCAGGCTCTTTGACAGTGACATTTTTACCTGACAACAGGCCTTTCTTCCTGCAAGCGTTGTAACACCAATCGGGACACTGTATACTGTTTCCATAATCACGCTCTTAAAGCATCACTCCTCTGCCTCCAAATCTGAGATCATTTTCTAGTTAAGTACCCTAGTTATCACGTTTACATATAAAAAAATAAAGCATTTATTCAGTAAGAAAGTGAAAATATCAAACACAGATAGGCGTATTGGGAAAGTCTGGCAACCAGAGTGTCTGCTTAAAACTAATTCTGGCCCTTGGAAAAATGTAGTTGATGACCCCTGCAGTAGTGTATGTATGTCAATGCCACACTAGCAGCGGACTAGGTCAGCTGGATGCTTGGCATGAGGGGGAAAAAGGGTGTACAGTGGTGCTCAAAAGTTTACATACACATGCTTAAGTTGACTAAAAAGAGGAATAAAAAAATCATGTTTTGGAAATTTATTTTAATACCTAAATTAAAAAATGAGGTAAAATCCAACCTTTAAGGACACCAATTTTCTTTGTGAATGAATAACGTATTGTAAATAAATAAATGTTCTTATTTAAAATACAGGGGTCATAAGTATACATACCCCTATGTTAAATTCCCATAGAGGCAGGCAGATTTTTATTATTAAAGGCCAGTTATTTCCTGGATTCAGGATATTATGCATCCTGATAAAGTTCCCTTGGCCTTTAGAATTAAAATAGCCCCACATCATCACATACTCTTCACCATGCTTAGAGATAGGCATGGTTTTATTTCAGTTAGACTAATACCTGGTTTGATTTGCATTGAGAGATGATTTTATAGAAAGTATCCCATGCCTATCTCTAAGCATGGTGAAGAGTATGTGATGATGTGGGGCTATTTTAATTCTAAAGGCCAAGGGAACTTTATCAGGATGCAAAATATCCTGAATCCAGGAAATAACTGGCCTTTAATAATAAAAATCTGCCTGCCTCTATGGGAATTTAACATAGGGGTATGTATACTTATGACCCCTGTATTTTAAATAAGAACATTTATTTATTTACAATACGTTATTCATTCACAAAGAAAATTGGTGTCCTTAAAGGTTGGATTTTACCTCATTTTTTAATTTAGGTATTAAAATAAATTTCCAAAACATGATTTTTTTATTCCTCTTTTTAGTCAACTTAAGCATGTGTATGTAAACTTTTGAGCACCACTGTATGTGTCATCAGGAGATGTTGCAGAGTTTGAGATTTGGACGTGATTAGTGATCTGTCTAATTAATAGGAGTATGTCACTGTGTAATACCCAGGCCAGGCTGCCAATGACAACGCTGTCCGCTCCTTTGTTTGGTCCCTCGTGGAAGCTTGTAGAGTTGAGGCAGGGACGGAGCGAGGAGGAGCTGTGTTCCATTTTAAAGACGCACTCCCCTCTCTTTGTGTGTGGAAACACAGGGCTGAATTTGGTTCGGATTTAGCACTGCTGGCTGGTCCTCCTCGTCCCTCAAGTGATTTGTCTCCTGATGATTCTCAGACGCAGAAACCGTTGGGCTCTTTTGTGCAAGGGGGGAGCCAAGGGAGTAAGGTCATTGAAAAGAGAACGTCTCCCTCCGCCGAGACAGCCCAGAAGGATTTCTGTCTGTGGCTGCACAGTAAAGTCTGCTGTGGCACAGCTCCCAATTTTTCAGGTGATAAGAATAAATCCTGAAGGTTGTTTTATTCTAAAAGTGATTTCACTGGTAATACTTAAAACTGTAATAGGATATATACAGTGTAGAAATAACCAAAAGTGACAATTGTTTTATCTGCAACTTAAGGTTATTTTAAACACTGGCCCCACGGGCAGCCATGCCCCTACATTTGGTGGCAAAAGTACATTTTTGGTAGCCCAATTGTAACTTTAAATAAAACCTACACAAAAGGCAATTTAACGTATAGTTGTGGCACTTCAATAAATAAAGACTAACAGAATGAAAATATATAATTATTTGTTTTAATAGAAACTTGTGTTCTTAGTAAACATTGTCCATATGTTCTCTTAGTTTACAGTATCTTTTGCAAAAAGCGGTAGAAAACCGCAGATTATGTCCTTCGATGTTAAACTCCTGCTTCCTGTAACTCGTACATTTCAGTTCAGTTGCTGTTTGGTTCTTTCATAGTCCGCGTTCCGAGTTATTACCCCGACATATTAATGACTACTGCTCACTGTTTTTGTAGAATGTTAAAATAAAGGGCAAATGAATCGGGGTGTTTGTGAATGTTGTCTAGAGCTCTGGTGGCTGTGGCGTAGCCAGAACACAGCGAAGCTGCTCGCGGTGGAATCCTGGGGTTACCTGGCCGATGGCTCGCAGTACGGGGAGTTGTTTCTTTTTCATTTAGACAGGTAATCTCAGTGTGACATACAATTTCATTGTTAAAGCACCCATATTATGCTCATTGAGGTACATAATGGTATTTAGAGGTTTTACCAGAATAGGTTTGTGGTTTAATTTTCAAAAAATACCATATATTTGTTGTACTGCACATTGCTGCAGCTCCTCTTTTCACCCTGTGTGTTGAGCTCTCTGTTTTAGCTACAGAGTGAGACATCTCACTTCTGTCCCATCTTTGTTGGGAGTCGCACATGTGCAGTAAGTACTGCTAGCCAGTCAGTTGCAGAGTAGGAGGATGTGCCACGCTAGCAGCTAAGGGATCAAATATTCAAATGGATCAGCTGATGACGTAGATGGCCCTGCTCACCTGGAGAGTGCGTGCGTGCGTGCGTGCGTGCGTGCGCCAGTGACACAAAAAAAACACCCCAAATCCCAGAAAAGGTGATTATTATTTTTTTTCTTATAAAAGTTAGTGGCAACAAGGTCATCACTGTGATGACATCTCAAATTATTTTCACTGACCTTATGATTGGAGAGATTTAAAAACATGTCAACCAACAGATTTTTCTTGGTTAAAGAATGACAATTATCAGATAAATGAAAGCCTGGTGTGTTTGTGTCTGCCAGTTCTGCCACATAAGGCTGCAAAATGAGTGAGAAGCAGACGGTTGTTTCATTTCTGAAAACCTCATGCTCTTCCAATAATATTCATGGGTGACAGGTGTGTCGGGATAAAACAACTCGGCACCAAGCTGGAAAAAAGCCTCCACAAGCTGTCTTTCTCACTTAGATTTAACTACAATCTTTTTTTTTTGTGGGGGTTTCATGTCACTCTTCTTTAGTCTGTGTTTTTCTTAACTTTCAACTTTCTGTTTTGGTGTGGAATGGAGGGGATTGAGAGGAGGGGGAAACCGTGATTTCCATGTGATCTGGAGAAACCATCAGTCTTTTGGACTCACAGCCCACTGCTTTGAAGGCCGCCATCACCACACCGCCAGCGTCTTCCATGAGCCCCCCCCGGAACTTGCAGACAGCAAGCATTAAATTAGTTCTGTCTGTTTCTGTTTTTTCATGAAGAACCGGGCTGGTTAACGTGAAGTTAACTGACGTGATAGAGGTCCCCTAAAATAAGCGCTCCAGTTAGCTATGTTCAGCTATCTGAGCTAACGTTAGCCTGTGACAGGCAACGGTAGAGAGAAACAAACTCACTTGTGGGTTGGGAGTTCCAGGTGAAGCCGCCGTAGATGTATGGTAAAGCCAGAAGCTAAATGCGGTCAAGCGGTTAGTGAGCACCGTGCACGGAGATGAGGAGCGTTTCACAGTTTTTCCATGCTGGTCGGCTTTCTTCTTTGGCATTTAGTGGCAGTCTAGAACATTTGAAACATTAGGTGTATACACTGCCCCCGTCAGGTCTGGAAGGATTGCACAGTTGAAGTCGAAACCCAAATTGAGTTTTTCTTCAATTAAAGCTGATCTGAAGAAAATGAAGCATTTTATTTGGAACCCCTGCTGTAGCTGGAAATGGTTAAGGCTCCAGCATGGTTAAGCAGGAATTCAACATTTATGATTATTGTCCCTACAGATAAACATACTCTGACTCTTTTTAAATAAACTTTATTGAACATTATACGCAAATAAATGAGTTCAACATATATTTTATGTTGACATGAAAAACAAGTTTATGAAGGCTACAGAAACTAATATAGGCAGTACATCAATATCAAGATAATGCATTTGTATATATATATATATATATATATATATATATATATAATGTACAGTAACTTAGTCCATTATCATCCTGAAAATTTCACACCTGAAAATGACCACGTGCAGGAGACAACAACACCCTATTGACAGAGAGTGAGATTTAAAATACTGTTGCACTCTGTCTGTACTCACAACTGAAGCAGTTTATTCTCTAAGTATTACTTGCATGATGTTATCATATTGGCACCTTAATTACCTTTCCTGGAAAAAAAAAGCTTGACAGTGAAGTGAAACAAAGACATAGAAGCTATTTAACAGCCAAGGCATAAGGAAAGAAGGGAATATTTATATATATATATATATATATATATATATATATATATATATATATATATATATATATATATATATATATATATATATAACAAAAAGAAATTACAACATTAAGACACAACTCTTTAGTTTTTAGCTGCTCCTACATAAGCATTGTCTCTATAAAACGTAGCGTTTTTCCTGGGACATGTGACTTCAGACAGCCAATCAGCAACATTATTAGATCTTGGTAGAAGCATGCTGCATACCTAATGGCTCAATGACGCTGATGAGATTTAATCCTTAGGTATAGAAGTTGGGTATTAAATGATGAGGGATTTTTGATTCTTGTTACTTTAGAGGCAACTCGATCTGTGCTTAAAGAGTATTAAATTCAGTATCCAGCCCTACCCACACATAATAAATAAAATATAATAGCTTTGTGATTGTGTGTATCACTTTGTTTTATATTCATATAATATTTTATACAAGCTTGTTTATACACACATTGAACGGATTGCTTGATTGACAAATTGTCAAGTCTTTCAGTGTTTCTATGGCAACAGGAGACAAAGTGACGAGGCTACGATGCTGTATTGTCCTGTTTCCATAAATGTTTCCATTTCTGTGTTCAGTCTCACTCCGTGCCCACCGCATGACGCGTCCTCCCACATGACAGACGAAATGCATCACACAGGCGCCGCCGGTGTCGGTGGGCCTTGGGGTGCACAGTGTCCCCCTTACCCCAAAGCAATTAACTGAGCACACGTTGTAGCTTGTTTTAGTTACCATATGTGCATTTGTTGCTGTGATGTTTTCTGCCCTGTGTTTTCCACAGATCACCTGGCAGTCTGTCAATATGAGGGCTAATCTGATGGCTTTGGATGATAAGGGTTGGCGTTTGCGTTGTTAGTAGAGCCTGACCGATATGGGATTTTTGGTAGCAATTTTTAGAGGGGAATAAGTAACCGATTGCAGATATAGTGAATATTTTCGCTGGAATGAAAATGGACCTTTTCTATGTGGATTGTTATCTGGACCAAAAATCATATGTCAGTATTTTTCTGCCGAATGTGATACACAATAAATATCTGGATATTTCCTACAAAGTTCTTTTGTAAGTCAAAGCGACATGTGAGATGTCACAAGCACTTTGATTAAACACTGTTGTAATCTATATATATTCTAAAGACTCTTGGTTGAAATCAAAACTCATGTGGAGACAGTGAGTTGTTCCTGTTAGAAAAAAAAAAATATCCAGCAGCATTTTTAAGTATGTGTGCTTCACTTCTGTGTGTTTGCTGGTCTTCATGACCGGTGTGTATGTGGGAAAAATAATAATTGACACAATCACAGACAGACTGTCTCCCTCACTTGTAATTAAACAACTTTATTGACAGAAAATACCGTGTTTCTACTGTAGGGACTAAGGGTTAGGGTTAGTCACTTTTAAGGATGGCACTTCTGTGGCGGCCTCTAGCTCCCCAGTAAGAGTGTGCGCCCAATGTGTGAGTCCTGCAGCGGCCCGGGTTCGAATCCGACCAGCGGCCCTTTGCTGTGTGTGATCCCCCATCTCCCCAGCTTTCCCATCTATCCACTGTCACTATGAATAAAGGGGAAAAGCCCCCCCCCATGTTAAAGTTGGCACTTCTGTGCACATGCTGCAGTTATCCTTGAGGGTACAGTGAGACAGGTGGTGGGAGTGCCTGACTGCTGCTGCACAGTATCATCCATGTGTTAAGCAGTGAAAGGACGAGTCTGCTGGATGTCATGTATGGAGTGTAAATATGCGGAGCATCTGCTCTTTCCGTTGACGTAGAGTGAAGCTGGGGACCTGCTGTTGATTTCACATTTTCAAAATCTGCTGTAGCCTTCAGGGTTTTCCTTCCATTATACAATTAGGTTCAGCACCCGAGCTGTTTTTGGCAGTACCTAGGCTAAATGAATGTGAAATGTGGGGAAAAAGCATCAACCTAACTAAAAGCCTTTTCTTGGATCAAATGATTGTAGGTGGACTTCTTTAACAAGTCTAGTCTTTAAGTTTTTTGTGTCATTTATTTATTATCTGCTCTAGCTTTTCCAAAGTTTTAGACACAGGTAGGGTCCAAAATTATGTCAAATTGCATAATCATTTTCATTGAAAATCATAAAATTTTCTCGAGGAAAGACCCTTAAACACCTCTGCCTCTTTGACAAACCCAGGCAAAACACTGGCTTTCTAGGGGAGATGTTTTGAAGGGGATGAGAAAGTTAAAGCTATAGTGCGTAGTTTCTGTTGCCCTCATGAGGAATTCTAAGTAATGCGGCGTGGCCACATGATGCAAGCCGTCTGTTTGCACACGCGCCCTCACCCCTCCTCTACACAGTTGCTAGTAGCCAAGGATCTTCTGAACACAGCCATGCTGAGAAATCCAGAGAGAGCTTGGTGGAGCTGATAGTCTTAATTAGCTGTAGCAACTAAATTCATTTCAACAATGGCTTGAATGTAACAGATGTTCATTTATATCAAAAAGTCACGCACTAAAGCTTTAAATGAATGATTGAGGGACTGGTCATTAAGCTTTATGTTCATCCAGACTTCCATATATATACCTGCAGATATTCACCTGACTGACCGGTATATCACAAATTTGATTACAATACGACATTATACGATACAGTGATGATGATGATGATGATGATCTTCGGCCCTTTACTGCGTGTCTAGTGCTGGCGGTATGACCCAAAATTTGTATCATTTGTATTATCCAAGATTCTGGCTGTTATGTGGTATTTTCTTTCTTTTGCTTGACTGGGCCTTTTATATGGGTATATAATGGCTTATTCTACTGTCAGGAGCACTATCACAAAAACATTTTTATGTCATTAGGGTTGGGTACCAAACCCGTTACCTTTACTGGTACAGGCCGAATCACGAGGATTACCGAGGATTGGTTCACGTAAAATCAAACCAAAATCAGAGTGAGAGTAAGTGCAAGCTTATCTGTCCTCTCGGCATATTGACAGAGAGCGGAGGTCCGACACACACACACGAGCACACGCACACACAGAGGTGCGGACGGAGCAAACGTCTGCTCTGCAGTTTGAGAGTCCCAGTGAGTCACGGCGGTGCCGGTAAAGCGGTTTCAAATGAGGTTACAATTTACACCTTTCACTGTGATATATTAACGGCGACGAGCAGGTACAACGGAGGTTTCTATGCCCTAGGGGTGACTGACAGGCTGAGTTTGTAAGGCAAGGCAACGTTATTTCTACAGCACCTTTTTAGCAACAAGGCAACTCAAAGTGCTTTACATGAAATATTAAAGAGCAGTTAAAAACGATCATGATGAAAATAAAACAGGCTTAAATATAATAATATACAAATTCCTCCACAAGAACCGCCACTCTTTCTTCATCCTCTAACTTTCTTCTCTGTTCTTGAATGTGCAGTAGCGACCAGAGCCTCTCCCAGCTTAACAGTCTGTTATCCTACCTGGCTAGCCAGCAGCTATATGTTACCCAGCATGCCGTTTGGCGGTGGAAATTTGTAAATGTAAAACTATTAGTGTTAGAAATTGTTTAAGTCACAAATGGTTGTGTGCTCTGGTGTTTTATCCTGTTAAAGAGAGATGGGTGTGGGTTAATAATTCTTGTGATAAAGTTACTACCATGAGTGAGCAGGGTACCAGTTACCAGGGCTCCCGTTCTTAATTCACTCGCTGATTATTTTGGCTGTAGCGCTCTCCGCAGCAATGCACCGGTGTTACGGTATATGAAAAATTCATATCATACAGGAAATGTACTGGTACACCGCCCAGCACTATGCACGTCATCCCCCCTTGTCTTTCAAACTGCACTATCTAATAATTTTTGTTAACGATAATTGTACTTTGCATCGATGATTTGTTGCTCATTGAATCGATATATCGTTCATTATCAGTTTAAGTACACCACTACCAGTTAACTTGTGTAAAACTGACCGCTGCCAGAAAACCAGTAATAAAACCTCTAAAAACTTCTTACCTGGATTAAAAAGTCAACCTAAGCACTTTGTGCACGGTGTGTTGTCCAGAAACTTGGCTCACTGCCAGTGTGTACTGTAGAGCTCGTTAAAACGGCTGCAAAATGAACATCTGTCTGTCCTAGCTGAAAGTTGACCGTAAAGCGCACAATCGATCTGAAACAAAGATGTTCCTGTTTTCCTGCCTGGAAGAGTTTGCACTCGACATGAGTGTTCGCCACAGAATCCCTGAGAATTGACTAGAGATTGCAACCAAAATGGGGTTACATAATGCTTTAGATATCTGGAAGATGTTGTGAAGTACAAAATAGGCAACACAGTATATCCTCTGTACTACTGTGTGTGTGTGTGTGTGTGTGTGTGTGTGTGTGTGTGTGTTTGCTCTCTTTAAGAAACAAAAAACAACACACACAAAGTAATGTGTGGAATTGGGGCTTGGCGATATATCCATATTATGTCAACATCAATATGAGGCTAGATCTCTTCATCTTAAATTTTGGATATCGGATTAATGTGATATGACACGTGTTGTCTTTTCCTGGTTTTAAAAGCTGCATTTCAGTAAAGTGATGCAATTTCCTGAACTTACCAGACATACAAGCTTTTACATTGTCCTTTACCCACTTAGTCATTGAATCCACATTACTGATGATTATTTATCAAAAATCTTATTGTGTAAATTATTGTTCAAGCACAAATTGTCAACCCTACCATATTTATGCAATATTGACATTGATGTATTTAGTCAAAAATATGGACATTTACATTTAATTGTAAAATGTGTTTAGTTGTCTCTATTGCACTGGTGCTGTGTTGCACCTTTACTATACCTGGTATTCCAATAGAATACCAGGTACACTTTGTATCTGTCCAGGTTTTACCCAATATGTTTAGCTACTGCAGTGCTTATAATAATAAAAATGCTGAATGTACGTGCATGTGAAAACTAACATTGACATATGTGTTTGAACCTTTACCTGTCACTCCTGTGTTCAGAGACAATCGATGCAGACAAATTCTAATGTCCAGTGTCTGAATGTAAGTTGCATGTAGGTCACAGGCATCAAGATCTGATTTTGTACCTCCATATCTTTGTGGTCAAGATGTGAACTGGAAAAACATGTGACTCAATGCAGATTTTTGCTGCTCACTGATTAGGAAACCACATGCATGCAGCACAAATGCCCAATCTCCCAATGTTAATGCACTGTGACTTTTTCCAATTATTCCGACACCACATGAATGCAGCACTAATGCCCTATTTCACAATGTCAACCAAAATGAAAACCTATTTGTGTGTCCTCCCTGTCATTTGGATCCGCTCCAAAAGGCAATGGGTTCTTCAGGGTACCTGCTGGGTCTTAAAAGTTTTAGTCTTATATTTAATATTCTAAAAATAAGAACTTAAAACCACTGAATATCTCTTACAAAGGTCTTCAATTTTTCTCGGGGTGCAACTCCCTATCTCCGCTAATATGATATGATGGTGTAGTATTATTATAAAATGTTTTATTAGATTCAGGTAACTTGGTACAGAGTCTTTGGCAATTAGAGTCCTTTGTTATAAAATCATTGCTACAAAGGGGTAGAGAAGCCAAGACATGTCCCCCCTGATAGAGTCTAGACACCTGAGGCGGAGTGAAGGAGCTTGAAGACCGGACCGAGGAGCTGTAGGGAGCAGTCTGCATGAGGACCCAGGGTGCCGTGGGCAATGATGACTGGAGGTGGAAGGGGAGAAGGAGGGTTACACTCTTGCATGAAATGACAACTGACAGCAACAGAGAGGAGTACTGATTTAAAGCAGGGATGTCATGCTGTGATTGGCTTGTGAAAGTTCCAGGCCGCTTCTGTTTGGGTAACAGAAAATTGAACGCCTCAAACAGCTGTACAGTTAGGCGCAAGAGAGAAGTGATTAGTTTAGAAGTCTTCCTGAAGGAATGTACGCTGAGCATCATATGGCTGCGAACTGGCATTCTATTTCATCCTAGGTAGTATTAAGAAGGATGGTCTTCTGAGGATACCCAACTCTTCCTTGTTCCATCCTGCCCTTCCACCAAGTTTCATACAAATGGGCACAGTAGGTTTCTGTGATCCTGCTGACAAACAGGCAAACATACCGAGCCAGAAACATAATCAGTTGTGATCAGAGGTATTGATCTGACTATATGCTTTTTACTGATTTGATGTGTGGCCACAAAGTGTGTTACATCTTATTTATTTTAAGAGTAGTTCCAGAAAATGTACATTTGCTGTCATGTTTTGTCTAAGAAAAGTAACTACAGCAGAAAGGAGTAATCGCTCAACAAAACCCAATAACAAGTAGTAAACTAGAAAATGCGTGTGAATGCTGAATAGCTAAATTGCTAAAGCTAAACTGAATTAATAGCTTAAATCTGTAAGAAGAAGTTGAACTTCTATAACTGGAACAGTGACAGGACGTCATCACTCGTGAAGTCATGGCAACCACGTGAACAGGGCAACTCAGTCTTAGGCAAAGTGACAAACAGCACAAAAGCTTTCCTAAAAGCTTTTAACAAGCTTAATATTTAAGAAAAGTGTAAATAGTAGAACAAATGTTGAAGTCCCATCATGGGCTACAGGAGCTGAACATTTTGATATTTGAATGTTTTTTTTTTGTAGCTGAACGTATGCAGAAGATGGATGTGACCGAAGAAAGCTGAAGAATCCAATAACATGCTAACATGATAAATGCTGATTCAGCAGCATTCACACAATTATCTAAATAGTTGCTGATTAAAGTAGATCTTTAAGCTATGATATCAAACATTCCCTAGTTCGGGCTTCCGCCTTGATTGCAAAGGGCAGATTTACCAGATTGACTGACTCAGGATTATTTCTGGTGTAGAGAAGCTTCTACATTGAGAAAAATGGATGTGTGAAGGGTGGGCGAAAGCAGACTGACTGACTGACTGACTGACTGACTGACTGGTACTCTGTGGGCGTTTCTCAATGCCAAGTAAGCAAAGAATGGACTTGTGTTCTTGGGGAGACCGTTCTTGCTGGTTGTACCTGGAAGAATGAACTCGCAAGATCAGAAGCACACAAAACGCTGTTGACAATTTTTGAGACAAAGCGTTCTTTCTGTTATTGTCCAACACCCCCAGCACAGAGAGGCTGGTCCAACACCCCCAGCACAGAGAGGCTGGCCCTGGTTTCCTCAGTTGTCCCCCGATAAAAACAATTACACAGAACAAAACGCTGAATGTAATGAATGAAATACAGAATAACAGCGGTAAAAATTGTTTTAAATATTTTACAGTTGTAAACCTGGCTTATCTCTGCCATTGTCGCTGCTGCAGTGGTCTGTCTAAATGTGGGACAAGAGGGGGCAGGGGGGGTCTGTGAGCTGACTGGCTGACCGGCTCGCGAGTCATTCTGCTTGCTACGCCCGCCGGGGATTGTGGAGCTTTCCAACTCCGAAGGCTTTTTTAATTCACCATCAATTTTCGTTAAACTGCCTATATTCAAAATCTACAAAGTTGGTTTCTTGCCTTAAAACATCTTAAAAATGAAATTATTGATTTAATAATAGAAGTAAATTGTGAAAAACTTTCCACTTCTGTTGTATCTGTGTACCGGAAACCATCCGCGCTTTACACCCAAATTGAATTCTGGGATACCGGCCCTGCCAAGTTCACACAAGTTACCATCCGATGTATCCTCGGTAAAATGGGCGTCGAGAACACATCCGGGAATTTTAACTGTTCTTGGCGAAATACTAACTTGTGTATTGGGTCAGTACTTTGGCCCCGAACATGACGTTTCACAAGAACACAAGAACACAAGTCCATAGAAGAACACAGATTGAGAAACGCTCTCTGTCTCTATGAGACTTGACTTAAGATGTCAAAATTGTTTTACTATAACTTGTATTATTGGTGCCTCACGCACATTTCTTTACTCCACATCATCCACATTATCATGAAGATAAATCCAGCAGTGTTATTTATGCTTGTACCAAGTTATAAATATATAATGAATCAAAATTCATTCTTAATATTTAGTCTGCATTGTCTCACCGTCACATTGTCCGCTACGGGGCACAGAAGGAGGAGATGGCCCGGCTGCATGGAATACAGGATAGCACCAAATACCCCAGCATTAGATACGGCACAACACAGTGGAAATAACTAAATATCTGTAATTAATGCTCTGCATATATCATCAAATGTCAAATTTATATCTATTTTTGGCATTTGGGCGTACGTAAACTTTTTTTTTT
The DNA here is from genome assembly GCA_013375575.1 of Percina caprodes. Classification (NCBI taxonomy): domain Eukaryota; kingdom Metazoa; phylum Chordata; class Actinopteri; order Perciformes; family Percidae; genus Percina; species Percina caprodes. Next base: position 465,300 of record JABXJD010000074.1, read on the forward strand.
TCCTAAGGTAATTTTTTTAGGGCCATTTTAGGCTTTTATTGTCATAGGACAGATAAAGACATGAAAGTGGAAGAGAGAGGGGGGAATGACATGCAGCAAAGGGCTGCAAGTTGGAGTCGAACCTGCGACCGCTGCGCCAAGGATTGAACATCTATATATGCTTGCGTGCTCTAACAGCTGAGCTAACCCGGCCACGTACGTACACTTTTAGGAAGGATCCTACGCACAGTTTTATAAATGAGACCCCTGACCTCCCCCTCTGTGTGCGAGCGATCGGCCCAGTGTTTCAAAGGGTGTAACATAAACTTCCCGGGTGGGAATCAGTCTTTTTCTCATGTCTTTGAGGTTTTTTCTTAACTTTAATTTGGGCTTTCACAGTTATAAGTCTCTTCCAAAACGTGTCTTTTTCAGCTAAAACTGTATAACTTACACAAAAAGAAAAACTTATCTGAGAGCAGTGTCCTTGGAATTGAAAATAGTCAATACCCAACGTTTCTCTGTGTCCATCAGATGATGGGAACTCATTCATTTGCATAAAGGGAGAGAAACTTCCTGGAAGTGGAGGTTTTGAAGGAGTTTCGGTTATGTTCTACAGAGGCATAAATAAAGCTGAATAAAATCTATTAGCTTTGGCTTCCACCTCCGTATCCAAGCATGCACTGTAGTCTCTGTAGTGTTTCAGCAGAATACAGTACAACTAACAGAGGTTACCTTGGCACTCCTGATGCCACTACAGTACTATTCATACATCGGATTACTCCTGAATCTGTTTCTGTACTGATCCCTGCTGTGAGCATCAAGGTTGTCCAATGATTAATCGTCAGATAACTATTTTAGATTTTGGGAGTGCATTCAATGCAAAAATAAGTGAAAACGTTGCTATTTCAGTGTTAAATCACAAGCGGAACTTGTGCTCTGTCACCAGTTAGTTAACTTAACAGCTCCCCCCCCCCACGTTTTCAGCATGCTGATATCAGTGGCAGCAATGTGTACTGTGTATTCTAGCTTTTGGTTTGGTTGTCCGATTGCTGCTTTTGTGTTGGAAGTTATTAATGGACCACACTCCCCGCTCTGTTCCCCCACTCAGGATGGGAATCAGAACCAGCAATAAGCAATAGCACACTGACTAATGGCCATATTGATAAAGTGCCAGTGATTATTGACTGTTATTTATGAACATAAAGCACATTTAAAACACGTGCCACATCTTTGAGCAGGTGATCCTTTGTCTGTTAGACCTTCTAGATCCAAATAAGTGCAGAATTGGGCTAAGTGCAAGGAAAGATTTCACACAATGTCACATCTTCAATTAGGCCCTGTTAGCACAATGAACGACACATTTTCCTATGTTTTTTTTTTTTTTTTTTTTTAACTGTGTGTGTGTGTGTGTGTGTGTGTGTGTGTGTGTGTGTGTGTGTGTGTGTGTGTTTTTTTTTTTTTTTTTTTGTCCCCTCTTCTCTCTGTACATTATTGAAGCAGTCATTCAGCTCAGGGATAATGCGCTTTTTTAAAAATCATGGTCCATTTTATAAAAAAAAAATAATCTGTATAAAAGACACTTCAAAATTATAGCTTTGAAAGGAGAAGGAGATAAAAATAATTAAAAAAACAACTACTAATAATCATGAGAAATCAATAACAACATAGGAATATACAATGCATTATGGGGTTATATTTGTGGCTTCCATTTTTTTCTACAAAGGCTGCGAAATGGCATGCAACTTCCAAACAGACCCTTGGAGAGAGAACACACTCCATTTTTGCTTAAATTGAAACATTATTAATTTGCTGTCTAAACACAGCTTCAAAGTTCTCCATTGACACTGGAAAAAAAGTAGAATCCCTTTCTCAGTTATTTCCTCCTTCAGTTGAGCAGCAGAATTGTACATTTTCAGCTATCATATTTCAGTTGTGAAGTTGTTCCCGTCTTAATGTCCACACTGGTACCAGCAGAGCACTGTAGTTGTTCTTTGGTGCTTGCAGGAGTTAATGTGTGCAACCGTAATAAAAAAAAGAAGTTATTGCTGGAAAACATTTGGCTGAGCAAACAGTTTCCTAATATGGGTTGGAAAGGTTAGCTGTTAATGCATTTTAAAACCTGAGCAGAATTCCTTGGATGGATTTTAGTATTTCCCACTTTGAAATTGCTTTGTGTAGTAGAGTATATTTGAATTTGTCAAATCATCTTCATTTCGTTTGAACATTCAACTTTTTAAAACTTTACTCGCAGCTACATTGTGTGACGTCATACAGTGACACGTCTTCCCCGTTTGTTTTTGTGTTCATTTCTGAAAGTAATCCGAATTCTGTCCTTCTGTGTCAACAGATGCAGTGAAGGGATAGAAGATGAAAATACACAAGAAGGACAAGCAGCAGGTTTGTTTCTCACACACACACACACACACTACAAAAGTAGGTCATTATGAAAACCTTTATACACAGCAGCTTTGATAGTAAATAATACATGATGTATATTTTTTACTTTCAATCTTGAGGGTGTTTAGCGTGTTGATTCTTGACATATTCCGGAGCCCTTTAATACAGTGGCCCAGCTGAACATCAGATCCGGGTGTGAGTGTGTTCTGTGTTACTGTTTTTCATGCATGAATGGAGGCTCCTGTAATATTAGACAGTGGTAAGACAAATGCTTTCAGCCCTGTTGGCAACAGAGTACTGATCTAAGGCTAACGGGGCTCTCGCACCAAAAGTGCAAGTGCAATGTTGCACAAAGCAAGGCTATTCATTTCAATAGAGAGACAGCAAGTTGCAGGGAGCATTAGAATTGTGCAGGACAGAATGGAGGAGAAAAAAAAGTTAATTTGTGCTTCTCTGATTGACAAAGTTCTGTAATTTTTACAAAATAATCTCAAGCATGGCAGAAAATATCAGAGCATGAGGACACTGGGTCAGAAAATTAATAATGTAATTACATGCTGATGTAGTCTGGATAGTAGTTAGCTACTGTGTGGGGTAAAGTGCACATTTGGACTGAAACAACCTCAGTCTCTGTCAACGACGTTCTACTTCCGGGATTGCTCCGGTGCTGCCGGAAATTCTGCTGGATGTCCATATGGTTACCTGGTCCTCAGATCTCTACAGGGTAAATCAGGGTAGAACTACTTCTGAATGTACACATGTTCCACCAAAACAAGTTCCTTCCTGAGACTAACCCCCAGCCCCCCAAGAAAACATGACTGCTGTTAGCAATGCGGCGATGATGCGCATTGAGCTCAGGCTCGGACACGGGAGGGGTAGAGCCCGCGCAGCTGGGCATGGAGTTATTTCATTGGTTCTTTCCAAGTGGCCCTCAAGGCTGGGATTGGTGGGTGTTTTTATAGGATTACAGTAACTACAGATAGATCTTTTTCAGAGTCCATAAGTTATTTATTACTGTTGGGGTGTAAAGACCATTTCAAACAATATATAAAAAGTGTATGTTGGAAATAGTTACCAACCCTGTCTTTAAGCACCTAAAATATTCTATATAAAAGAACCTGTGTTGAGAAAAGAGATGTTGTTGTAGATCCATTCAGTAATGCTGAAGTTAAACTACAAAGGGCTCTTTTCATTTCTCTATCTGTACCTCCTCGTCTCCTCCGGCCTCCTGCCTGTGACCCGATTCCCATCTCAGCGCGCCATGTTAATGGGATGTCTCAATTGCTACAGTGCATCTCGAGGGGAGAGGAGGCTTTCTGGAGGAGCTATGAACCAGGATGCACAGGTGTATGAGAAAATCAAAAATCACGACCTTCTTGATCAAATACATTAATGTCGATATTGCGTCAATATTTTAGGGTTGATAATTGGTGCTTACAAAATATTTAAAACCAGGAAAAGACCACACTTTTGTCATATTGCAATATTACGATATCCAAACTTAAATACCGATATTGATGGAATACCGATATATTGCCCAACTCTAGTGTATCCTAAATCTTTTTGGGACCTATGACATAAAAAAGCAGCATGACACTGCTAACCACGGCAGCTGTACCACACGTCACATTTGATTGAAGTTGCTTTAAAATGACGGGACCCGAGCACAGATGTGCCTGTTGCTTCAACTCCTCTCTCCTCTTGTCTTCCTCTTTTTTAAATTTTATACTCAAAATCAATCAATGAAACAAAAATGTGTCAGTCTCAGCTGTTCCTCTCTTCCAGCCAACAGAAGGTGCATTAAGTATGGCTGGGTGTGTTCAAAACATTTCATACCAATACTGTGACTTCAATACCGGTTCCTGAACATTACTTTTTTCAATACCAATTTTGTAAAACAAAAATAAATTACGACATAACACATTATGGCACAAATCTTTTAAAGGTCCCATGACGTGGTGCTCTTTGGATGCTTTTATATAGACCTTAGTGGTCCCTAATACTGTATCTGAAGTCTCTTTTATATAGACCTTAGTGGTCCCCTAATACTGTATCTGAAGTCTCTTTTATATAGACCTTAGTGGTCCCCTAATACTGTATCTGAAGTCTCTTTTATATAGACCTTAGTGGTCCCCTAATACTGTATCTGAAGTCTCTTTATATAGACCTTAGTGGTCTCCTAATACTGTATCTGAAGTCTCTTTTATATAGACCTTAGTGGTCCCCTAATACTGTATCTGAAGTCTCTTTTATATAGACCTTAGTGGTCCCTTAATACTGTATCTAAAGTCTCTTTTATATAGACCTTAGTGGTCTCCTAATACTGTATCTGAAGTCTCTTTATATAGACCTTAGTGGTCCCCTAATACTGTATCTGAAGTCTCTTTTATATAGACCTTAGTGGTCCCCTAATACTGTATCTGAAGTCTCTTTTATATAGACCTTAGTGGTCCCCTAATACTGTATCTGAAGTCTCTTTATATAGACCTTAGTGGTCTCCTAATACTGTATCTGAAGTCTCTTTTATATAGACCTTAGTGGTCCCCTAATACTGTATCTGAAGTCTCTTTTATATAGACCTTAGTGGTCCCTTAATACTGTATCTAAAGTCTCTTTTATATAGACCTTAGTGGTCTCCTAATACTGTATCTGAAGTCTCTTTATATAGACCTTAGTGGTCTCCTAATACTGTATCTGAAGTCTCTTTTATATAGACCTTAGTGGTCCCCTAATACTGTATCTGAAGTCTCTTTTATATAGACCTTAGTGGTCCCTAATACTGTATCTAAAGTCTCTTTTATATAGACCTTAGTGGTCCCCTAATACTGTATCTGAAGTCTCTTTTATATAGACCTTAGTGGTCCCCTAATACTGTATCTGAAGTCTCTTTTATATAGACCTTAGTGGTCCCCTAATACTGTATCTGAAGTCTCTTTTATATAGACCTTAGTGGTCCCTTAATACTGTATCTGAAGTCTCTTTTATATAGACCTTAGTGGTCTCCTAATACTGTATCTGAAGTCTCTTTATATAGACCTTAGTGGTCTCCTAATACTGTATCTGAAGTCTCTTTTATATAGACCTTAGTGGTCCCCTAATACTGTATCTGAAGTCTCTTTTATATAGACCTTAGTGGTCCCTTAATACTGTATCTGAAGTCTCTTTTATATAGGCCTTAGTGGTCCCCTAATATGGACCTCATAAGGTGCAAGATTCCAGACCGGCCCATCTGAGCTTTCATTTTCTCAAAGGCAGAGCAGGATACCCAGGGCTTGGTTTACACCTATCACCATTTCTAGACACTGGGGGGCCATAGGCAGGCTGGGGAACTCATATAAATGTTAAAAAAACCTCATGAAGTGATATTTTGATGCCATGAGACCTTAAATTGAATTTTCCGCTCTTAGTTCGTGACCCCTTCTCTGTGTGTTACGTAGTGTTTTTCCTGCGTACCTCCTAAGATGTGTAGCGTCAGACAGCCAGTCAGCAGCATTATTAGATCTAGGTAGAAGCATGCTGCATGCTTATTGGCTCACTGATGCAATTTACTCTTTAGCTGTTGAAATTGGATATTGAATGACGAGGCATTTTTTGATACTCAATACTTGAGAGGCAATTTAGTCGGTGCATAAAGTATTGAATTTGGTACCCAGACCTAGCATTATGGGACATAATTTCCAAGTGTCGGTCTTGCTCATAGTGGGGTAGACTTGTTCTGTTGAAGGTATTTTAGTATTCCTTTTCCATGATGGCTTGCTGTTTGTAATATTTATGAGTCAGACTGAGCAGTGATGAGTCATGAGTTTTTCTAAGTTGGAGGTGACACAGCAGTCTCTCAGCTAAGCACGAGGCCTCCATACCGCAGTGACAGGGTGCCTGCGCTGTCATAACAGGTAAACACGATCATTCCTTATCAACATTATTTGGTGTTTACTATGGGTGTGATTCTTCACTGGTCCCGTGATTCCATTACACATCATGAGTCCCCTCCTCAAAGTTAGTATATATTGCTGCACATGGTTTTCATCAACAATTTCAAGCAGTCAGATATATTATATATGAACTTTTTATTGTATCTGCTCTTAAAAAAAAAAAGTCACTTCCTGAATGCAGCGGAGTCTAAACACAGCAGACAAAAGGCAAAAACTAAAAAAAGCAGCGGCCATCAGTAGGCTTTAATCATAATATATACATAATTGATGCAGTGATGCAGAATCGTCTAGGTCCGCATCGTGACGCTTCGATGTAATGATTAATTTCAACAACTGATTGAACCGCACTTATAGTTGGATAAAGTTCTGAAAAAAATACTGGGAACCAAGCAAATAGGCCCGCGCTCCAAACGGGCACTGCACTAGAATTTAGAAAATAAAGAATTAACTTAAAAGTATAATATGGAGGATTTCTACAAAAAACAATGTATATAGACTAATAGTAAATGTCTCAATCATCACCTGGGACCCACTAGAAGTGTGTGTGTGGTGGTGTCTGTATCTGCAGTGATGCTGCCCTCTTCCTGGATTGGAAGTGCGGGATGTTTATGGGCGTCAGCGCAGAGCCTTTGGGCCCCACTAGCCGAGCACACCTCTCTTCTGGTCAGTGTGTGTAACGTTTAACCGACACACACATAAATGAATATTGAGCTTCATTGAAAAGGGGGTGGCAGTAGCTCAGTCTGTACAGTGTGTGGACTGGTAGCTGGAGAGATGCCACTTCACTTCCTGGGCACTGCCAGGTGCTCTTGAGCAAGTCACCGTACCCCCCCCAACTTCTCAGGGCGCTGGGCCTGCACTGACAGAGTGGGGGGCACTCTAACATCCTGAGCATGTGTGTATTTCAGGCCTGTGTGTACATAGTGTAAATTGTAATGTCCCCACTGGGGATCAATAAACAGTATAAATTTAAATGAAATTAATTCATTAAATTAAAATTTAAATCCGCAGAGGTCTTGGTGTGTTTTATTCTGCTTTAGAACGTAACTGCCGTGAATATTTAAATGTCTGCATAAACCTTTCCTCATACATTTCTTTAAGAAGACGAGACTGAAACCTACAAAGAAGCTCCCGGAGGACGGGTTTATCTAATGCTCATTCTCTCTTTAAAACCAACACACATTTGTAAAAATAGAGCACACAATGTTTTTTATTCATTCACTGCTCAACCACTTCCATGTTTGCTTGTATTGTCAGTGGTGAGAGCTGTGTGCAGGCTGACTCTGAATGTTGTATATAGCCCCTTTTAAGGTAATTCCCTCTTCTTAATTTAGATGTTTTCTCAGTTCACTTCTGTTTTTGGAGGACCCTATCTCGCACCCAGCACTGGCCCGCGCAAGGCCCGATGCCAGTGTCTTTCCTAGTTTAAAGGTCCCATGACATGGTGCTTTTTGGATGCTTTTATATAGACCTTAGTGGTCCTAAAATACTGTATCTCTCTTTTTCTCAAAGGCAGAGCAGGATACCCAGGGCTCGGTTTACACCTATCACCATTTCTAGCAACTGGGGGGCCATAGGCAGGCTGGGGGAACTCATATTAATGTTAAAAAAATTTCTCATCCAGCGCCCACGTCGTTTAAATAGCAAGTGCACCTGCACCCATCTGTGCGTCCATGGGCATCCTGGTCTTACAGGGAGGTGTGTTCAGGTGCATGCTGGTCTTACAGGGAGGTGTGTTCAGGTGCATTCTGGGCGTGCTGGTCTTACAGGGAGGTGTGTTCAGGTGCATTCTGGGCATGCTGGTCTTACAGGGAGGTGTGTTCAGGTGCATTCTGGGCATGCTGGTCTTACAGGGAGGTGTGTTCAGGTGCATTCTGGGCGTGCTGGTCTTACAGGGAAGTGTGTTCAGGTGCATTCTGGGCATGCTGGTCTTACAGGGAGGTGTGTTCAGGTGCATTCTGGGCGTGCTGGTCTTACAGGGAAGTGTGTTCAGGTGCATTCTGGGCGTGCTGGTCTTACAGGGAGGTGTGTTCAGGTGCATGCTGGTCTTACAGGGAGGTGTGTTCAGGTGCATTCTGGGCGTGCTGGTCTTACAGGGAGGTGTGTTCAGGTGCATTCTGGGCGTGCTGGTCTTACAGGGAAGTGTGTTCAGGTGCATTCTGGGCATGCTGGTCTTACAGGGAGGTGTGTTCAGGTGCATTCTGGGCGTGCTGGTCTTACAGGGAAGTGTGTTCAGGTGCATTCTGGGCGTGCTGGTCTTACAGGGAGGTGTGTTCAGGTGCATTCTGGGCATGCTGGTCTTACAGGGAGGTGTGTTCAGGTGCATTCTGGGCGTATTGCTATCTTGAGGCAGGGGGAAGTGATCGTCCCGTTGCCCAGCAAAAATCTCTAAAGTCAGTAACGCAGCATTTCATTATTATTTTAACAGCGCATTAGGTAAATGCGCCTAGGCTCTTGCACAGCTATGCTTGTTACACACACTGGGACACACAGCAGCACACAAACATACAAAAGATTAAAAATATTACAATGTGATATAGTATTATGATATGATCTGCTTGCTGGCTTTCACGTCATGCACAATCAGATCAGTTTCTTCTCTTCTTCCTGTTTAGCAAATCCTCCATCCTAATAGCAATGCACCAAAGTACAAACGCCCCGATTGGTTTATTGCATATTAAGCCCCAAAACACACTTCTGATTAATGAAGACGGGAGCCTTTTGAACCATGCACCTGGCACGCAGACCCTTTTATTTTTTTTTTTAAACTAGCAAAAGTTGATTCGTACACGCCCTAAATGCACCTGTGCCAGGCGCTTCACACCATGCGCCTAGATCGTTAAAACAGGGCCCTTAATGTTGGCAGCTGCTTATTTAATGTTTTACATTTTTTATTTGAATCATTGTTTGAGGCTTGAAAGGGCGAACTCCTTAATGTCTAATATATTAGGTTATGTGAGTTTATATGAGCTTGTACTCTATTATAATACCAGTTGTATTGATCCCTTCCCACATTAAATTGGCTTTATTATCCCATCAGGGACGATAAGTTACAGCAACCAGCTAAAACAATTTGAAACCTACAGCGCCACATCCAGATGTGATGTTTAAGATGAAGTTATGACAAAGCATGTCAGAGGCAGAAGCAGTGAAATCCATACGTTAGCTGTATTTTAGAACTGTGCAGTTTGGTTTACAGCTTGAATCCGGGGAGGTTATGAGATCTTGGCTGATGCCGTGATAGCCCTCAAGTTATTGCCCCGTTATCTGCCACATCTTGAAACAACTTGGCGATAACGTAATCGCGGCCAAGGGATGTGTAGAGGAACTGATCTCTGTCTGGAAATTACTGCGTTGGAAGAATTTACAGTGGAATAGGTGTTGATTGTGTTGACATACATAAACAGTACATTACTGCGTTGGCATGTTTAAAAGGAGATGGTAGGAATGTCTTGGTAAACGGTGAGGATGGTTATCGTGAAGCCTTTTTTGTTATTGTACTTAATACAACAAAATTAGGAGCGCTCCTTCTGATCAGTGCAATATAAGTCCAAAAAAATATTACAAAGACAAAAACAACCGACACAAACAAAACCAAAGCAAGTTCATATTAACATAATAGGTAAGATAAATAAATCTAATGTAATTTGCACTAAAATAAGAGTTTGCTTTGCAAGATGAAGGATTTGTATTACAAAATAAGAATTTAAATTCTAAGAATGAGTTTGTATTGTAGGAAAAGAGCTTGCATTGCAGGAATAAGAGTATGAGTTGCAGGAATAAGAGTATGTGTTGCAGGATTATGAGTTTGTACATCTAATGCTGAATATTGTTTATACAGTTTGATGTGCATAATCTAAATACAGTTTTTTTGGTGCTATTTTTCTTTTTCAATGTCAAAAACTGTCATTGTGGCGACCGTGTGGTAAGGGCACATAACACATGAGCGCAGATTCCTTCAGCAGAATATACCAGCTGGCCAGATGGTTTGCTGTATCTCATTGCTCCACTATTTCGCCACATTTCCTGACTCTCTTATAACTACTAAATGTCTGAAAATAATCTTAAAGGTTAGCTGTTGGTGCCCCCAACTGTTCCCCAAATGCATGATTGTTTATCTTTTTCCCACCACAATCCATGAATCAGCAATGTGAAAACGAGTTTTCTGCACTTCAAGGTAAATTCTTTCCTCTCGGAGGCCTACATTCACTCACTTTGATCATATTTCCGTACTCACCCAAACAGCTGAGACCTCCGTCTGCAGCGCCTTTTCTTTCCTCCTCCCCCTCCTCACGTTTCTTATTGGGAATAGCAAGAATGTAGCTCTCCTCTGAGCTAGAATTCCTATCTCAGGCCTTTTGGTGTCGGTTTAAGAAAGTTCACTCTCGCTTTGCATCTGTTGGGTGGTTTCTCAGTAATGTTGCACGTATAGGTAGACAGATACATAAAAGCACCTTTCAAATAAAGCATCATGCTCATTTCAGTCAGCTCTTATTCTAAGCTCAGTAAGAGATGGATTGGTATGCCCGCTCCCCCCACCCTACTGTCAAAACTTGAGTTGCGTGCAACACCCACATTATTTCCTAATGTATGTCATCACAGGCTTCCGTTGTTTTGAAATTGACATTCAAAGCAGATCGCAGCATGGAGAAGCACAAGATTAACTTGTGATTGAATATTATCAAAAATCTCTTCAGGTCCCATCTTACATTGTAGAATCCTGTTGAGATTAGAATTGATCAGTATGATGTTATATGGGGGGGGGAAGAGAGATAGAATCCTTTTATATAAGGTTACAGTGTTGTAGTTAAGTCACCACCTGTCAAGTCTTGAGTCCCCAGTGTTTGAGTCCCAGTCACCGGAAAAGAGTGTGAGTCGAGTCACCAGATCCCGAGGTCGAGTAACGAGTCTAGAGAATTGCAACCTCGAGTCCAGGATTTGAGTCCTCCATCACTGGCTCCCGCATGAAACGGTTACAGACTTAATATACATCAATATGTTATATCACATTTTTATGACCTATTACACTTAAACACGGTCAGAGACTTCATCCAACTTCCGAGTCCTGTTTGAGTCCAGGTCTCAAGTACTCCAACACTGCAATGTTACATGTTGCCTGATTACGATAAAGGAGCTGCAAAACCTTATGCAGCGACATAACATAACTTAACTAAAGCGAGGCAGCAACATACAGCTGGGAAATATAAAAGTAGTGAAATCAAATATTTAAGGGTCCTTGTTACTTTTAAAATTAATTCAATTAGTTTTTGTTAAAGTGAAACTCTGGCCAAAATGCATCCTAGGGTCTTTTTGTGAATGGACCTGAGTCAAACTTTAGTTTAAGAGCATAAGTAGGACGCCACTAAGCGCCACTTTTAAGATTGACCATATTTTTGATTCCGGTCTGTCCTTTTGAAAGGGAGAGCTAGGGGCGATACTATGATTGCATAAAAATCCCTATTTTTAAAAGCCTAAGAAGACTCAACACAACATGAGACTTTGGTCCAAGTATCACCAGGGGCTCTACACATGAACTCAGCATGGAGAACATTGCGTGAATTTTAAAATGTCATTGCACGGAGCGATGTTAGATCTGTGTGAAACCCGGGTTGGGAGGTTGGTTGTGCACCAAGGTAGCACATATATTAGCCTAGCATTGATAACCACACACACAGTCTTAGCCACACACTCAAATTCTGCTTGCTGTTGTAGCCATGAAAGGAAGCAGCAGCATTGATGAGACTGCAGTGCTCATGGTCGTGTGTGTGTGTGTGTGTGTGTGTGTGTGTGTGTGTGTGTGTGTGTGTGTGTGTGTGTGTGTGTGTGTGTGTGTGTGTGTGTGTGTGTGTGTGTGTGTGTGTGTGTGTGTGTGTGTGTGTGTGTGTGTGTGTGTGTGTGTGTGTGTGTGTGTGTGTGTGTGTGTGTGTGTGTGTGTGTGTGTGTGTGTGTGTGTGTGTGTGTGTGTGTGTGTGTGTGTGTGTGTGTGTGTGTGTGTGTGTGTGTGTGTGTGTGTGTGTGTGTGTGTGTGTGTGTGTGTGTGTGTGTGTGTGTGTGTGTGTGTGTGTGTGTTTTATTGATTAATAGGCAGCGTGATTGCAGGCAGCCTCCCTCAGCTGTGTTCACTCGGCTTTACTGGGCTGGCAGAGCATGCTACACTGCAGCACCTCACTGGAGGCTGTGTGTGTGTGTGTTAGACTTTATGTTTTTGTGTAGAGAGAGACTGTGTGTTAGTGTGTATTTGCACAAACGAGAGACGGACCGTGTTTGTTTTTTAAAAATTCTTTATGCGTGTAGTCACCCATGTAAGCACGTTGAGCCGTGAAACTTGTGAAGATGCTTGTGTGTGTGTGTGTGTGTGTGTGTGTGTGTGTGTGTGTGTGTGTGTGTGTGTGTGTATAAGAGGGGCTAAGCCGTGTATGTAGTCAGTCATGTAAGCACACCGAGTGGGAGTGAGGGAGCAACTCTTTGTGTGCGTGCATGCTTGTGTAGTCATGTAAGCACGTTCAACCATGACGTGATGCCACTATGGTGTGTGTGTGTGTGTGTGTGTGTGTGTGTGTGTGTGTGTGTGTGTGTGTGTGTGTGTGTGTGTGTGTGTGTGTTTGTTTTTGTGCGTGTGGGCTGCAGTTTTGTTGTTGTGGAGATGGATGGCAGCAGCTTGGGTCATTACTGAGCCTGAGTTAGCTTAGTGGCTAATTTTAGCTTCTAGGTTACCTGTAACCGTGTCTGCCGAAGTGTTTTTTTCTTTACGAGGAGGCGAAGCAAGTGAACATGGAGCGAGGTGAGCGTGGAGATATTTTTTTCTTATCATGTATTAAAAACCCCATCTTAAGTTTTTTAAAAAAAAAAAAAAAAAAAGGCTGGTTGGTATGTAAACAAAGGTTATGAGCACCGTCCAAGCATTCTTACAATACATAATATGAGCATAAATTAGACTGTAATTCAAAGTAAAAATAAAGGACTGACTAATGATTTTTACATGAATCTTTTCAAACGCTTGTCCCAGAGTAGGACTAAAAATTAACATAGAAAGTAGCCAACTGAAATGTAAGTGAAGATCTGAAAACATATAAAAATACTGTGAATAGATCAGGACCAACTGTATTTAATGTAACAAAGGAGCTTCTACTATGTTGATCCTCAGAAAAAATGCAGTTCTACTGTATTTGAGAAGAGTGTGTGTATATAGTATTGGGGAGTGAAAGGAACTGTTGGATATTGGGCATGGGGCGATGACATTTACTTAGTGGTCATAAGATGAATGTCATGGATCTGTGGGGAATTTGGGTCATTATGGCTGCAAGGCAGAAAATGTAGATAAAGTGTAGCTAAATATTTAAAATCAAAAAATCACCAACTCAATCAAAAGTCAATGGATTCACTTGTGGGACAAAGTACATGTCATGCCCCCCTCAGGTCTCTGATCCACAGTTAGAATTGTTTATGGGATGTGTCGAGTGAGCAGAGAGGTGTGCAGGAGTCGGCTTGTTCTGCGATACGGTCTTTGCTTCAGCTTGCTTTTTGTGTCAGGTAAAGTTTGTGGCATCATGCAAATGTGGCCTACTTGGCCAGCAGTGATTCTGCTGTTACTCATTCTGGTGCAAGTGGCCTAGTTACACCAATGCCCTCGTCATTTCAAACACTAGACACACACAGTTTTGAATGATTGCAATTCATTTCTGTCTTATTTAAATTGAAAACACTACTGGTGGGAACAAGATGTAAATAATCAGGATTAACCCTTGAAGTGGTCTCGCTTTGCCAGACCTTCCTCCACAGCGCCGCGGAGGAGGGTCTGGCTAGTCCACACAGCATTCTGGGATAGGTGAAAAACGTGCTCTTGTTTATAGGCATTTCTTTAATCAATCAATCAATCAATCAAGCCCGATCCCCTCTGCGTCTGAGCCGCGATTTAGGGACAACAAGAAGAGACTGGTTCTAAGACCTTAATGACCTTCAACAGATCAGTGATGCAGACTGGAGCCAGTCCATGAAGGGCTTTAAAAACAAAGGTTGGAGACATCAGAGGTGCCACTGGGTCTAAAAACTATGACCTCAGTTTTACTTTTGTTAAAGTTTAAAAAATGTAAGGCCACCCAGGCTTTAATGTCATTAAAACAGTCAACTAATCTTGTTAAAGAACAATCATCATTTCTTTTGATAGGCAGGTAGATTTGTGAATCATCTGCGTAGAGATGGAAGCTGATGTTATGTCTTTTCAAGATACTGTACATCCAAGGGGAAGCAGAGTGAAAAAGGAATTGGCCTCACAATCGAACCCTGGGGAACTCCACATGTGAGGGACATAGAAGGTGAAATAGAGCCACTAAAACTGACTCTAAAATCTTTACCTGACAACTAAAACCTAAACCATTCTAAGGCAGTGCCCTTAATCCCCACGCCATGCTCGAGGCAAGGAATAAGGATGCTGTGGTCAACTTTGTCAAATGCTGCTGTAAGATCTAAAAGCATAAGAATTACATAATCTCCAGAGTCAGTTGAGATTAAACGATCATTAAAAACTCTTAAAAGTGCGGATTCAGTGCTATTAAATGTCTTAAAATCAGATTGGAACACCTCAAGAACACCATGTGTATCTAAAAGGACTGCAACTGTTAAGAACTGCCTTCTCTAAAATCTTTAGAGAAAAAAAGGAGTTTAGAGATAGGGCAATAGTTTGAAAGTGCAGATGTGTCCAAATTTGTTTTTTTTAATGAGTGGCTGCACCACTGCTTGTTTAAAAAAGGCTGGTACAGAACCTGAAGTAAGGCTGTTATTAATAATTTCTTGGATGTTAGGTCCAATAGTGTCCCACACCTCTTTAAAAAGGCGAGGCGGGATAATATCAGTGGGAATAACTGAGGGTTTCAAATGTGTAACAATAGTTTTGAGAGTAGAGATGGATACAGACTCAAGTCGGTTGAAAACAGCTGCACACTCTATGGAAATGGAGGGGTCAAATGCAGGAAGTGAGATGCTTGCTCTAATTGAAGCAACCTAATTCACCAAAAAATGGAGACATTTTTCACAGGCCTCAGGATTCTACATGGTAGACGGATTGGGGAGTATTAAGAACAGAGTTAATTGTCTTAAAAAGAACATGAGGTTTGTGTCAATTACTTGAAACAAAATCTGAGAGATACTTGGTCTTTTCAGCTTTAACAGTTCTCTGATTATTGCGCAAACTTTCTCTAAGAATGTCATAAGAAACCTGCAGATCTTTTTTTCCATTTGCACTCAGCTTTCTTACACGTCTAGCAGCCCGAGTTGAGTCATTTATCCAAGGTTCAGATTTGGGTTTTGAACACATGGATTTAAATGGGGCAGTGGTGTCAAGAATGTTGCAGCAGATAGATAAAAAAGAAGAGCTTAACTCCGCTGTATTTTGACAAGCAGAGGATCCCATAGCCGCCCTAGCAATATTAAAAACACCAGAGAATTTGTAAAAACAGAAAATGTATTGCTGGTTTCCTATCAGTCCGTACATTTTATTTAGTTGTATTCTTGTACACCTTGTATCTAGGCATTCACGATTAATCGTTAAAAAAAAAAAAAAGATTTAGATTTTCATTTAATGCTACGAGCCGACTCCATCACAAACGCTACTCCTTTTTTCTGTAGCTTTTAAACGTAGACTGTATAAAATAGGACTTAAAGAGCTTCTGAGTGCTGCGATGCTCTCCCTTCTCTTCATTGAGGCCTCTATGTTTACATGCTTGTTGTGATGAGCAATGTGTATAATATATGTGCCAAAAAAAATCTGTTTGGTACTGCCGTTTTGTTTTGTCATGGTTCATGTATGCAATAAGGCTTTGTGAGGAAAAAAATCGTGGCGGAGAATCGGGATATCAATTCTAAGCTAAAGAATCATCATTCATATTTTTCCCTGAATCCTTCAGACCTACCTGTATCCCAGGTGCAAGTCAGTAGTAGTTCCCCCCTGTTGGCCCCGGTTAGATCATCTATGGCCCAGCAGGATCCAGGCTGATGTTTTTCTAGATCTCTAGTGCTCGCACGTCCACCCCCAGCTTACACTCTAAAATAGTCATCAAAAGTCTTTCAGACGGATGGCTCACAGTCCCCCGCAGATGCTAAGTCTAAACTTTAAGGCCGCAACTAACTAACTTTCCTCAATTATTTGATTAGTTGTTAGTCTATAATATGCCAAAATTGTCCTCAAAGATATTGAGTTTCCTGTCACAGAGAAGTGAAGAAACTAGAACATATTCCCATTTAACAAGCTGGAATCAGAGACTTTTGTCATGTAATTACATTACATACATACTGTACGTCAGAGGTTGCACGGCTCTGTAGCAACTAGGGGTTAAGTGTCATATCCACTGCGTCATCACCACCAGAGATTCATCTCTGTGACTCTGCTTGACTTCTTTTTGGAGAATTTGTTCAAAATAAAATCTTTGAGTTTTGGACAACATCTTCAAGTACTCCGCTTTCCCGGCACATGCCCTCTTTGACAGGAAGCGTGTGCTTCGCTAAAGTATCCTTGAGCAAGATGCTCAGCTGGCCTATCAAAAATAAAGGCTGACAATGCCCAAAAAATAATCTTTAAAGTGACCATATCCTGTTGATTTTCAGGTTCATAACTGTATTTTGAGGTTGTACCAGAATAGGTTTACATGGTTTCATTTTCAAAACACACCAAATTTTTGTTGTACTGCACATTGCTGCTGATCCTGTTTCATCCTGTGTGTTTGGGTCTCTGTTTTAGCTCCAGAGTGAGACATCTCACTAGTTTTAGCTATAGAGTGTGACCTCTCACTAGTTTTATCTCCAGAGTGAGACATCTCCCTTCTATCCTATCTTTGTTGGGAGCTGCACATGCTCAGTAGCTCGGTAAGATCCCATCAGCTAGATAACTCTTTCTCCAGCTTTGGTCAGTCCAAGGCAGGATTAGCTGGGAGACTTCTTCTAGACCAGGGCCACTTGTGGAATACCTGCAGAACAGGGACAGGAAGTAGTTCTTTTGGAGATTCTGGTCAACTAGTGGCTGTTGGAGCAGTGTTTGGCCATTGCGAACAAGCTAGCATGCTATGGTTAGCCACCTCGTCTCTAGTGACGTAGAAAGCCGTGCAGATGTTGAACAGCTCACCCGGAGACTAAAGACAGAGGACATTCAAAAACCGGATCTCACTCAAAACGGCATGGATGGGTTTTTTCCAAGTTTATATGCGTGTGGAAGCACCAGAGACACAAAATAACACTAAACCAAATCCCAGAAAAAGTGATATGTTCATAATATTGGCACTTTCATCTTTTCTTTCCCACAGCTGCATCTTATCCACAGGTCTCCGTCCCTCCCAGGTCAGCCATGAGATGCAAGAAAAAGATGCAAAGAGAGAGGGATCAAGGAAACCTGTTTTAGAGCATGTTTCCCCTTAAATTAACAGTTCAATAAGCATCTGCACTAAGGCTGAAACAATTCCTCAAATAATTTGATTACAAAAAATTCTTTGCCTCAAAGCTTCGTTAAATCAGTGTAACTAACGGTGTGCGGCTCGCTGTGTTTCCACACAGAGGATTATTACTTGCGCACAGGCTGACGCTTCTGGACATGAGACTGACGGCGCAGATTACAAATGAAGGGAGACAAGGAAAATAATGAAGGGTCTAAGAGAAGAGACAGGCGAAGAGAGAAAACAACCGAAAGTTTAGGATTGTTGTAAGCTGCAAACATGCTGCTACAACATCTCAGTAGAGACGTTGTCTGCTGCTCACGTCCACCGCGCTGTTTCACAACTACACAACTACAGCATGCTACTCTACAGATAGTGATGTTACACACAGCTACAACATGCTGCTCTGCTGTTTTTTACAAACGATGTAAAACAAAAGCTGTCGGTTTGTAGTCTGTTTATTAGTTTGCTACTAATCTTTGGAAACTTAGCTGCTGCCAAAGACATACCAGCCCCCGGCATGGCTACTTAATATGCACGTGAAAGATGTCACTGGACCATGATGTCTGCATTCTTTATTCTTTCTCCTCAGTCAGTGTTAGGCTTCTGAAGACGTGTCCCCCTGAACAGTGGAGCTGAATGGACCTCCTGTAAGCTCTGAAGCGTCACATTTCCCCTCGGCTTAGTGAACAGCTCAGTGCAAAGAGCCAGAGGCAAGAAGGGGAAGGGGGTGAAGAAGATTAACATTTGGGCCACCAAAGTTTTTTTAAGTGTCTTGGAATTTGGCTATAAAAATTTTGCTTTTTCCAAAGGAAACTTGTTTGTATATATGGAGTAGACAGGTTTTCTTTTTTCTTTCTTTTTCTTTTTTTAGTAAACAGCAATAATAAATATTTACTATTGCTGTTTACTAGTTATTTTCTAAGTATTTCTTATCCGATTACTTGATTTATCGATGGAATTGATAGCTGCAGCCCTAATCTGCACATTCATTAAAACCCTATCTTCTTTTCGTTTCTTTTCTAAAGTTCCAGAAAGCATAAAAGGGCAAGAGCTGTTTCTAATGTTTGATGTTAGAAGTATTCGAAACACCTCCAAATAAAGTGCAGTCCACCACTCCTCTAACTATGACCCCAATGCTAAAACATATGATTTAGGTAAGACCTTATATGACAGTGTCAAAAACATTCTAGGCATCATAAAATTCCACTCTATGGCATTTTCAGTTGTATTGGGTTACATTAGATTGTACAGATGTACCTAATAAAGTGGACACCGAGTGTATTTTAAGAAAAAAATTGAGAGATGGAAATTAATTCGGTCTTGTTTAAAGAGCGAAAGCATGCAACAAAAACCAAAAACGGAGCATTCTATGAACGGAGTGACACATTTAAAATATCGCTCGATCACCATTAAATCGATCATCGATTAAAATTTGATTAATTGTAAAGCCCTAACTCAGTCACAAGTAGATTGTTTATTGGATGTCTTAAAACCCCTTCATCCAACACAGCTTGACATTTTGTCTTTGTGTCTACAGGGAGTCGAAACGCATCTGAAAGACAAGTATCTGTAGTTTAGGTAGGCATGGCAACTTATCTGCACTCTGCTGTTTCTTCTGTGGTGGTCAAAGCTGAGGTGCATTTTGATGAACATGGAGTGTATTTGTACTCACCTCCGAACTGTGTGCATAAATTAAGATGTAATCAACTCGCCCACGTTGTATGCTGGCTTTCCCACATCTCTGGTAATGGCCACAGCAAGTGGGTTTGTGCCCAACAACACAACATGCAACATCAATTAAACCAAAATAATAATACAAATCTATGCTAAGTCTTGTAATTAGACTGGACATTAATTTATGGATTAATGAATTAGTTTAAACAGAAAATGAACTGGATTAAGTATGTTGATAATTGTTTGATTAATGGTTTACGTATTTTCTTCTCTTTTTTTGATACGACTGTTGGTCGCATAAAGATTTTAAGACTCTGGGAAATTGTGATTTTCTTTTCTGACATTTCATGTCCCATATTGATTAATTTAATTGTATGTAGATTAATCCATAATGAAAATATTTGTGGGATGTATTTTAGGATTTCCGTTTTTTTGTTTACAACTTTAAAAACGTGATTTCAATTTTAAATGGTTTTTAAATCTCATTAACAAGTATTCTGATTTCTGACAAACTGCACTGCCTTTTGGTCAAAAGAGGATAGAGTTGCATTTAACCTGAGTTTAACTCACCTGGCCAATCCAACCAAATTAAAGTAATGCCTGACCCACATTTATTTCAGAAATGATTGATGTAATTGCATCCTTGGGAACAATGGCTTGTTATCAAGTCTTCTCATCAGACGGTTAGACATGTGGATGCACACAGATGGACGGACAGACGTATATGTAAATGGACAAGAAGAAGGACCGGTGAACAATTGGGAATAGAGGCTGACATCAGATACGTTCCGAGTCGATCCATCATCAGACTTAATAGACATACAGCCAGTGGCAATGAATGGGTTACCATGGTGACCGCATGTTTACGTCCGCCTCCCCACTCCCCACAGCTTTGGCACTGAGAGCCAGTTTCCATGGCAACGGCTCTGATACCCCCCCCCTCCAAAGCACGTGCGTGTGTGCGTGTGTGTGTGTGTGTGATTCATTGAGATGATTCATTGAGATGATTCCTCATACCTGTGTGAGTAGCAGTGTGTTTAGCACATCTGCATTGGCCTCACGACACAAGGCAGTACTCCTTCATACTGCATAAAACAGCAGTTAGAAAAACACGCACGCACCTGCTCCACGTCCCACTATGCCGGCCATACACAATACAATACAACAATATGACATTCACACATTTTTTATTTTATTTCTGCAGACAGAAATACACACACCACATGAGGATTTGCGCACAAACGTGCACAGACGGTGCACAGTCTGACCAGGAGAGCTAGTACCTCCACAGGGAGTGCGCTCCCTGTTCTCTGGTTTCTAAATGAAGTCAAGAGCATCAGAAAAGGGCCACAGCCAGATTTAGACTCTTCATCACTCTTCCTGTGCTTCGCTGTCATAGGAACCATCAAATACCGGTGTGTATGTAGGTGTGACGAAATTTCACATAATCACAGTAAAGAGCCGGCACTGGCTCGTTTTCACACAAAAATTCACTTTCATTGACAAGTGCAAAATGTGCTACAGTTTGTGGCGATGACATTGGTAAGGAAACATACGGACGGCGTAAAGTCTCTCACATTACATACAGATGGACAGAGCCCACCAACTGCAGTGTAAAAAGACTACATAGAGCTGTGTGTATATTAAACACTGTGACAGCTGGTGGTTGATACCTGTTTATGCATCTCCAGCCAGCCTGCCAGCCCTGATTGGTTTGCGTTTTGTTTTTAGATATGAGGTTTTATGTGTATTATAATTTAATAATAAATGATAATTTAAGCTGCAGCACATTTTGTATCATAGTGGATGCAAAGTTCATAGCTAAAAATGTCAAATATTATCTCAATATTCTTTGTCTTCAAAGACACCAGTGGTAATCTGTTATTCATTATTATTAGATAATGTTAAAGGGATATTTTGAAGTGATGTGAGGCAACAAAACACGAAAAATGCCAGGGGGTGGGGGGGTAAATACTTTTGCAAGGCACTGTATTTGGGATATGTTCACTGCTTTACCTTGTCTTGAATCCAATCTAAGTTAGTTTTAAAAAAACTAAATAACACGAAGAAACCATCCAATCAGGGCAGCGGTAGAGCTTAGATGGATATAATGGATATCTTCCCCGCTGTAAAGCGCTGTACTGTATATTTGTCATCAAAAGGCTTAATGCTGCAGGCTGGCTTCTGCACAGTTCATATCACGTGTCACAGGATACTTTACTCATGTGAAAAGCATGAGGACATCGAATCATCTTTTGTCAGTTACCTGTTTGCATGCAGAGAGTCACATGTTCTCAGCAACTGTCTGCATTTATTAGAAGCATTATTGTTATGTTTGACACTTTTAATCTCTCTGGAGAACATGCTTGAGTTCAATGCAAATATACAGCACTCTTTGTTTACAGACTGGGCGGTATTGTCATATTCCAGCTAGCCTAATAGGGTTATTTCATAAGCCTTACTTAAAGGTGCTCTAAGCAGCGTTGGGTGACGTTACCTCTTATTGACGTTCATATAGTATTTTCTAACAAAACAAGGCTAGCTCGCCCCTCCCTCCTCCTCATCCTGTCCCCACCCCAAAATCTTCTTGTCAGTTATTGGCTGGAACGCTGTTTATGTTTGGTGGTGCAGGTGGCCCAGTTGGTTTTTGTTGGCATTTGTAGACCCTGGGCGGTCTACAGAAACTACGGCATGTTCAGGGGACAGGCAGCTAGCAGATAGTGAGGAGATGTTTTTTACAGTGTGTTCTGGTGACAGGCAGCTAGCAGATAGTGAGGAGATGTTTTTTACAGTGTGTTCTGGGGACAGGCAGCTAGCAGATAGTGAGGAGATGTTTTTTACAGTGTGTTCTGGGGACAGGCAGCTAGCAGATAGTGAGGAGATGTTTTTTACAGTGTGTTCAGGGGACTGTAATTCTAATAACTCTATTTGTACGTGACTAGTATTAAAAGGGAGCTCAGGTGATGTAGAAATTGCAGTTTTATGTTCATTGGCTTAGCTTGCTAACACATAGCTAGAATTAACTTTCTAATAGCTAACTTATTCTCTCTGGTAGACATTTTGACATTTAGAGGATGCTAAAATAATCATTTTGACATGCTCAAATCTGATGTTTTTTTGCAAGCTACATGCACTTTTTCAGCATTTTAACCCTTAGTTGCGTATTGTGGCGGCTATAGTTTTCCCCCTGATGGTGATGTGCATCTCTATATTGATGCAGAAGAGTGCAAGTTTGTATTGAGTGTGATACATCAAATGCTAAGATATCAGTATGCGCAGCTGCAAGATGACTTGAGAAATTCTTCAGAAATAGTGTCTTGCATAATGAACCTCATATAAGACGCTATGTGAGTCTGTCCATTTATAAATCCTAGCCACACAACTGCAGCTAACAGTTACAGGTCGGTATTCCTGCAGAGCAAAAACATAACCAAACAAGTATGAGCCAGTGATCACTGTAAGCCTGACATTACCAACACAAATGTTAACGTGGCCTTTTAATGTCAGGTGGATTTAGTGTGGCTTGTGTTCAGTAGTTTGCACCAGAAGACTCTTTGAGTAGCCAAGTGTCCATCCCCATGAGCAGCTCGGCTCGATGTAAATCAGTCCCTGGCCCACTCAGCTTATTGACTCCCCTGTCATTGGTACCACATTGATTGGTTTCACATATTGATAGTTTGGCTCGTGGTTTGATTGTTACTCTATCAGTACTTGTTTTTGTTGTTTTTTAAACAGTGGGCGTTTCTTTTATTCCTATGGTAGATGCCGTGGTCCTGGAGTTAATTTTTATTTAGGTTTCATAATGTGATGTCAAAAATGCACATAGTATTTTTTTATTATGGGCAAGATAGCCACAGTTTTCTTTATCAGGCCCTCAGGAAGTGCGCTGGGCTTTGAAGCCAATTTGACGTAGTGGCCAAACAGTGGGATTACAAATCCTGTGTCTGTCATGTGATGCCCTCTGGCCCATTGTTGTGGGTAGATGTCTCTGGTCGTCGACACTTAGGATGAGTCGGAGATGTGGTTGAAAAAAGATGGGATTTTCATTTATATTCCCAATTAAGACACTTAGGCAAAAAAAGGGTTAAAATAAAATAAAATACTTTCACAAAAATAAAAGAAATTGACATGAGAGAAAATAAATGAAGTATACCAAAAATAAATACAGCTGTAAATCGGTTGACTTTTCTTTTCTAGTCACTAGAGCAGAGGTGCCCAAATTCTTTCATATGAAGGGCCAACATGTATCTGGATGGAAGGCCACGGGCCAAAAATAAATGTTGATGTTGAAGAATAACGTAACTCTTGCCATTTTCTGTAGACAAAACGTACTTGTCAAATCTATGGCGGGCCAAAACAAAGAGAGCAAGGGCCACCCTGGAATTGGACCGTACCAATACTAAATACATTACAGGGGTGGCTCAGGCGAGTAATTCATTCAAAGCTCAAAACAGCCCAAATTAGTAAATCTGTGAATTAGAGCTATGCAGAATGATATAGATATAATTAAAACCAACGTTTCAACAAACCACGAGATATGATGAGGGTTATTTTAAAATTTGGGTAACTTCCTGTTACCCCAGAAGTCCTAACGTCTTATAACCCAGTGTGCACGGCAAACTTCCCTTTAAACCCCCACTGAGACTATCCTGTTAACCTCTGTCACACTTTGAAACTAAATAAACAGACATGCAGTTACCAAAGATCGGAGTGGTGCATGGTTATCATAATCGGTGATGTTTGAAGTATGGTTTTACACAGAATGATGGATTAATAAAAGTAGCTGTAGCATGTAAATCACCGTAGTATAAGGTGTTAAAGTGGGTGGGATTTCTGTGGGGAATTTGATGAAAGGCTATGTTAACAGCTGATTTTAAACAGTGATGATTAACAGGACAACTGGACACGATAGAGGGAACCATTGGACTCGTCTTTGAACGATGAAATGGTAGTGCATCGCTACCGTGACGGCCGCGACGCGCCAAGACTTTTCCCCCATCCACTTACATGGCAAAAGAGACGTCTGTAAATCAGTGTCACATCCCCCCTCTCTCCAGCGGAGGTGACAAATTACTGCCCTGTTCGTACTGTACTCGCCTGGTAATGGAGTTGAAAACAAGGCCGATTTTGCGTGGGAACCCTGGGGTGTTTTAGATTAGTTGGGAGGTTGTTTCGACATTATGATTGCCTTTCCAGTTTTTGTCTGGGCGAACAGACAGTCAACAAACTGCCATACTGAAGTGTTGTACACACCACGCCTGCATGACGTCTAATAGCTGACCATGTGCTCTGACCTTCCCATGGTGCAGCAAAGCTGAGGCAATTTCCCTGCAGGGATCAATCAGGTAGCACATAATTATTCATTATCAAACCAGGGTTCATTATACACACACTCTCATTCATATGTGTAGAGGAAAGTGTGCACAGAATGTTCTCACCTTGGAGTTTGATTCCATAATGCAGTTTAGTAGAGTCGTTATGGTTATGGTGATGCAGTCTTTAGTAAATTGAGCCTAACTAATTCAACAATGCCCAAACAGAGAGATGAAGTAATTACAAAGCACAGGCATTAATTAGTGATTACAAAAGCCACTGGAGAGAAAAACTGTCTTTGTGACATAAATAAATAATTAAACCCATTAATGACATATAAAGTGATCATTGCGGGATGTGGACAAACCTCTCACCACAGACCCCCTGCTGATATGACATTAAAGGAGAATTCTGGCCAATTTTTATGTTAATCTTTATTGCAATAGATATGCGAGTAGTGCAGGCGACACTAAGTAGCTGCAACTACAGTTGTGGTCAAAAGTGTACATACACTTGTAGAAAATCACAATGTTATGGCTGTCTTGAGTCTTCAATAAGTTCTACAACTCTTATTTTTCTGTGATAGAGTGATCGGAACACATACATGTTTGTCACAAAAAACAGTCATAAAGTTTGGTTCTTTCATAAATTTATTATGGGTCTGCTGAAAATGTCACCAAATCTGCTGGGTCAAAAATATACATACAGCAACATTAGTATTTGGTTACATGTCCCTTGGCCATTTTCACGGCAACTAGGCGCTTTTGGTAGCCATCCACAAGGTCCTGGCAAGCTTCAGGTCGAATGTTTGACCACTCTTCTTGACAGAATTGGTGCAGTTCAGCTAAATTTGATGGTTTTCTTGCATGAACCTGTTTCTTTAGCACTGTCCACATGTTCTCAATGGGGTTTAAGTCAGGACTTTGGGAAGGCCATTCTAAAACCTTAATTCTAGCCTGGTTTAGCCATTCCTTTACCACTTTTGATGTGTGTTTTGGGTCATTGTCTTGTTGGAACACCCAACTGCGCCCAAGACCCAACCTTCGGGCTGATGGTTTTAAGTTTTCCTGCAGAATTTGGAGGTAATCCTCCTTCTTCATTATCCCATTTACTTTCTGCAAAGAACCAGTTCCACTGGCAGCAAAACATCCCCAGAGCATAATACTACCACCACCATGCTTGACAGTAGGCATGGTGTTCCTGGGATTAAAGGCCTCACCTTTTCTCCTCCAAACATATTGCTGGGTGCTGTGGCCAAACAGCTCAATTTTTGTTTCGTCTGACCAGAGAACTTTCCTCCAGAAGGTTTTATCTTTGTCCATGTGATCAGCAGCAAACTTCAGCCGAGTCTTAAGGTGCCTTTTCTGGAGCAAGGGCTTCTTTCTTGCACGGCAGCCTCTCAGTCCATGGCGATGTAAAACACGCTTGACTGTGGAGACTGACACCTGTGTTCCATCAGCTTCCAAATCCTTGCAGACCTGCTTCTTGGTGATTCTTGGTTGACTCTTGACCATCCTGACCAATCTCCTCTCGGCAGCATGTGATAGCTTGCGTTTTCTTCCTGATCGTGGCAGTGACACAACTGTTCCATGCACTTTATACTTGCGTATAAGTGTCTGCACAGTTGCTCTTGGGACCTGTAGCTGCTTTGAAATGGCTCCAAGTGACTTCCTGACTTGTTCAAGTCAATAATTCGCTTTTCAGATCCACACTGAGTTCCTTTGACTTTCCCATTGTAGCTTTTGTAGCTGAGTCTAATCACTGGGTCAAATGAGCCCTATTTAAATGGGCTCATGAGAAGTCAACAGCTGTAGTCAATCAGAATCACTTAGAAGAAGTGAAGAGGCCATGACATGAAGCTAATTTGATTGACACAACTCGCTACATCACCAAAATTGACATATTTTGTTGCTGTATGTATATTTTTGACCCAGCAGATTTGGTGACATTTTCAGCAGACCCATAATAAATTTATGAAAGAACCAAACTTTATGACTGTTTTTTGTGACAAACATGTATGTGTTCCGATCACTCTATCACAGAAAAATAAGAGTTGTAGAACTTATTGAAGACTCAAGACAGCCATAACATTGTGATTTTCTACAAGTGTATGTACACTTTTGACCACAACTGTACGTGTACGAGCTTCCACTGAGCTAAAACTGCAGTTGACGGTAAGTTTTAGAGTGCCTTTGTGCCTCTTAACAGACACAAAATGCAATTAATATGATTTTCACAAAAGCCTGGCAGAACACACATTGATAGCAGGGCAGGTGAATTAAAACAATGTCTGTATGAGTTGAAAACGCATCCTGATGTTATGTAAGGGCCCTGTTCATGTTGTACGGACATATTAATTGTTCATTTTGTACAGACATATTAATTGTTCATGTTGTACGGACATATTAATTGTTCATGTTGTACAGACATTAATTGTTCATGTTGTACAGACATATTAATTGCATTGTGCGTCTGTTAAGAGACACAAAGACAAGTTAACTGCCGTTATAGCTCAGTGGAAGCTTGTACACGTAGCTGCTGATACTCCGTGTTGCCTGCACTGATTCGAGTCAGTGTTTTTTTTTCAATCGAAAGTACTTGCATATCGACGTAAAAATTGGCCGGAATCCTCCTTTAAGATGCTAACACAAACTGAATGTCAACAGGACATCGTGAAAAATGAAAGACACAATAACACAAACAAATTTTTTTTCTATATTTTTATTCTTTCATCCAATTTAGTTTGGTTAAACCGTTAACCTATAATAATAATGTTGACCTATTAATTATTTATTAATTAAAGTTAATACAAAATTAAAAATGTAATTTTGTTTGTTTGCATTATGAATGAAAAATAGCTTCCACAATCTATTTCTTAACTTATAGCTAACTTGCTAGTGCTTACTTTGCACTAGCAAGTTGCATTTTAGTCTTTTTTCTGCCCCCCCCCGTTATACATTTGTTTCATATATTGCTATAGACCAGAGGTCTTCAACAGGGGGTGTGGGACCCCTAGGGTATCCTCAGAGTTACTTTTGAAAAATGTTTCAAGAATTGAAATCAACATATTATTAGCAAATAATAATATTAGTTAGCCTATTTGTGATTTCCTTTTTATACTGGCCTATGGGTAAGGTAGTCACTAAGTTAGCCATCCACAGATCCAGCATATTCTAAGGATTCACTGGGCCACATGTGTGTATAATATTACAAGATGATTTATAAAATCATGCCAGCAATTATTATTTCAATAGTTTAGTATTCTATGCAAAAAAAGGGTATGTATAAAGGCTTAAGGCCACCCTACATGTTATTGTAGGCCCAGTTTAAAATGCAACTTTTTTATAAAATATGTAGTAGGGGGTCCCTGATCCATCTCTCTTTCAGTTAAGGGGCTGTTAATGGCCAACGGCATAGACTTCTGACTCATCGAGTAGAGTTGGGACTCAACAGGGGGCGCTGGATCTGACTGTGATCTGAGTCTTACGTCCAGAAAGCTCTTACTGTGGCAGACATCTAAGTGGCTGTGACAGTGCGGGAGCAGTGCATTTTAGCAATTTAGCACTGCAATCTGTTCCCCATGTAAGCCGCGGTACCCTAGTGGATGCATTGGTTTGAAAGCTATGCTACAGAATTCATAAAAAGCTTTATTTAACCTTGGTGGAATCACATTTTTGGTCTTGTGACAAAAAGCCACCAATGGATATTAAAGCTTTGCTGCATTTTGGATTTAAATGGATTTGCCCACATGCTACCCTGACCCTAAGGTCCACCTGCCGGTCATAAATATTTATGCTTGCAAGTGTTTATGCAGACACAGGAGCCTTATTATACTATGTAGCACCTAATATCTAGCACTTAAGCTCTGCTTGCCACCTAAATGCCTCTGGGCTGACAACCTGATTTAAAAATCCGAGGTGGCTAAGAAGAAACTGGCATTCCCTGTCCTCCACTGATGTTACAAACATAGCAATGTTTAAGACTAAGGTGCACATATTTGGCAGGGGGTCAAGAGGTCCTCCCTCAGGAAAATGTTTTTTAATAAAAATAAAAATGCAATTATACATCATTTTGGACCACTAAAACATTGGAAAAGCTAGAGCAGATAATTAATAAATAAGACAAAATGTACTAAAGATGTCCTCTGGGGACCAACTTAGGTCATTAGATATGAGGAAAGTCATTTAGTTAGTTTTGATGCTCACGTTGATTTTAATTTTTTTTGGCTTAGGTGCTGCCCCCAACAGCTTGGGTGCAGCACGCCTATAATGGCAGGGGAAGCCCTGAGGACTGCAGGACTTTCCGTATTGGTAAGGCAGCAGTAGAGCAAGGGTTTGAGCATGTGTAGGACTTTTGTGTCTGAATCAGAGTGGAAGAGCACTGTGGATACTGTGGTTTCAGGAGTAGGAGGTTGGAATCCCCAGAACCTCGGTCTAACATGGTGCCTTCGTGGATCAGAGAGGAAAACTATACGCTTAAATGGAGTTTGTTCATCTTCTTTTTAAATTATGTATAATTTTAAAGTAGAGCTCCAAAGATGAATCGATTAGTTGTCAGCTATTAAATGAATCACTATTTTGATAATCAATTGGTTTGAGCCCTTTTTCTTGAAAAACACTGATTCACATTTTTTCACCATTTTCATGGACATCTTATAGACCTAATTGATTAATCGAGAAAATAATCAACATTGAAAATAATCAATAAAAATTGCAGCCCCGATCTTAAGCATAGACAGTATATCTCAAATTTACAAGCAGCATCTCTAAGACTTTGGATGTGTGTGATGATCCTTTTGGTCTTTTTAAGCTTTTATATTGAAGCAAGCAGAAGCCTCTTGGAGCTACTGGTGTTTCTGCATGAAGGAAAATAGGAAGAAATGTAGGAAGAAGCCTACGTCTACAGTATGAAGTTGCGAGTGCAGGTTTTCATTTTTCTTATGTGCTCGTGTGAAGAGTAATGCGACACAACATAGTGCAGTCCTACTGTGATTAATGCTGATGTGTGAAGAACAGTATGATACAGATGGCATTCATGGTGTTCCTTACTGTCTAAAGCAGAGCTCTTCAACCTTTTTTAGGACCCCTCGGCTGAAAGGGAGACGGACCAGGGACTCAACAACATAAAGTATATTGTAAAAAATACTTTCCTATTAAACTGGGCCTACGATAAAGTATAAGGTGGCCTGGAGCCTTTACGCATCCCTTTTTATGGGGCATATAATACTAAGGTATTAAAATAATATTTATTGACATTCATATATTTATACATCCTGTTTTAATGTTAAACATACGCGTAGCAGTGAATCTTTAAGTGTAACTGTATCTGTGGATGGCTTACCTTAACTACAGCCAGCAGTCATCAATGTTAAAAACAAATCACACAGATGATTTATCTTTGCTAATAATTTGTTGGACTCAGGTTTATGTATATTTTCAGACATACTAACTTCTTCTTTTTTAAATGATATAACAATAACTTTGGGGCCCGCCCTGCATCGACTTTAGGGAAGATCTTCGGTCTTTCGGCTTCAACAACAACATTTAGTATTCTAAGCGCTGAGCTTTTTTTTCTGGGAAAATGTCTCTGGTGTCCAGGAAGTGATCCGTTTCATGTTTCAGTTTTTTTTGGGAATAGATAAAAGAACGAGCATACAGAGCAGGGGGCAGTAATCTCTATTCTTACCTCCCCTGAGGGCTTTACTGTGCAGCTGCTGGAGGCCTCTCCTTTACTGGATTGCCATGTAAACCACATTGAGCCCAGTCGCAGGGTAGCAGCACGGATGTAAAACACCAGGCTTTCTGCTGTCTCACACTGGCAGCGCTGTGAGGGGAGGAGGTGTTGAATCATCAGCCACAACCAGCACTCATTTACGGGCCAGCTACATTGCATGCATAACGTATGCGGAGCGGATGCTCCAACACTACGCTCCCACTAAATGAATGAAACTGGCTACACGAGGAATGAGAGTGTAAGTGGTGCGGCTGCACCGCAGAGCCGCTCTACAAGTGTAAAAATAGGACAGTCTTCTATTTATATTTTTTACGCGAGATTTGTGCGGCCCTTTTACACAGAAATGGGTTGTAAAGTGTCTATATGTCTTAATAAATAAACCACTGATATACAGGAAATGACTGTGAATGAGTGTATTGGCAGTTTGCTTTTGAAAGTTTCTGTTTTAACAGCTTTAACATCCTGGGGTTAATGGAAGAATGTTGTGCATATTATTTTTTAGTCACAGCGTGATTCACACACCAAACAGCACAAGCCCAGAGTGATGGGCACGCATGGTTTCTGTGAGTGTACCTCTTCTCCATGTTTCACTGTTTGGGGTCTTTGAGCCATTAAATCATTAATTCTTGGACGCCTGGGTAACTCACCTGGTAGAGCTCATGCCCATATATAGACTCCTCCGACCTGCGGCCCTTTGCTGCATGTCATTCCCCCTCTCTCTCCTCTTTCATGTCTTCATCTGTCCTATAAAAATAAAGACCTAAAAAGGCCACCAAAATGATCTTTTTTCCCCTCTTTTCCCTCTCCTTTATCCTTCTCTCCCAATTTCTATCCATTCTCTCACTAACTCTAACAGGGCCTAAAGCTTTTCAAAATCCGCTAGCCCCACCGACTTTGATGACTCCTAGTCCTTAACTGCTTCTAGATTTTAGTCCCAATTACAACAATAATTTAACTTAGTTTTGTTTGTATGTTTGTTCCGTACTGCTGTCGTACATCAGCCACGGAGAACCTTTCTAACTTGGTTTTAAAACAACAGTGGCAAAAAAAAAAACAACAACCAGGGACACAATTAATGAATCACTCAATTCTCATTGGCTACCCGCCAGTGTGGCAGGTAGGCAGACAGTTTCACTTGCCATTGGCAAAATTCCCCCACATCTGGTGCGTGGCTGGGTTTTAATTTCAGGCCTTGCTTGCTGCTGCTGAAAGCAAGGTTGAGGAGAGAGGAAAAACCAAACGAATGATAAAGCTGAAGGAAACCGCAGAGTTGGATTATGATTTTTGGTGCGTTTGTCACTTTGAGCAACACTTTTCATATAACCCATATAGTATTCATCCGTCGTTGAATACTAATAATAATCTTAATAATAGTACCGTTAATTCTTAAATAAAATCTAGTATTGAAATAGTGGACAGTACAAATAAATGAAAGCCTGTAGTTAATCAAAGTCCTGGTAAAAAATACATTGAGAGGGATGGGTGTATTGCTTGTATATCGCTACAATTACATACTCTGGGATAATAAAGAACACTTTGAATTTCCACCTCATTGATCCATTAGTCCAACAGTCATGTTCTGCTCAGCACTCTTTTGAGTTTCTATCTATGGCGTCACTGTGTCCATTTCTTTAACTGTCTATGGGCTTTCATGACTAGACTTGACTTGATCCCCTTGAGCAGGTCGGATTCAAACCTGTGCCACTGCAGGACTCAGCCAACATGGCCGCCCCTACAGTCTGTTTATTACATTACATACATACATACATACATACATACATACATACATACATCAGCAATAGATTGCATGGAGAGCATTTTGATAGCTACTCTGTCACAATAAAAACAACTGGAGATTGTGTACAAGCTGATATATGTGTCTGATAACATTTTATGAAATCAGAATTAGACCTAACAGGATGTGAGTGTGTCTTGGACTTGTTGTTCAGCCTGAAGGCTGCTGGAAGCTGCTGGAAACAGCTGGAAACTGTCTGACTTGAACGCAGCTTTTTGTCCCCGCCCACTGCTGTTGCCGCCTGCTCTCATCCACTTTACAGGCGAAGCACAGTTCATCTCCAACAGGCCCATTGTGTCAGGCCCAGGGACTGCACCGATGGGCAGTATGAGAAACATCAAAGCACATAAACCTATTCTGGTAGACCCCAAGAGTACAAATATGATGCTGAAAAGGAGTATGATATGGGCTTTTCTGTTTTTCAGATGTTCACTGGTGTCCTGAAGCATACGCCACCTCCGGCCTCCGCCGCTGCAGCCTCCTCCTCCGCCTCGGACCAAAAGAGTCACGCACAAACCACAGTTCCCACAATCCCACGGGGACACCTGGTCCTGGGCCCCAAGGACAAGCTCCGCCTCCTCACCCCCGTGGGCAGCACGGCGGCGTCCAATCACTGCGGTGGGGTGGCTGGGCCCCCCCCCACTAAGCACTCCGGAGGAGCCGCGAGACCTCCTTCCTCTCTGAGCGAGGAGGATGATGGAGGAGGCGGAGGAGGAGGAGGCAGGGTGAAGAAGAAACGGAAGAAAAAGGACAAGAAAGAACGGGAGAAAGGAGGAGTGGAGGCGGAGGAAAGAGAAAGCAGCAAACCAAAGAAACGGAAGGAGGAGAAGATGGCGACGGTGGTCACACTGAGGAAGGAGCCCCGGGAGCGAAAGAAGGGTAGGCCTAAGGGGACGGAGGGCAGGAAAGAGAGCAGGACAGAGCTGAAGAGTGTGGTGATGGGGAATGCACCAGGGGCCACAGTGGCCCCCGGACCTGCTCAGCTGCCTGTTAAGGTGCCCGGCAAAAGAGGAAGGAAACCCAAGATCAAAGTCCTACCTCCTGTTCCCCCCAATCAAGGTACGCATCGAGAGCCCACCAGACTGTGTTCACCCAGTGTGGAGTGGAGTAGGGCTGCACAATGAATCAGTTTTATTGAAATCATAATATGGACTAGCGCAATATCTAAATATGTGTCAAAGCATTCTGAATGAAGTATTGTGTTTCTGCTGAGACGTCCTAGTCTACAAATCCTATCCTACAGACTAAAGAAAACATTTTTGTTTGCTACAGATCCTCGCAAAAATCACACTATAATCATTGTAGTTTTTTTCAAATCAGAATAATCATTCAAAAATGATCATTCCCTCTAATATCGTATATCATAGACAACAATCGCAATTAGATATTTTCCTCATATTATGCAGCCCTAGATTGAAGTCTGTTTGTGTGGAGTGGGGGGGGTTCTGTTTATGTAGCAGTGGTGGTATAACTAAGTACATTTACTCCAGTACTGTACTTAAGTACAAATGTTGAGGTACTTTACTTCTCCTCTTTTCTTTTCATGTTCCTTTCTACTTCTACGCTGCTACATTTCAGAGAGAAATATTCAACTTTTTACTCATCTGACAGCTTTAGTTACTAGTTACTTTAGTTACTCCTCTACATTCATCTGACAGCTTTAGTTACTAGTTACTTTAGTTATTAGTTACTTTACAGATAAAGATCTTTGCACACAAAACACATGTAGTTTATAAAATCTGATGTTTTATTATAAAGTAAACAATAAAACGGCCTCCAGGTCCAACTGAGATGATTAGCTGATTAATCACTTAGTTAATTAACAGAACTGTTTGGATCGTTCCCACTTTCATCATTTTTCTGCATTAAGTACTTTTTCCTGATGATACTTACATACTTTTCCTTAAGTAACATTTTCAAAGCAGGACTTTTAGTTGGTGTTTCTAACTAAAGTAAAGGATCTGAATACTTCTTCCACCGCTGTCATTTATACACAGAGTTTATATACAGGATGAATCCGTTAGTCGATTGGTAGAAAACTTGACAGCAGTCTGAATGTAGAAATAGTTGTCATTTATGAAGCACAAAATGATAAACATTCACTGGCTCAGATGTGAGGATTTCCTGCTTTTCTCATTTTATAGACTACACAACTAATCCATTAATAAAAAAACAAAAACAATTTCACATACCAACCATTGATGAAAATAATGCTCAACAGTCCTGTTTTTAAAGTTAAAGATCTGTTATGTGATATCCTGGACATATTTATCCATTCTATTTCTTTATATTGAACTTGAGATAAAAGCAGTTGAAATGTACTGTTACAGAAAAAGACCAAATCTTAATGACTTATTTATTATTTTTCAATACAGCCATATTACTTCTGTCATATGACACAAACAGCCTCAAATGCCTGTACCACGAAGCAATATCAACAGGCCTTGGATTTATTTCCGTTACCGGCTTCACCCAACAACCGCGGGCCCGCGTTAGCTGTGACACGACGGTGGGTAACAACTAGTTCAATGCGGGCGCGTCCACATTCAAGAGCCGCTGTTTGCTCCATATGACTCATCACAAACATGGACTAGTCTATCAAAGGCGCATATTTGACACAAGAAGAGCAAACCATTATCCTACAGAAATATGAAGAACACAGACAAGTAATAAAGGCAACAAGCAAGTCAGTCACTGCCTGAAGCATTTTAACATTAATTGGAAGGCACAGATCATAACTATTCTATTCATAAATGTCCCTAAATCATGATCAGACATGTTGGTACAAATTAATCATATTATAATGTGATTGTTGGATTTAATTAAGGGTGTGTGTGTGTGTGTGTGTGTGTGTGTGTGTGTGTGTGTGTGTGTGTGTGTGTGTGTGTGTGTGTGTGTGTGTGTGTGTGTGTGTGTGTGTGTGTGTGTGTGTGTGTGTGTGTGTGTGTGTGTGTGTGTGTGTGTGTGTGCAGCATTAGCATCTTTTCAAGCTTTTTTTTTCTTGTGAGAATCAAAAATTGTAGCAAGGCATGCTTGGAGACACCGCTCCTCATCATGAGCCGAGATGATGCTGGATGTCTTCAAACATGTAACATTGTTGAATATTTGAATTATGGATGCAATTCATCATCTAAAAGCTTTAATGAAGTGCTGATAAGTATGCAAAGGTCAAAATACATGGTCAAAGTTTCCTTTAATACGCAATAAAGAGGGAAGGGTTGGGTTTGTGTAAGCAACATTTTTTTCATTTTTTCTCCAAAGAAAGTCTCATGAAATGCTTCTCAATAGAACCACTTCTTATCTGCATGCCTGCATACACTTCTCTAATATATATATATATATATATATATATATATATATACATACACGGGTACGTGTAAATGAAGACTTTTCTGAAAGCTGACAGCTGTGCATGATGTTATTTGTGAAAATGTAGAGGTTGAAAAGACGATTATGAAAATAGCCACAACGTATAAATGTAGTCTAACTGTCCCCTGCCCTGGTTAATGGATGGATTGCCATGGAATTTGATTGGTGGCATTCCATATCCACCTCAGGATGAATTTGTAATTATTTCCTGTCTGGGGGTACCTCTGCTGGGAATCCAAGCCGAGGTTTTGAACCCTAACCCAAGAGAGCATTAGTCAGGAAGTAATGTTGAAGGTGTCACCGAGCCCTAAAGAGGCTCTTGCTTTGACTCGTGTCAATGTCTCTTTGTGTTTTTCACTTCCTGTGTCATCCAACAGCACCTCCTCCTACCCCAGGAGTCCACACTAAGGGGCCGGCCCACAGCGCCCAGAGCCATGGCAAGAACTATAGACAGGCCAACAGCAAGACCCCAGTCCCCTCAGCGCCAAAACAGAGGGGCCGCAAACCCAGGTAAGACATCCTAGCTGCCTAGCAATTCCGGGGAAGAGAGAGAGCATGGTGGCACCAACATCCCCAAAAAACTAGGCAGTACTTCTCCGGGAAACTCTGAAACAGATATTTCACTTAAAGGGTACATTTAGTTGTTGATGGTTTTGCTTAATTGGTGAGTCAGAAAAGGTGGGAAGGAGAGACACTATGGATCCACACAGTTGAGACGCTTTGGTTTTGTAATTGTGGAAATGTGCAGAAATGAATTGGCTCCCCAATATTTGAGAATTTGAGTCTCCTGTAGACGTGTAGTCTGTTGTCCATAGTTAACTCTCGATTAATCGCAAATGTACTTTAAAAAGGGATATTTTTCAAGTTGTAATGCTCTGATTGGCATGGGAGCTGACAAATATGCTTGCTTTATGCAAAGGTTTGTTTTTATTGCAACCATCTGAAACAGTGACCATTACTGTCTAGAATATTCTTCAGAATAACCTCAAAGTACTGTATGCTCAAACAATCTGCTGACAGCATCGCACGGCAAACTCACGCCATCAAGCAACAGATGGCCATATTGACCTGAATGGAACATGACTTAATACTAGTAGTATCCCACTTTACACATGAGAAAAGATGAAAGAAAGACTAAACATCCCATTTTTGTTAAACAGCATAAAACAATGGGATCCATAATTTCAACAATGCAGACACACTGAATTAATAAATCCGAAAACAGAAAAGACTTTGGATGGCAGGATTTCTTTTTGCAAGTCACTCTCATGACCCCATCTGTCTTCTCTGTACCTGTTTTCCCCTCTCCCCTCTGTCTGACCCCAAGCTGCTCCCTTTCACTTTTTCTGTCTTCACCCCCCCCCCCCACCCCCACCCCCTTTCAGAACAGCAGAGTGCTCTTTGTCAGACTGTGAAGTCGGAGCAGAGATAGTAGAGACACTGACTTGTTTTACTCTGCCTCCATCCTTGAGATGCAACTGTTAAACAATTGGAATTATTTCCTTTCGAGCCTTTGATGGATAAATAATAGTTAATCTTTGTACCTTTTTCCTGCTTAGTGAAACACATATAAAACATGGTATAATGTTCACCGGCCTTTCTCCGAGGTTAATCTGTTTCACTCAGTAGATTGTTACTAATTCCACTCTGTGTGTCTCTGCGTTGTTGCTGTCCTCCATAGTAAAATATAGCTATATAAAATAGCTAATTATTTCTTGGTACGTAAAGCTTGCTTTAAGAGAGAACAGACATTAAAAAAAGAAAAGTGTGTTCTTATAAAGCCCTTTCCTATGACTCCTCAAAGCTCTGTACGTAGTACAGGAACCATTCACACACTGTGGCCGAGGCTGCTGCTCATCAAATAAACTCTCACACACATTTACACTCCAATGGGGCAGCATTGGGGGCAACACTCGAGGGTCTTCTCGGGGTTCAGTGTCTTGCTCAAGGACACCTCGACATGCTGGGCCAGGGATCGAACCATCAACCTTCGGATTGGTAGGCGACCGCTCTACTACTGAGCCACCTAGATAACAGAAAGAAAGTAAATGTTCTCTGATGGACAGGTAGAGAGGTATAAGTAGATTTAGGATTGAAAGAGGAGAAAGGGAAATCCATTAGAGATAAAGTGTGAACGCGTGGAGGAAGAGAGAGGTGATGAGTCACTGATGTGGAGTCTAGGAGGACAGCAGACTGAGTAGAGACAGACAGGAGGAAACTACAGAGGGAGAGAAGAATAACTCACTAGAATAAAAAGGGATGAAGGTAATGGAGGGAAAAGACAGGTAGAGAGAGAGACAGGTACACTGAGATAAACAGCTCGCACAGCTAACAGCTAAATATGTCATCTTCTGCCACCATATAAGGCAAAAATAAGCAGAGAATTGTATATATTTTTATTATTCAACTCTTTTTTTTTCTTCTTTTTTATATTGTTTCAGCGTACCCTCTTTTTAGTATCTGCAATTATATTAAAATTATCCTGTTCACATGTATTATTATTAGAGAAGGTCCGATACCATTTTTTGCTTCCTGATACCGATCCTCATACCTTGACTTGCGTATCAGCCAATACCGAGTACTGATCCAATACCAGCGGGTCATATATTTTATTATGTTTTAACAGCTGTATACTACTACAGTATCCCTGTATGCATGTGATATGATGTCTAACAGCTGTATACTACTATCCCTGTATGGATGTGATATGATGTCTAACAGCTGTATACTACTATCCATGTATGTTATCCATCTATATTTTACACTATGATGGTTACATTTGCAACTATCTGCGGTTTACATGAAGGCCGAACTGTAGGGGCGGTCCGTTACACTACTGTACACCTACTGAATTTATTTATCAATATTTCAAAATAGAAAATATTACACTTCATAATGTTTTGTAGTGTATTATTTTTTCTTCTAGTGTATTATTGTACAAATTAGCTATAACAGTAATAGCAGTTACCTTATGTAAGTCACTCCTACATTTTTCAGCTGAGGAGCAGAACATGCCCTGTTACGCCCTGTTCATACTAATCAAATGAACGGCCTAAGCCTCCTTCCTTTACTGCATCAGGCCCTAAAAACATTACATTTAAAATTTTGAATTGTTACCTGTTTCCTTGACATAAATTAATGTAAATTAATCGAGAACTTATGTAATGGAAGTATTTCTCCCGCAACGATAATTTTGATAATTTATTCCTGTAGATTGGCCTATTTTCTCTTTACAAACATTAGAATAATGGATAATAATGGAGGGTGACTCAAAACACAGTCCGAGTCAACTGAGCAAATTGTGCCCAAAAAACCCGGCAGTGTCCTCTGTCTGGAAACATTTAGGCTTCAGAAAAGGTGATTCAGAACAACGTGATTTAATTATTGTTCATTTATCGTTGTGGTAAAATCTGCAATTACTCGTTATTTGGATTTTAGGTCCTATTGTGCTATCCTATGTGTCAGTATGGTCATGCTAATAAAGCCTCTTTTAGTGAGAGACAGACCGACCGAGACAGGGAGAAAAGAGGAGGTAATGATATAGTACAGCTAAGTACAGATAAGGTGGAAGGAGAGGAGGAAAATGGATAGAAATGGAGTCATTGATTTCGGGAGGAGGACTGACTCAGGGTCATTTCCAGGACAGGCTCCAGTATTGTTCATGTTTTGTTCAGATAACACCAGTCACAAGAAGATTAGAAAGCCTTCATGTGGTGCTGTTTGAAATCCATCTTCATCTGTTGCCTTGTCTTTTCTTCCTGCTCATTACCTGGGACTAAGTACAGTGCCAGTACAGTCCTTAATTCACCAGTCTCTCTCCGCAGTGCACATACCAGCTTCATTTAGAAGGAAAAAAGAAGAGTTTTAAGAGGAAACTTATCAATCTACCCCCTGACATCCGCACCACTACTGACCTCAGCCTTTTTAAAACGAAGCTTAAAACCCACTTTTTTAAATTAGCATTTAATTCCGACTAGGGCAATACTGTTTCTTAGGTGCCCTCCTTCTGTCTGCTCATTTTTATGCATTTCTGGAAGGCTTTTAATGTCCTGCAGCGCTCCACCACTACAGCACTTTTAGTTTGTATCTGTATGTTCTGTATGTATTATGTACTGTTTTATGGCTTTGTTGTAAAGCACTTTGGGTACCTTTCGGCTATTGTAAAGGGCTATACAAATAAAAAAAGGAAAAAAGGAAAAGGAATCAGCTCGGGCTGATTAGTGATTTCCTAGTGTTAATTTCCCAAACCTCTACCACTGAGCCACAGCCGCCCAGTGAATGCAGCACATTATAACAGTGCTTTACATTCAGCGGACAGCTCAGGCTCCCTGTGTTGGGGCTGCACTCAAACGTACACACACATGCACACTCTGTCAAATCTTAGGGGCAGATTTACAATAAAAAGTTCCTTTTCCGGATTAGTTCTGCTATCCCTTGGTTTATATTTATTTAAAAAAACATGACATTGTTGATATCATAATATAGCATTGAACTTCATTACTTCACTCATGGCTCACAGATGCTAGTGGAGGATCTCTTTGGTCAGAGCTGTGTGTTTGGATATAAGCAGCCAAACCTTGGCTGTGTTTTCAGTTAAGTGTGCAGTTATGGTTTAAGTGGCTGTAATCCTCCACCCCTAATCGTTTCCTCACAATTAATTGTAGATATCTATCTTCAAATCCCTGGTACAAGGCTCCATGCAGTCAAATTAAATCCCTGAATGATTTGATCAAATGCCGCCCAAAATGAAACTCGTTTCATTCGGAAATATGTTACATAACATGGTGCCATCTCACCGTCTTGAAGACAAGAATCTTCTAGTTGATTTGTCCACAAATATGCAAATGAGTAATTAGTTCACCACCTCCATAGCCCTGTTGTAAGCCACAGAAACACCGGGCTTTTCTCATTGAGCTCCTCTGCTTTGATTCCTGGTCCAATCTTGTGTCCAGCATTCTGCCGGCTGGGCGGTCTCTAGGATTGGCCAGTGGTTGTCCTTTGTCTTCAGTACTGGGAAATAACAGTACCTAGACAGATAAGGAGCGAAGATAAAACCGTTGTACTGTCTCAGACCTAAAATCCTCAGGGATCTGTAGAGTTTCCAGCCTCACGCTCAGAGAGAAATGGCTGCTGCAGGCTACCCGAGCTGCTAATTACTCATCCAAATCTCTCTCCTCCCAGAGATCCTGGCGCAGCGCCCGTGGAGAAGAAGAAGAAGGGAAAGAGGAGAAACCAGGAGCTGGCTGTCCAGGAGGGGGCGGAGAGTGACGACACTACCTCAATGTCAGCCCTCAACATGGGCGGAGAGGACAGCCAAGACCCCCTGGATAACGCGGTGAGTGCATGGAAAGACAGACTCAGGACACACAGGGGGCTTAATAGAAAGAGGAGTGGAAAGATATGTAGGATTTGTAGTTAAAGGTGGTATTTTGGAGGTATGTATTGTACTTTTTAACCCATGTGAAGGGCCAAAATAAAATGTATTATCAGGGTTTTTCCTGTCTCAGAATGGGCCTTTTGGGGGTAAACGACACACAGCAGTAAGCATGATTGGTCCAATTAACAGTAAAGGCAGGAAACCGTTACCTTATTTGACAGAGATCTGACCTGTTATTTCTGACAATTTAAATAATAATTTTATAATGCTTGAGTAATGAAACCCAAATTAACAAAACTGGTTAAAAAAAGTAATATTAATATTTAAATAAATCACCGGGAGAGTCTCGTACTGACTCTGGTGATAAAACTGAGATTAGCTCTCATATTCAGATGGGGTTTTGGGAACTGCAGTCTTAGAAATTGGAGAAACATTCTTGTAGAAGCGGAAAGTTGTTCATGCCACATATATCAAGGTATCATAAATTAATTTGACAACTAATGTACCTTTTCTAATAGGGCTATTTTCATAGCGGATTAATATGTTGATATTAGTTGTTTGGTCTATGAAATGTCAGAAAAAGATGAAAAATGTTCTTCCCGACTTCCTTTATCCCTTTGCCATCCTTACTCTCGTCTTTTTCTCTCTATTGATACATCTTTTCCTCCTGCTCCTTAGAAGCGGCGTTCGGGACGTCAGGTCAAGAGGAGGAAGTACAACGAGGATTTGGACTTCAAGGTGGTAGACGATGACGGAGAGACGATCGCAGTTCTGGGAGCCGGGCGCATCTCGGCGCTCAACGCCACCGCGCTGGCATGGCAGACTGAGGTAAGGAAGGACGCACGCTAGAAGGAGGATATGGTGTTTCCTGATAATTAAACCACATAAAACTATTCTGGTACAACCTCTAAATACAATTAAACCTGGAAATCAGCAGAATATGGGCACGTTAATAATGATATCCACATATGGAGTAGTCTGTGTCGCCCACTGCTACTGATATGTCGGAGGCTAGGGAGTTTCTCGGTCTGCCAGATCTTCAACAGAACTTTAGTTAGCATGTCTGAAACA
Organism: Percina caprodes; assembly: GCA_013375575.1. Classification (NCBI taxonomy): domain Eukaryota; kingdom Metazoa; phylum Chordata; class Actinopteri; order Perciformes; family Percidae; genus Percina; species Percina caprodes. The sequence continues at coordinate 507,357 of JABXJD010000074.1, forward strand.
CTGCCAGCCCAAATTCTCACTTTCCATCTCCTGTGTGACAGCAGAACATTTTTGTTTTATTTAAATAGTGTCACAATCTGAATTTTGGCTGATTTGAAACTGCAGTGGACGGAGATATTAGCTGACCTAGCTGAGGCAGCCTAAGGGAGCTTTCTCTACAGCTCTGTGGACTTGCTTTGATTCAGGGGTGAAGGTGCATTTTTTATTTGGTTTGCTTAGCGTTCAAACTGAATAGAATATTGGAGTGCAACTTGCTGACACCTAAAGGAGCAATAACACCAGATGTATTCATTAACGTCTTAGGATTTCTGGTTTTGTTTTTGGTTTGCTTCCTATGTTTGGCTCGGATCACGTTCTCACCTAAAGTGAACTCTAGAGCACTTGGATCCGAAACCAAGACACCCCCCCCTCTCGTTTCCAAGCGGAGCAGGGTTCAGTTGTTTGGTCACCATAAAAGTTCAAATGAGCTCCAAACAGACCAGACTATCCCATGGAACGCTCCAGGGTTCGATTAAAGCAGAACCAACAGCTCAGGTGTGAAAGCATCCGTAGAAAGGTTTTGATTTGTCTTTTATTACACAGCTGCTGTGTGATCACTAACTCTGTGAACCGGCCTTCATCATTCTCTCTCTCTCTCCCTCTCCCTCCTCTCTCTCTCCCTCTCCCTCAGGAACCACCTGAAGATGAGGCCAACATCATTGAGAAAATTCTGGCTGTCAAAACAGTGAAGAAAGAGGTGAAGAAGAAAGATCACACACACAAACACACATATTATGTTGTTTTTTTCCCCTCATTTTAAAATCTACTCTCCTGCTGCTTTTCATGCTCTTCATCTCATACATTTATTTCTCCTTCTCTTAACCCCCAGACTTTATCATCAGAGGACCAAGCCGAGGAGACAGAGACGTTTTATGTCAAGTACAGAAATTTGTGAGTCTCTCTTCATTATTTCTTATTCATACATACAGTATACATATATTTTGTAATTTAGACATTTATTCTACTCTCTAGAGGCTATTTATTTTTGTTATTGTGTACGAGTGCGGCTTTGTGTTACTGTGCTACTGTATTGGGTACTGAATTCAATACTTTTAAAGCACTGACCGAATTGCCTCTGAAATATCAAGAAAAATGCCTTGTCATGTTCTACCCAATTTCTCTACCTAAGGAGTAAATCAGCGTCATTGAGCCATAAAGTATGCAGCATGCTTCTACCCAGATCTAATAATGCTGCTGATTGGCTGTCTGACATTACTTGGCAGGCAGGTAGAAAGAAAGTTATGAATGTAACTATGGTTCTATGAACCCTTACTGACCGCCAGAAGCAGTGCTCACTGCCTCTGACCAAAGACCATAGACCACTAGAACTCACGGAGCTGCTTCTTTAGTCCGATCACTGGGCCACCTGATTACAGACGCTTGCACAGTCAAAGCAATGTCCTAAAAAGAATCCCTGGTGAATGTCCAAGTCCTGGCTGTCCCCATGCACACGAGCAGCCTCAAAGGTGGTAAAAAGTTGCCTTCTTGATTATTCTCTTCAGTCTACTTCTAAACAGTTCTAATTACTCTCCCCCAAAACCGGTGTTCCATTTGCATTCACACTGGCCAAGTGGAACCAACCTGTTGTTCTTATAACACAGCCATCTAACCACCACTATGCGGAAAGGGAGAAGACCCTGCCCTGGAGCAGGAGCTGAACGACTTACAGCAACTGTGGCCAGAGGGAACTTAATAATCCTCAAACTGGTCCAGTTGGAACACGAGAAAAAAAGGTTCTATGAATGTTATGTTCTAGGAACAGCAGAAATCCCTCAAGTGGGAAAGCAGCTGTAGATGAAGGCATTAAGGAGTGTCTTTGTCACTAGGGCTGGGTATCGTCCAATGATTTCCTGAATCGATTACATTTGCAATTCAAAATCATTTTGGTTCAGGACATTTCAGTTCCAATACCAGTTAAGCTTGGATATAGAATTGATTGTCAGAGAAATTCTGCTGTAAATTCTACAAGCAAGAAGCAACCGTCAAATATTTTTTATTAAGCACCAGGCTAATGTCACTGACCCCCACAAAGTTTGTACTTTAAACTTTTTCCTTATGAATCCATGGTGAAAAGGCAATTATTAAAAGATTGATTTCTGGATTTTATTTATCCATATCAGATCACTCAAACATGTATTAATCAATATCAGATCACTCACAAAGATCATTTTTAATTGGAGAATCGATTGCCTTAACCCAGGTCTAGTCTTGACTTTGTTCGAGCTACTTAATAAATAGTTTTTATGGCATTGATTTCTCCCAGAGAATTTGACTTTGCACACAGTGGCTGTGTGTTTTGACAGCGGTCTATTCCCCAGAGGGAGTAAAGTGGTGCTCAGCAGTAGCTCCTCTCTCAGCTCTTAGTCTGCCTAGGATCTCTGGAGACTCTGTTTGTTCCAGCTCTACACAGATACAGTATACCATCATTAAAATGATCGCAATTCATTCTCAGGGGCTATGAATAAAACATGGTGAGTTGAATCACACTGAATGATACCAACGCTTTACCTTGCCATGACTTTATTTAGAATGATGTATTCATTTACCAGTTATAAAGTTACAGAAAAGTGCCCCAAGTATAATATTTGTACTGTAAAAATCATTATATACAGTATAGGTCAAAAGTTTGGGGTCACTTAGAAATTTCCACTGCACTCATTTGTAGACAGAATACCAGCTGAGATCAGTTGCATTGGGCAGCAGTTTTCACATTACATTATGTGCTTACATAATTGCAAAAGGGTTCTCCAATGTTTCCTCAGTTTGTTTTAAATGTGCTTTACAAATAAAGTTGGATTGGATAATTTAAAAAACTACCAGGTTGACCAAAGTGCTGAACATTGATATGATTATAAATACGAAAATAACAAAACTTTTAAAACTAAAAACGGACTAGAAAAATAAAATGCAGAATACAACTGTCAAGCAGGTTTAAAGGCCAATGAATAAAAGTGAGTTTTAAGTCGTGATTTAAAAATGTGAAGGCTGGGGGCCGATCTGACATGCAGAGGCCTCGGGGCCACGACTGAGAACAATCCCTCTCCCTATTTTTGAGCCGCGTTGTAGGGACAACAAGGAGGAACTGGTCAGCTGACCTTAACGAACTCAGACGAACGTGCAGCTTCAGTAGTCCAGCAATATAAGCTGGGGCTCGACCATGAAGAGCTTTACAAACACACAACAGAATCTTAATATGGATTCTAAAGCAAACCGGTAGCCAATGAAGGGAACAAGGACACTTGTAATGTGATCTCGTTTGGGAAGAACAGGTGTAATGGGATCTCGTTTGGGAAGAACGGGTGTAATGTGATCTCGTTTGGGAAGAACAGGTGTAATGTGATCTCGTTTGGGAAGAACAGGTGTAATGTGATCTCATTTGCGAGTGGTGTTAATGAGTCGAGCAACAGCAATTTGAACCCTTTGTAATTTGGAGAGGGAGGCCTGGTTAACACCTACATATAAAGCATTACAGTCATCCAGGCACATATGACAATCTCAAAATCAGTGAAAGCTAAAAATGGCTTCAGTTTGGTAAGCAGCCTGAGTTGAAAGAAACTAGATTTTAGAACAGAATGGATCTGCTTCTCTAGCATCTTAACACCAAGGTTGGTCACCATGGACTTGATGTAGGGTGTCAGGGCACCCAGGTCCAGCTGGGAGACGCCACGGCCACTACTGGGTCTGAATATCATGACTTTGATTTTACTTTCATTAAAATGTAAAAAGATTAAAGCCATCCAGGCTTTTATGTCATAAAAACAATCAAGCAGTCTTTTTAGGGAATTATCACCCTTACCTTTTATAGGCAAGGAGATCTGTGAATTATCTGCATAGAAATGGAAGCTGATGTGATGCTTCTTTAAGATGGAACCAAGGGGAAACAAATACAGAGAGAAGAGAATTGGCGCCAAAATAGAACCCTGAGGTACACATGTCAGTGGTGTACTAAAACTAACTTTGAACACTCTGTCTGATAGAAATGATCTACTACTCTAGTGCGGTGCCTTTAATCCCCACACTGTGCTCGAGACCAGAGATAAGAACACTGTTGTCTACAGTGCTGAATGTTGCTGTGAGGTCTAAAACCATAAGTATTGCTGAATCTCCAGAATCTGTTGAGATTAAAAGATCATTAAAAACTTTTATAAGTGCAGACACTATGCAAGAAAACTGCCTTCTTTAAAATCTAGAGCATTAAAGGATTTTTAGAGATCGGACGATAGTTTGCAAGAGTTAAGGTGTCCAGATTTGTCTTTTTGATGAGGGGCTGCACCACTGCCTCTTTATAACAGAGTGGCACATGACCAGAAAGAAAACTACTGTTAATAATTTCTAATATATTGCTAATAGTGTGCCACACCTCTTTAAAAAGACAAGGTGGTACAATATCTATAGTACAAATTGAGGGTTTTAAATGTGTAACAATATGAGTTAGGGCCGAGAGGGATACAGGCTGAAACCAAATGAACTGCTGCACGCCCATTGGAAATGGAAGGGTCAAAGGCTGGAAGTGAGATGCTAGCTCTAATGGTGGAAATCTTTTCCACAAAGAAGGGGAGACATTTGGGGCAGCTTATAGCTCACTCAGTAAGTGCGCTCGCCCCATGTTGGCTGAGTCACTGAGTCCTGCAGCAGCCCGGGTTCGAGTCCAGCCTGCGGCCCTTTGCTGCGTGCCATCCCCCATCTCTCTCCCCCTTTCACGTCTGTCCACTGTCTCTCTATCTAATAAAAAAGAAGAAGAAAAAAAAAACTCTTTCTGCTTTGTAGGTTGGGGGTTATGAAGGACAGAGTTGATTGTGCTAAAAAGAACGTGAGGATTATGGCAGTTTTTTTTCAATTACATCAGAGAGGTATTTAGCCTTTTCAGCTTTAACAGTTCTCTGGTAATTACACCAGCTATCCTTTAGGATATCCTAAAATACCTGCAGTTTATGTTTTTCCACTGGCGCTCAGCTTTCCTACACCTTTGCCTAGCAGCTCGAGTTAAGTCATTTATCCTGGGTTCAGAATTTGGTTTGGTGCAGTTATGTTGAGAATATTGTTAGATGTTTGGTAGATGGTAGATGTTTCATCATCTGTACCTAGACAAGCGGAGGGCCCTATAGTCTTCATAACACCATTGAACGTTTTGGGGAATTGGGCCGCAGTGGCAGGTTTAATCACCCTGCAGAGACGAGGGTGAATGGTTGCTGGTAATGAGCATTATAGATATTGCATTATCCCCCCCCCACCCAGATCAGCTGGTATTCTGTCTATAATGGAGTGGGATGGAAATTTGTAAGTGACCCCAAACTTTTGACTGGTAGTGTATAATGCATTATCAAATGCATATGTTGTTACATTTGCAGTTAAGTAACTGCATGGTGCATGTACTGTACACTGAACACTGCACTGACATTTATATTTGTCCATTTATAGATTGGGTTTGTGGATGAAATCATGCATGTTCAACTGTAGCCATAGTAACATTTGTTCGGCTTTCTCTCCCATCGACTAATGATTAGGGAACTCGTTGTCAGTGCATACTGTACATCGGCAAGCGAGACATCCTCATTCTTTCCTGTTCTGTAAGATTCAGTGGTGTGTGATGCATGAAGATAAAAATCAGTCTGACTGATGCGGTGGAGGACATTTGGGTGTATTCACGTATTTCTTTATTTATTTAAAATTGAAATTTTTTAAATTGACATCTTTTTAGTTTACACTTCAATTGTAAATGTGCCAGAGTTAGCATAAAAGCTAATTTTCATCTGTAGTCCCTTGGCAGTTCAACACATCTTATATTACATTAATAAAAAGAATGCAAGGAAGATAGAAAACAAATTAATAAAGAAGAAGAGAGAGGACAAAACATGAGTACAAAAAATGAAATAAAAAAATAAGTACAATACAAAGAAGGGCAGTACCTAGGATGAGGTAAAGCAGCTATTGATGATTGCAGTTTTGATTGTTTTTAATCCATCTCTTGAGTGTGATTTCAAATGACAGATATCTGGAGCTTTCTCTGAGTCTGGAAGGGGGAGGAGGGAGGGAGGGAGGGAGGGAGGGAGGGAGGGAGGGAGGGAGGGAACACTGTCCAAATGAAATAAGTTGTATTTAGTAGTAATATGGCATGGTGAAAGCTGGTTTTTGATCTAATGTTTTTAAAGTTAGCTTATAAAGGGGTTCTATTGGTTTAAGAGTTGTCATGGTTACTTGGGACCATCTTGTGAAACAGTATATGTGGGAAAGATCACGGCATGCATACGTTTGGCTGCCTCTGTGGTTAGATATGGCCTTATGTGTCTAAAGTTAGCCAGATTATATCTGATAGTATTATCAGATATAGACTAGTACTAGTAGTCTACTACTAGTAGACTCAGTAGTGAATGGAATCGAAGCACAGGGACAGACACGGAGCTGTAGCCGAGCCAAAGTAGAACACTTTTATAGGTCGTCAGGCAAATAAAATGCCGATACAGATAATGTGCCGGGCTATCCCTGCTCATGTGTCATCGCTCCGTTGCGTCTTCATATATGACTTTAGTTAGATTCACCAAATGCCACCTCAGGTGCTTTTGTTACTCATTTATTTTTAAATGTATTTTTTATAATTATTCTATGATTTTGAAGAAGAGGTAAATCAACCCTGTGAGTTCACTGAGAGACACTCCCATTGACAAGTGATTGTCAATCATCCCACACCTGGGGACACAGGATAGGCCGAGCAGAATGGATTTAACACCATTGTGTGTTCATGATTGAAATACTGTTGTTGAAGGTCCAGAGGGACCAAAACGTAAGTTTTCTTTAATAAATGGTGAGGCTGCAGCAAGAGCAGTGAGCAGGATTTTCTTTCTTCAAGTCTTTGTTTTTGTCCAACGCACCAGCACAGAAGAATTGTTTGCATGTGCTGATTTTTCTCTTTAAAAGTTAATTATTCTATTACAAGTGCCATTTTAAAATGTTTTTGTAAATCCACATCAGCCTTAAGTCTGCTATCATCTACCGTGCCTGCTTATTGTTTTCCTTGGTGCCCCATTCTGTGAAGAAGGCAAGGAGTACTAGCCAATCAGAGGCAGATTGGGGTGTGTCTTCGCGGAATGCAGATGAGAAAATGGGAAAATCAATCAAACCAGCATAAACAGCCTGTGCTCCTGCCAGTGACTGTGAAGAGGTCTGTTGGCATGTGGATGGTAACATTTGGCTGACCCCTGTTCTATGACCTGATGATTAAATCATGCAGAACCTGGGCTAAAGAAATGGTGCTGCTGTTCCGTGTTTGATGCAGAAATGACGGGACACAGATTAGTTGGCATCCCTTTACTTACTGAATTGAGGGGATTGTTGAGAGCAGTCATATTTAAAAAGTACTTGAAAGCAATACTTGAGTATCTGATAAGATGCTTATCCTACCAGAAAATGACTTTTGTAGAAGTTAAAGAGTCACCTTTAGTGCTCACATTATGCTCATTTTCAGGTTCATAATTGTATTTAGTAGGGTTGGGATGATTCGTCGACGTAGTCAAAAACATTTTTGCAACCAGTTCAATCAGTGTATTATGTTAAAGTGTCTGTAGCTTCCTGCCAGTGAGGGCCGCCACACCGCAGCAGACTCGCTGTGACAGACCATAGTAAAGTTGGTTTTATAGTGAAAGGTTAAACCGCAGAATTGATTTTTTGAATGTGTTGAATATCCAACGTCCAATATAAAACCAACTTCACCATGGTCTGTCACAGCGAGTCTGCTGCGGTGTGGCGGCCCTGCTTCCCAGCAAGGACTGGAGCGACTGAGCTGCCCTGTGAGGGAGGAAGAGGAGGCTGCAGATTCAGAGAGAGGGACAGAGGCAGGATCAGGAGGAGGAAGATGACAGGGAGGAAGAATAGGCTGCAGATTCAGAGAGAGGTAGAGAGGGATCAGGAGGAGGAAGATGACAGGGAGGAAGAGGCCAGTTGTAAGGCCCATTTGTTAAAATAATAAGAATATATAGTGGTGGTGGTGGCGGCGCAGTGGATATGACACATACCTTTAGTGTGGGAGGTCTTTGGACTTTTTCACTTTGTAAACCTATAACGTGCACAAAAAATATATATAACACAATAAAGGAAAGAGGAAAAGCCAAAAAGCATAATATTGGCACTTTAAGTAAGTCTTTTGTAATGTATCTAATATTTACTGTACTTCAGTATCAAAAGTAATTAAATATACTTAATTATTAGTAAAAGTTATAAAAAAAACAGTTTATGAACATTGTTGCTTCCTCATAGTGAAGCATAATATTCAGGATTTCCACACCTTCTTAAACATCAATTATTTTCATATTTTGAGGAAAATTCTTTCACTCAAACGTATGAAAACATTACGGCCACAGGTCTGTTACATTGTCTTTACCACTGTCTTCGGTTGTGGGGTGGGGGTGGGGAATCATCGTCTGTTATATTGGCAGCAGAGCCTGCATTTATTATGCTTCTTCCTATTTAGTTTTGGTGCTTGGCAACAAACGGCATTACATCACCAGCTGGAATGGAGCGTGCATTAACTTCTTATCTAGGCGCAGGGATTCGACAAACTGCTTTTTTGCAGTCAAACTAATTTCTCCTGTTGTTACTTTGTAGTAACGAGTTATGAAGATGCTCAGAGGGAATGTATCGGATTGAAAGTAAAGATTTTATTTAGGAAATGTAGCGGAGTAAGTCAACGTTTACAGATAAATAAATGACCAAGTAAAGTACAGATATATATAAATAACACTGGAAGTCCTGAGTTTTGTTGATGGGTATTTAATATTACTTTTTATTTTTCATAATACACAAACGGATAAGACAAAATACATATGTTTCTCTAAGTGAAAGCTGTGTCGATTCTTTTGTTGTTTTGTGTCTTTTAGTTCCTACCTACACTGCAAGTGGGCCACTCTGGAAGAGCTGGAGAAAGATCCCAGAATCCATCAGAAGATTAAACGCTTCAGGACCAAGCAGGCCCAGATGAAACACCTGTTCACCGAGGTAACGGCTAACATTTTCTGCTGTTTACGGTCCTCATCCACTGTTCAGGTCTGGATCGGAGCCTAATCTCCTCATTTTGAGTCATGCTGGACGGATTTGTAATTGATAATCTAGCAGAGCTATTAAGCTGTTAGGAAAATGCCTAATAGATGGGACATGCTGGCTAATAATTCACAACAGTGTCATCCAGTGCTGCTGCCAAGTGTTTAAAGTGTTGTAAAGGGTCAGCAGGTTAACTCTAACATGCTGTAACCAAGGCAACACCTTGACATTGAAGCATAATGTGGCCTTTACTACATAATTTCAGGTTTATGGAAGGGTCCCTTATCAGAGTGCATTGTTTGCCTCTATCAAAGTCAAGATAAGTTTCATTTATATAGATTAAAATCAACAGATTGCTTTACAGTTGATACAACTTGGGGGATAAAACAACAGAGGGTTGTGTCCTGTCTTTGAGAACGACTTACTGTACAATATGTGCCATACATAGAAAAATCCCAGTGGTAGAATATTGTGTGGAGAAACAGATCTACACTGTTTAAGTAACTTGAACGCCTCGCCAGCCTCATGCTGCATTCAAAGTTATTGTAAAATACCCTTTTCCCATCCAGTGGTTGATTTTGTCATTTAACAGGAATTTACTGGTGTAATAAGGAAGAGGCTCGATATTTGGTCACATTTTACATACGACAGTGACAAAAATCTGAATGTGTCATAACTATTTGACTGAAATGTTTTTTCAGAAATAATCTGTGAAATAATTTATAAAAAAATATATTTTTTTAATATATAAATGCATATATAAAAAAACAAGTGTTTTGACTAAAACTTGACTAAGATACATTGAGAAAAAAAGATATGTGAATGACTAAATAAGATTAAAACTAACAAGGACATTTGGCACAAGACCAAGACTAAATTAAAAATGGGTGACAAAATGAACACTATTCTATACTAAATTCCAGATGTCTGTTACCTTCCTCTGTCTCTGTGTTGGCGGTCTAACCTGTGGCTGATTTCTGAGGACTATGGTTACCTGGTCCTGAGATCTCTGCAGGGTAAATCCAGACAGCTAGCTAGACTATCTGTCCAATCTGAGGACTATGGTTACCTGGTCCTGAGATCTCTGCAGGGTAAATCCAGACAGCTAGCTAGACTATCTGTCCAATCTGAGGACTATGGTTACCTGGTCCTCAGATCTGATCTCTGCAGGGTAAATCCAACAAACAACCTTTGAATATACCAGGGAGGCTACGAGAAGCTAACACAACAGACTTGCTCGCGAAGCAGCACATTGTCTCCCCCCCCCCATATATTACTATATCCTAACAAAGAAAGAAACAGCCATTTCTTTTAGTCCAGTATCTCCAACAACTGTACATCCGAAGCCTTTACTGAAACTTCTGCTTGACATCAACAGCGGCAGTTGTTCACAATAGAGCGTGCATCATTGGCACATGCACAGTGGGTCACATAGCATATAAACTCCCCCCAAAACAGTCAAAAAAACAAACACTCCTGTCTTTCAACACATTTCACAGATAAACAGGTTTAAAGTTGCAACTTGACTATGATACGATGAAACATAAAACATGAGGTCAAATCTGAAGGAACAGACACAACTCCATCAAACTGATTGGATCTCTGGTAGAGTTCAGATTCTCTGCCCACGGGCCGGGTCGGACCGGTATTTACAGCCACTATCCTCTGGCGGGCTGGGCCGAGCCCTTGATCAGGCTTTTTTATATATATATATAATTACTTTATTAGCATAATTGGGTGGGGAGAAAGCCATGCCTTCCAGTGGTGAAGGACAGTATTAACTAGGTGCCCGAGACAAGAAAGTCTCCTTTATGGTTCCAGGGCTTTGATCATGCTGCTGCCTTGATCTGTTACCCACACTATTCAGATCTATCCGGATCCATTCCCTTCTGAAATTAAACAAATAACTCAGTTTACAGGCTTTGTCCTTGATACTTTTTCATTAAGATCATTCTAAACAGATTTCTGTAGTTCAAACAACTCTGAATTGTCGTTGAGAACGTCAGTAACGGTTCACGTATTAAATTGTCAGGTTTAAATCAGACTCGGGCTCCTAATTACAGTTAATGTGTCTCCGGTTTTGTGTGTCTGTGTCGGACACAACGTGCAGGGGCTCGGGTATGGTCGGGCTCAATCTAAGCTCTAATCTCTGGGAGGTGTGATCCAAAAAACACACCTGCTGTTAGCTCTTCTCGCCATAGGAGCCGCCAAAGAGAACCAAATGGAGATCGTTTGTCCTTGAAAAATGAATAATCAAGTCATTAATCATTAATGATCATTTAAGGGGTGGCAGTAGCTCAGTCCGCAGGGAGTTGGGTTGGGAACCGGAGGGTCACTGGTTCAAGTCTCCCGTACGGAGTGTGGACTGGTAGCTGGAAGGATTGCCAGTTCACCTCCTGGTGCTCTTGAGCAAGGCACCGATAACCCACTCGCAGCCCCCCCACTCTGACATCTCTCCATGAGTGCATGTATAGGACCTGGGGGGTCATGTGTGTGTAGTTCAGGCCTGTGTGTAATAACAATTGTAATTTCCCCATAGGGGATCAATAAAGTGTCTAAATTAAATATAAATTAAATTAAAATAAAATGACAAATAATTACATTAATATTATTACAATAATCAACGGCCTCCTCTGTTTTTATGTTTCTTGGTCATTTTCCAGCTCTGCACAGACTATTTGCTTTATCAAAGTGCCCCGATTAATAATCAATAACTCCCTCTCCATCTCTCTTTTTCCCTTTTTCTAGCCCGATGAGGACTTATTCAACCCAGACTATATAGAGGTGGACAGAGTGCTGGAGGTGGCCGTTACCACGGATACTGAGACCGGAGAGGTACGCAACACATAAACACAGACGCTGTCTCACAGCAGGGTTTGTCTGCTCTGAAAACGGTTCTTACTGAAGGTCCTCAGCGTCGTGGTGCACTCTTACTGGGCATTCACACCAACAGAATGGATCCAGTGATTTTCTGTCGGGTGGTGTGGAGGAGGGGTGTCAATGAAATGGCCCATTCATGTGTTACAACAAAGAACATGTAGCCTTTATATTTTACAACTACAGTTTTCCGTCAGATAAATGTTGAAGTTTCCGCAGCTTATTTCACAGGGGGAGAGCGTGAGACATAGGGAGGGCTTTGTTGTCGCAGGAAACATTCAGCTATTACACAAACCTCCGGGAACTTCACCCACATAGGGTTTAAAAACGTTTTTGTGGCAGTGATAGAGGCAGTGATGTTTCCCGTTTCCTGTCCGAGACTCTCACCCCCCCTCACAGACAGGTCTAATCTCAGTTACGTGATTGGCCACCGCACCGTGACGTGGGGTTGCGTTTCCCCAAAAGTTGAGCCAGTCTCAACTTTTCGCCATAGACCCGCTGCGTCTTTTTTATTTAAAAAGAAACTTTTCTCTGTTTGTTCATATCACTTTAGTTTTATTGCTGCAAAATGGGACAAACTGACCAACACATATACAATAAAAGATCCATACTTGGAGCCTGTGTATCAATACAGTATTGCCACTGAAAATATCGCGATACTATGCTGTATCGATTTTTTTCCCCTAGTAGTGAGAGAAACAAAGTGTCTCCCCTTTTCTTTCTGACCACTGTGGGACATCTGCAGCAGGGGAAATTAACCCTCTCCTTGATTTCATGTTGTTTATGGAGAAGGAGAACCAGGAGTAGGGGGAAATACAACGCTACCAAACCACTGCAGAGCGACGTGCGTTGTGTAGTTTTTTTCGAGAGGTGCATGCCGTAGGGTCGGTATCTCCACGTACCATAGATGTAACGCCGAAGCATTAATTACGCTTTAGTCCTGCGGCACACACCCACCCACCCAGCCACCATGTGTTTGTGTGTGTTGTTGCAGGAGGTGACACATTACCTGGTTAAGTGGTGCAGCTTGTCCTACGAGGAGGCCACGTGGGAGCTGCAGGAGGACCTGGACCCGGAGAAGATCAAAGAGTTTGAGGGCATCCAGAAACTGCCACCAGACCTCAGACACATGGTGAGGACAAATCCAATAGTAGTCGAGTACAAAGGAGAAGAGAATTAAAACTGTAGGTTGATCCAGCATTGAGTACAATCCAAACGTGACTACGACACGGGTTCAGTTTCGGAGACACATTTCAGATTTTTGTGCAATATTAATAATGTGATTATAATCAATCAGCACACTTAAAAGTCCAATGACATGGTGCTCTTTGTATGCTTTTATATGGCCTTAGTGGTCCCCTAATACTGTATCTGAAGTCTCTTTTATATAGACCTTAGTGGTCCCCTAATACTGTATCTGAAGTCTCTTTTATATAGACCTTAGTGGTCCCCTAATACTGTATCTGAAGTCTCTTTTATATAGACCTTAGTGGTCCCCTAATACTGTATCTGAAGTCTCTTTATATAGACCTTAGTGGTCCCCTAATACTGTATCTGAAGTCTCTTTATATAGACCTTAGTGGTCCCCTAATACTGTATCTGAAGTCTCTTTATATAGACCTTAGTGGTCCCCTAATACTGTATCTGACAACGCTGTCTGGAATCAGTATGCCCGTTATTTAAACATAATGTAACTTTGAAGTATGGTCAAATAGTTCCCAGTGAATATAGTGTTTTTTCTTGAAATGTCCACCCCTATTAACAATGCATGGTTACTGTAGCGCTCAACCTCAGATATAACTTGATAATCAGTATACATCCATTATTCACCCATTAGCTGGTTCAGGAGAAGGGGTTGTTTTGCCCTTTTCTTTTCGTCCTTTTCAGTCAGCGCGGAAGCTGCAGTACCATTTGCTTGGAGCAGATAACCTAACATTTGCTATGTGTATTGATTACTTATTTCTGTGAGTGAATTTACAACAACTGTGTCTGTTTTTGTGGCTCTGTTGCTAGAAGATGATGCCTTTATTCTTAATACCAGCCACAAAGATCTGATTGGCTTGGTTGCTCGGGGAACAGCTGTCAAAGAGCTGAAAAGATATGCAGATGTGGGCGAGGATTGAGATGTCTGGGACCAGACTATCTTAGATAATCAGTGAGCACATTCACAAGTGTTTGTGGCTAGGTGTAAGAAAAAGAGAAACTGCACAACACCACAACAACAACGTTGTGTCTTTATATTTAATCTCCAACCCTCCCTGCAGAACAGACAAACCTTTTCTGCCCCCATATCTGCTGCCACGCACCCTCAAATTCACCATCTTGGCCTTGTTTTCTTTTCCCCTGCTAATGAGTGCAAACACAATCAGTGCTGTGAGGTTTTCTTTCTTCTCCAGCTCTGCTGCATCCCATCTGCTTCTGGGTTTGTTTTGGAGGTGACACTGAGGTTTGGAAAACCCTCCCAATCAAATCCATGTCAACCTCAGTTTCAGTTTTGTGACCCACAATCCTCTACACATCTGGGCTTCACTGTTTCCCGTGGTCATTTGATCGGTACACAACAAAATGGCAATTGTTGTTAGTAACCATCAGTGGGTCCGTAAACTGTGTCGCAGCTTGCTGGGAGGAGAGCTGCCCAACACAGCTCGGGCGATGCTCTCGGAGCTGCAGGGAGGGACAATAACATCCAGCAGACCGCTTACGTCAGACCCAACCCGCGGTTCAGCTCATTCTCTGTAACTGATGCAGCATAAAAGCACGGTGGAACCAGCAAGCCAGCCGGCGATGCTAGCTGGCTCATGTTAGCTTGCTAACTCCTCTTTAACATTACCCCTCACCACATCGTTCACAAAAAAAACTTTTGTGGATGAAGCATGAAGTGGGCGCATAATTCAGAGGTGTACGGCCACGTGCTGTCACAGCTTGAAGAGCCTTCGTGCTGGAAGCAACAGCTGTGGTGACGTCATTTTATGGCGTGCACACGTCACGCCGGGGAGATCGCAGCTACCATAAACCTCGCTGTGGTGTAAGCAGAACAGAGAGGTTTGGGGCTCCTGACCAGTCTCACTGAACATTTACTTTGCTGGATGTTGAATACTTTAACATAACTCCTGAAAGAAACCTACGCAAGTGATTCTTGCTCTTTAGCGGTTATTCATTTCAAAACTAGTGTTATCACATGAATATTTTTATATTATGAAATTATATTATGCCTCTGGGTTTATTTATGTATTAAGTGTTGTATGTATGTATTGTGCTGTCATTTTATTGGACCATGAGTCCGTAATAACGTTCTGTTAAAGTCTCTGGCAACAACACTCTGTTGCACTACTGATTTTATTATTTGTCCTTTCCATCTCCAAAATGGCAAACCAAGTCATTTCCTTTATCTCCTTTCTGATTTATCTGGGGAAACAAATAGTTTTATAATAATTCTCTTATGTTGGATAAAATTTGTTGTGTGGAGGAAACCTATATTTAATATTGGTTATCATAGTGTTTAAATAATAATAATAATAAACCAGCACAAGTTGCCAGTCACATTTTGTTTGGTAATTATCAGTGAAATTGAAAGAGTAAATGGTGAAATCACTAGTCGATGGAATAATATTAATATGTGTGTGTGTGTGTGTTTATATTGCAGGAGCGTCCTCCTCCGGAGAAATGGCAGAAGTTGGACCACTCCAGAGATTACCGGAATGGAAACATGCTCAGAGAATACCAGTTAGAGGGAATGAACTGGTTACTGTTCAACTGGTACAACAGGTGAGTACTGCACACTTCAGCTGTAACAATTCCAAATGTTGTTGTTGCTGTACGATTGTCACTGTAATGTAGTCTTGCATTGCCAGAACCTCCTCCGCAGCACTGTGGCTAGTCCCCACAGCATTCTGGGAAAGGAGAAAAACGTGCTCTGGTTTATCGGCATTCCTTTAAACCAATCACAATCACATGGGTGGTGCTAAGCGCCGGATGGAACAATGGTGCTGCTGCAAAATAGTCTCAGGAAGGAAGTTGTTTTGGTGGAACACGAGTACGTTCAAAAGTGTTCAGATTGGACAGATAGTCTAGCTAGCTGTCTGGATTTACCCTGCAGAGATCTGAGGACCAGGTAACCATAGTCCTCAGACTGGACAGATAGTCTAGCTAGTGTGTTTGTTTTCCTGGAGGAACTGGTTAACCATGGTCCTCATAAATCCACCAGAGTTTAATCATCATAAATCCTGGAAGTGGAACGTTGTGTATATAGACTGTTATTTGACCAAAGTAATGTAATGACACAAATACACATACATCCACAAAACAACTGTTTATTATCATAAAACATTTTTTCTAACTATATCCCCCCTTTGTCATTTTTTTTGCTATGAATGTGTATAGGGTTAAGTGCCAACAACTAACAATTGAAATAAAATATATAGTCCGACCAGTAATCAATTATATGATAACAATTTGGCACATGTAAACAAAATCAACAATTACCAGTCTGTCATACAACTTAAGAAACCTGCTTTGTAAAAAAACAAACACATTTGACCAAAGTTATTATGCCAAATCAAATTTTAAAATGAAAAGTTGCACAAAGACTCATGTCTCGTAGACTTATACAAAAGTAACCGCTCTCACTCATCACATATGACCTGCTAGACGTGTGTGGTGGTGTCTGTTATGTGCTAAACCCTGGCCTCTGCCTCAGTTTTCTTATTTCGCTGTGTTCGGGACGTTTCTGGGCATTGACCTCCTACATAAAAAAAAGTAGCAAGCAGGTGTCAGATTATGAGCACCAACCCAAGGGGAAGCTGCGAAACAGGCGCACACACAGCGCCGCAAAACACCAAGCGGACAAAGCTTGTTCTGAAACGAGACTGAATCTTGGGTTGACTTTCTCCTGCTGTCGAGCAACATAACCCCCGTTAAGCAGGGGGAGGAGGACGCAACTTTGAATATTGTGTTTACAAACCGCAACTGACAAATCCTCCTCCTCCTGCCTTTAGGCGTATCTAAGAGTTCATGGTTGCTGTAATTCTCCCCCCTCATCCATATTTGCCACAAAGTGATCCCTTCTTAAAGCAGTTTCAAAAATCTACAGTGCTTGTTCTGTGAAAAGATACATTTTAAAGTAGAGTCTGAGTTAGACAGATAATGTGAGTATCTTCCAAAGTTAGTAAGAAATTCTCTCTCAGTGCCCCAAAGGATATTGAGCCACAGCAGAGGGATGGTAACACAAAGAGGATGTTTTGTTACTGTAATTTCTATCCAGTTCGGACTGCTGATGCACAAAATTAGCTTCTATTTAACTTTGGAATGTTATATAGCAAAAAATGATGATTGTGGATTTTTTTTCCATTATCAATTACAATGAAACTGCATTAGATGGGTCTTTGTGGCCAGTATTGACAGGAGAAACAATTACAGCACACAAAGACTTTGTGTGTGTGTGTGTGTGTGTGTGTGTGTGTGTGTGTGTGTGTGTGTGTGTGTGTGTGTGTGTGTGTGTGTGTGTGTGTGTGTGTGTGTGTGTGTGTGTCTCATCTTTGAACACGTCATAGAACATCCTAACGCCACATTATTATTTAATGTAGATAACAGTATTACAAGACTTTTTTTTAAATATCTAGTGGTAACTCTTTTGAAAGGTGGACGGTTTGTCATCAAATGTAGCGTTTTTACTTGAAACCTCTACAACTTACTCATGTTTGAAGACACAGGGTTAATATAAAAATAGAGCAGACAAGTATGTTTACACAAATGGTAATGTAATGATTATTTAATTTTTTTTATTAGTAATGATTATGGCAGACCATAGTGCTCCCCTTTGACCTCTCTTGCTTTCTCACACTGTCCTTGCTTGTCTTCCTAGAAAAAACTGCATACTGGCCGATGAAATGGGACTGGGAAAGACCATCCAGTCCATCACCTTTCTGTACGAGATCTTCAGCATGGGGATCCGCGGGCCCTTCCTCATCATCGCCCCCCTGTCCACCATCACCAACTGGGAGAGGGAGTTTCGCACGTGGACGCACATGAACGTCATTGTGTACCACGGATCGCAGATCAGCCGGCAGATGATCCTGCAGTACGAGATGTTTTACAGAGACCCACAGGTAATCTTTGGGGGGAGTGACCAATTATCAGCCTGGCCAATTAACGGATTAGCAGATTATCTGTATTGGTGAGTTTTATTAACCGATAAAATTAATTAAATAAAATGTGCGCCACTCTGGCTCCGCTCTGTACACTTCTCCACTGGGCAAAACTGTGCTACGTTCCGGCTGCCTCCTCCGCCGTGCACCATACCACGCCAGGAGCCTCTTAAAAGCAGAGCGCCTTGCTGCCTGACTCGCAGTACTGTACTTTACACAGCAATCACGTGTTTATTAAGCTAGTATCTACCAAGGGGTAAGTGAGTCTCCACAAAGTGTATCTCCTATGGAAGCTCCATTACCTTGTATCTCACATTATGGCCCTGTAGCAGGCGCTTTTGTGAAAATAGGCTGTGTCAAAACCACGCGACTTCTGTCGCACAGTAGAGAAATTACTGTACAGAAACAAGAAGCTTGCAGGTAGTTTGGACTTACATTTGCTATTTAGGTTTATTACTAATGTTAACTAGCATGTTAGTTAGCAGTAATTAGCCTGTGTCTATGTTCATGTTAACTAGCATGTTAGTTAGCAGTAATTAGCCTGTGCCTATGTTCATGTTAACTAGCATGTTAGTTAGCAGTAATTAGCCTGTGCCTATGTTCATGTTAACTAGCATGGTAGTTAGCAGTAATTAGCCTGTGCCTATGTTATTGCCTAACACACAGCTACCAGAAGACTTCCAGCTTTCAGACAGGTTGCTCACGTCACATCTACGTCTTCAAGCTCAGTTGGAGGCTGCGCAGTAACGCTCAGCATCACTGGGACAGAGCTTCTAATAGACTTCACTGGTCTCTGTTGGAAGTCTACGGCGTGTGTGCATTAATTTGGTATCTGCCTTCCACTCCAAGCACTCCTACAGTTAAACTCCATGCCTTCTCTTTTCTGGTGTTTTCTGGTTCAAAAATGTAATATTATCTTTTTTAAACCTCCAAAATGAATCACTTGTTGTCCATGGTGATGTAGAGGAGACATATACAATATTAGGTTTTTTGTCTTGGGAAATTGACAGGATGCTATCGCTGTTTCACTTTCTGCCTGGCTGTCTGAATGGCCCGCGACTCACGTGAAAATAGACCTGGCACATTTCTTTAGTGGAGCAAGAGGCGCTTCACGTGGGTCGCAGCACCTCTGGAACGTAGCGCAGACGTGCCCAGTGGAAAGTAGGGGTAAACAGTTCAAATAGTTAGCTAAAAGTACTGGATAAACGGTTCAAATAGTTAGCTAAAAGTACTGGCTAAACGGTTGAAACGTTCAGCTTCACTCACATTTAGTAGTAGTAGGCTTGCTGAGCAAACCAACCTAAATATGTCTAGTTCTGTTGTATACACACAAAAAAAAACACAATGTCCACTTTTACATAATAGTGTTGGAAACCACTACTGTATGCAGTTGCTTGTTCTGACTTTGGCCTTCTGCAGATATCCTAGGGGAATTTTGCTCATGCCTGGTGGATTCACCCATTCAGCGTTTTTTTTAGGAGGCATTTAATGTTTTAACAGTTATGAATATCAGAGTGAGGCGTGACATGCAACGCAGCTGCATGATATCCATCCCTAGAACCTGATCATTTAAATGTTCCTTCCTTAGGGTAACACTATCCCAGGTGTGCTGAAGTTCCACGGGGTGATCACCACCTTCGAGATGATCATGGCTGACTCTCCGGAGCTGAAGAAGCTGCACTGGCGCTGCGTGGTGATTGACGAAGCCCATCGCCTGAAAAACAGGAACTGCAAACTGCTGGAGGGACTCAAACTCATGAACCTGGTGTGTGTGTGTGTGTGTGTGTGCGTGTGCGTGTGCGCGTGCGCGTGCGCGTGCACGTGCGCTGTGTTTTTGAAATGTCAGGTTGTGTGAGTCACTCTATATTGTACGTATACCTGCAACCTCAGATAGATTTAACGCTTGAAAACCCATTTAGTCCCATTGTGACCAAGCAAATTGTATCAGAAGTCAGAGTTTTACAAAGTTTTCAGAAAAGTATAACTGTACGCAATCCTCTGCCTTCCTCTACTATAGTAAACACACAAATTATGCAGACATCAGACAGTGTGTAAGTGTGAGATGAATATAATGTACAGTACCTTTTTATGTTTGGCATTGCAGCTGTCGGAATTAGCTAATTGTTGTTGATGTGTGGTCCCGTGTTTCTAACAGGAACACAAGGTTCTGCTGACAGGGACCCCTTTGCAGAACTCAGTGGAGGAGTTGTTCAGCCTGTTGAATTTCCTGGAGCCGCTGCAGTTTCCATCCGAAAGCACCTTCCTGGAAGAATTCGGAGACCTCAAAACAGATGAACAGGTATGTTAAGATAAGGGTTTTCATGTATATACAAGTAGTTGCAGTGCATCATATGATTTTAGCAAGGGTCAAAGTGAAAAGCAGCTACAGGAAGATGTGGTGTTTGTATAGAATGCATCCTGACATTGCTTACTTTTTCACTGTCCCTGTGTTGTGTTGCTTGGGATCAGCTCTCAGCTTTTTCTTTTCTCAAAACAAACTTTTAGTTTGGACATGAAGTGGCTTTTTTTTCCAGACAAGAAGAAAAAAATCTGTACATAACATTTGCATTTCTATCACATTCACATCCCCTCCTGTGTTCTCTGCGACAGGTGAAGAAGCTTCAAGCCATTCTGAAGCCCATGATGTTGAGAAGACTGAAGGACGATGTTGAAAAAAACCTGGCGCCTAAACAAGAGACCATCATAGAGGTATGTTTTCGATGTTTAAATTAACACTAAGCTCTTTCCATCAGAATTACTAGTCTTCAGTCAATACTGGGGAATGTTTCTTTTGTGCTTAGTCGCAGAATATGATTGTGTTTGTACATATAAGTACAATAGATGAATTGTCAGATGGATTCAGTATTGTCCAATATTCTACTTTGGAAACTAAAATCTAAATTTATATATATATATATATATATATATATATATATATATATATATATATATATATATATATATATATATATATATATATATATATATATATATATATATATATATATATATATATATATATATAAAATATTAGCAGCCTGTATACTAAAAACAACTTGTTTCCTCCTGGTGTCCCTGCAGGTGGAGCTGACCAACATTCAAAAGAAATATTACCGGGCCATCTTAGAGAAGAACTTCTCCTTCCTGTCCAAAGGAGCAAACCAGCACAACATGCCCAACCTCATTAACACCATGATGGAGCTCCGCAAGTGCTGCAACCACCCTTACCTTATCACAGGTAATGCACGCACGCAAATTGCACGCACGTAGGCAAAAACTACATGCTATGCTCTGATTTGAAGCAGTAGTCCAGCTATTGTCAACTGGCGGCCCGCGGGACACATCCAGCCCGCCAAAGCTTTCAGTCCAGCCCGCAGAATAATTATGAATTCAGAAAATATGAAGAGGAAAAAATGTGTTGAGGTATTTAGCATTTCAAGCATTTACAGCAGGTAACATTACACAGGTAGACACCCCCCCTGTATTTGCATCTCTATTCACATTCTGCCGGGATTCTGTACAGCGATACACACACACAGCTGAGCTGAGACACAACACGCAGTACCTGACTGGGAACGAGACAGAGAGGATTAGCACAGGCTTGTTACTGTAAGGCTACAATAAAACCTTTGAGTAAAAAGTCAATACATCAGGCATAAACATGTAGGAAGTGATATTTCAATCTGCTCTGTCTGCTCAGTCCACTCATCCACCGTGCTGTTTTACACAAACACAATTTTTTACAAACAAGCTAGAACAAAAGCTGGTGGTTTGTAGTCTAAGTCTAATCTTAGAAACTTATTTGGTGTCTAACCGAACCATTGTCTCCGCTGGAGCGGTAAATCTAAGGATACATTATAGGACCAAAACATATGCACGTGGCTACTTAATATTAGAGATGTTCCGATACCATTTTTTACCTCCCGATACCGATTCCAATACTTGTGCTGTGGGTATCGGCCGATACCAAGTACCGATACCAGTGTGTTTAAAAAAAAAAAACAAAAAAAAAGATCATACTGCACATGCATGACTGTGATATTATTATCATTGTGGTAAGGCCTGGCTCAGGTTCAACACTTTGTAAAACATGAATTAATCCAGCAAATGGAACTACTATCTTCCTACCATTCACCAGTGCATCACACTTGACAGCAGCCCTTCATGCACCACCAGTTGGAGAGTGTGTGCGAAGCATCCCAAACTTGGTACATCCATCTCGTCCATGGCTTTCTTAATGTTGCTAGTGTTGTCGCACAAAACAACATGAACGTTGGACTTGGGATTTTCCACTGTACTAGCATCCCCTCAATTGGGTCGGCAATTAACGTGCCAGTATGTGACCCTCGGAACTCGTTGGCGTGCAGCATCGCACCTCGAGGGGTAAATGTTGACTCTCTGTCCACCCAGTGTGACATTAAACTTAGCTAAGACATGGGGCACACGTCGTAGCTCCAAATGTCCGTGGTAAAGCGGATTGCATGCACGTCTTTCATACACGAAATGTGGTCCCTAACTGTCTCGTATAATTTGGGTAGCGCGGTTTTGTTAATTCACGGAAGAGAGGAGGAGGGGACGGGAGGAGGAGGAGGAGGGAGGGGCAAGCTAGTCTTGTTTTGTTTGAAAATACTTTGAACGTCAACAAGAGGTAACGTCACCCTACATTGCTTAGAGCACCTTTAATGACACAGTTATAATGAGGCATTATAACCCTCTACGACAGTTACATGTGTTCAACCAACAGGGGTCAAAACAAAGAAAGCAAGACACTGGTGATAATGAAAGGGAATGAATCTCTCCCCTGCCTTTCTCTTACTTTCTTTCAGGAGCGGAGGAGAAGATTCTGGAAAGCTTCAGGAAGTACCACAGTCCAGACGCGCTGGACTTCCAGCTGCAGGCCATGATCCAGGCAGCTGGTAAACTGGTGCTGATCGACAAGCTGCTGCCCAAACTGCTGGCCGGGGGACACAAAGTCCTAGTCTTCTCCCAGATGGTCCGCTGTCTGGACATCATGGAGGACTACCTCATACAGAGACGGTGAGGAGAGAGAGAGAGAGAGTGCAGAGGGAGGTTGGCAACAGCAGAATGGAGATTTGGGAGAAATGAACAAAGAATGTGAAGCCACGTTTAGCAGAATGGAGTAATATGGAAAGTTGTTTTCACCCTTGATAGGGTCCCATATTGTAAAAAGTGAGATTTTAAATACTTTTTTGATTGTAAAGGAGTCTAGGTGCTCTATAAATACTATAAAATTATCAATATTCTCAATCCACAGAGAAATGCACAGAACCCGTATTTAGAATATGTGCCTTTAAATGAGTCGTCAGCACTTCTATACGGTTGTGATGTCACAACTATACTACATATAGTTAGAAAGAACCACTACAGTACTGTTACAGTCATTCCCTGGCTGCAGTGGCAAGCACAGAGAGTGCAGATGCTTAAGACCCGGAAACACTAGCCAATCAAATCAGACTGGACTTTTTACGAGGAGGGCTTAAAAAGAATCAAGAGCGTTTCTGACAGAGGGAGAATGAAGGTAAATTCCGACACAGTATGTGAAAAATAATGTGTTCTTTGAACAAGAATGTAAACGTGTTCTAGTAGAAACCCAAAATACAAGTATGAACCTGAAAATAAGCAAAATATGGGACTCAGTTCTGACCTGCGGACTTTTGCTACATGCCATTTCTAATCCTAAACTGTCCTGTCAAATAAATGCCCAAAAAAGAATATATTTTTTTAAAGATTGTATTTTTGGGTATTTTTAGGCCTTTATTTTAGGACAGCTGAATAAATGAAAGGGGAGAGAGAGGGGGAATGACATGCAGCAATGGGCCACAGGTTGGAGGCCCAGGTGTCTCCAAAAATAATATTTAAAACATGTACGCATTTCTACATGTTTTCTCCAGCTACACGTACGAACGCATTGACGGCCGCGTGCGAGGGAACCTGCGGCAGGCGGCCATTGACAGGTTCTGCAAGCCCGACTCGGACCGCTTTGTTTTCCTGCTGTGCACCCGAGCCGGGGGGCTGGGAATCAACCTAACGGCTGCAGATACCTGCATCATCTTCGACTCGGACTGGAACCCCCAGAACGACTTGCAGGTGAGCAGAGAGCTTGGAGACATGGCCAAAAAGGTTTAGCTATAGGTGGATAATACTGTAGTTCTACTGAAGAGACCAGAATACCAGGAGAGCTATCTAAATTCCACTTTCTTTTGACTGTGTGAAGCTGCTGCTCTGTTAGCCGTTTACTTATGATTCCTTTTGGCATTGCAATATTTGACAAAAGGTGGCTTCAAACGGTGACTTTGTCTCGAATGATTAACGTGAGCATGCACACCGTGGGTATGAATCTTTGCCACAATTTTGATGCAATTAAGGTTTCCATTTCTTTAATTGAATGGCATTTATCAAAATTGTTCTTATTTAATGGTTGACACTGCTCTTTGTTGGTGCTTGAACCTTTCAGGTGGGAGACAAATAGGTTTTTGTCCTCCTTACTAGCCTATTAAATATAATGTATATAGTAATGTATTGCCCCTGCAATACAGTATGCAGCCTTATGTTTCTTATCAGGCACTGTCATGAAATCTTCAGTTTTCTAGGGAAATTGTTTCGCAGTTTAACAATTATTCGTATGGACAAGGTCAAATAAAGAAGAAAAAGGTTTTGCTTTATTTTGAAAAATAAACTGTCAAATGCCAATATCCTTGTCTTACAAAGTAATGTGATCCATTTATATGTGAGTCATTACAAACTTGAGGCCCTAAAATCCATAAGAATGAGCCTTTAATATTAACAGCATTATACAGCATTTTACAGTTTACACTGTTTAAATCAGCTTACGCTTAATTATTTATGCACAAAACATTAATTCACCGTAGGTCTGACTGCAAGCAAAGTAATAATGTATAAGAATAATACCTTATTTAATTGTTATATTTCAAATCTTTTTTTCTGCTCCATGTCAGGCCCAGGCACGCTGCCACCGGATTGGCCAGAGCAAAGCGGTGAAAGTCTACAGACTGATCACCAGGAACTCGTACGAGAGGGAAATGTTTGACAAGGCCAGTCTGAAGCTGGGATTGGACAAAGCTGTCCTCCAGGACATCAACCGCAAGGGAAGCCTCAACGGGGTGAGAGACTATTATTACATGTTGTAGGATTGTTAGGATGTTGCTCTGTGTGTCTTTTTTAGGTTATCAATTTTCTAATGGTATTTAGTATATAACAATATATAAGGTGAGGTTACAAGGTGATGGATCATAAAGTATATCCACAAATGTACATGCATTGATCAATATAAAACTAGAGATCGACTAAATAAAACAAAACAACAGAATAAAACAAAACAAATTTGAACAAAGAAAAAAAGAAAAAATAGATAAATAAAATATAAATAATTATTTCTGCCTCACCCTTCCACCATCTCTTGAACCCCTCCCTTTGGACTCCCTAATCCCTTCCCACCCACCCACCCACCATGGACCTGGGGAACATTAAAAACACTGGCTTACATTAAGGATTTAATTGTGGTGATGGCTTGTTTCCACTGTGATATGTTTTCGTCTGATGCTGGTTGGCAACCCAGTATTCCATATTCGCTATGTCTATGACGTTGAGAAGCCATCTTTGTACCATACAAAGCACTGTGTGTCTACCATACAAAGCTCTGTGTCTTTATATGTTTTCTCCAGGCAGCTCAGCTGTCAAAATTTACAAGCCGTCATGTAGATCGGGAATAAAACAGAGCGTGCATTCTAAACCTGTGTGGCTGCTTGTTGCTGCAGGTGCAGCAGCTTTCTAAGCTGGAAGTGGAGGATTTGTTGAAAAAAGGAGCATACGGAGCACTGATGGACGAAGAAGACGAGGGCTCCAAGTTCTGTGAGGAAGACATCGATCAGATACTCCAGAGACGAACTCAGACCATAACCATCCAGTCTGAAGGGAAAGGGTCCACGTTCGCTAAGGTACAAATCCTGAAACCTTAAGTATAAACCCCTATAATAAATACTACAATACATGGATCCTAGGTAACAGTGTAGTGTTATGACTTTGATTCTCATTTAATTTAATTTTACCTACTGCATCACAAACACTACTACTTTCTGTATAAAACTGTATAAAATAGGTTTTAAAGCGCTCCCGAGCACTGCGATGCTCTCCCTTCTCTTCATCAAAACCCCATGTTTACAGGCTTGTAATGATGCTCAATGTGCTATAGGTGCCAAAAAACATCCAAGTTTGGTTCTGCTAAATCATGGCAGAGAATCATGATATCAGTTTTAAGCTAAACATTTTTGATTCATATTTTTCCCTGAATTGTGCAGGTCTAATTATTACCCCTAATTGAATTTTCTGATTACTGTCTTTGTGCATCGGGCCATTATATTTCATGAGAGAATTGCAATGCATGCCTCCCCCCCAAGTTGTTAGGAAATAACATCACAAGCACAGATGGTGTCAAGTGTAGTATATATCAGTCTGTCTTTTTTCACTGTGCAGTGTCTGAGATGGTAGAGATACATTTCATGTTCAATATGAACCAGATGTTGTAGTGAAGGCTTTATTTGGAACAGTAGTTTTTGTCTTGGCTTTAAAGAGGAACTATGCCGTTTTTTAGCTTTAGCTGGGGGAGCTCTGTAGAGAAACCCGCCAACAAAAAGCGGTAAAACGGCGAAGAAATGGGCAAAACTGCATAGCACCCCTTTAAATGGTGTTTTATTTTGTCTACATGCTTTTTCAGTGTTTTTGTAGGAAACAGAAAACGGAATACTTTGGCATGAATATCAGATATTTGTTGAGTACAGATCAGCTTCAGTCCACACATTTGGTTGTAATGCCATCTGTCAAATACCCAGTTAACATCAACCAGAAGCTGACACTCTTGTTTTTTCTTTCCTCAGGCCAGTTTCATCTCATCTGGTAACAGAACGGACATTTCTCTGGACGACCCCAACTTCTGGCAGAAATGGGCCAAGATCGCTGAGGTGGAGATCGACTCCAAATCGGAGAAGGTACAGAGAGATGGAGGCAAGACCAGATTTAAGAATGAGATCAGGAGAGGAAGGAAAGGAACAAAAAGTAAAGTAAAGGAGTCTCCAAGAAAAGGGACAGCAAATGAGAGGATTGCACTAGAAGAAAGGAGAGAAAAAGAAGACGGTGTGAAAGAAATGAAGAAAAGTGGAGAAAGTTACAGAGAAACGAGCAAGGAAAGGTGGACGCTGAAGGGTAAACAGGAAAAGAGGGAAGTGTAACTGCTGAACAAAGGTAAGATAAGGCCTTTTAAAGAAAAATGGACCTGATCCAAGTTAATAAACACAAAGATGGAGGGAGGGAGAGGAAGTTAAGCTGAGCTCCAAAACTGGGTAAACAAGGGCAGGATGGAAATGATTGTAAAGGAATCATGGTCCCTCTCCTCTCCTCTCCTCTCCTCTCCTCTCCTCTCCTCTCCTCTCCTCTCCTCTCCTCTCCTCTCCTCTCCTCTCCTCTCCTCTCCTCTCCTCTCCTCTCCTCCGTCCTTGTTTCCTGTCCTTGTCTCTTCTCATGGTCTCCTTCTCTCCTTTTCTCCTCTTCTCTCCTTGTCTCCTTTTCTGTCCTTCTTTTCTCTCTCTCTCTCTCTGTGTGTGTGTGTGTGTGTGTGTGTGTGTGTGTGTGTGTGTGTGTGTGTGTGTGTGTGTGTGTGTGTGTGTGTGTGTGTGTGTGTGTGTTGTGAATACAACCCGACACTCCTCTACCTTTCTACTTGTTTCTCTCCTCCAGGAGTCTCTGGTGATCGACACGCCTCGGGTGAGGAAGCAGACCCGTCACTACAACTCCTTCGAGGACGACGAGCTGATGGAGTTCTCGGAGCTGGACAGTGACTCGGAGGAGCGGCCGTGCAGGACTCGCCGCCTGGGCGAGCGCAGCCGGCGGTACCTCCGCGCCGAATGCTTCCGGGTTGAAAAGAATCTGCTTATCTTCGGGTATGACCTGAGACGTGTCAGAAATCAATCATAGATGATGATGATGATGATGATGATGATATGGCTGCACATTTACACCTCAGACCAACAAGCAGCTAAAAGTAACAGAAAGAAACAGTTATTTTTTAAAGTAACACCTGCGTAGCATAACAAAATACAACATTTAATATACGGTAATAACAAAATAACATAATATAAAAATTGACAAATCACATTACAAGTGACTCTTTTTCAGTTTAAACACACACATCCCTCACACCTTGCAGCCAGAGCCTTACATATTGTGTGATGACACAATAATGCGATAATGCAAATTTCAGTTCAATAAACAGCTTCTTGTGAGCTTGTGTGTCTTTTAGTACCCAAGGTTGGTCTGTTACAGTCTCAGCAGTGAACATACCATAAATGAGCCAAAATACAAGAGAGCACACTTCAGTGTGGATTGAAGTGAAAAAAATACATTTCACACACTTGTTGTTTTATGTTTCAAATGAAACAATATATATTTATTGCTACTATAATTCCTCTCTCTCTCTCTCTCTCTTTCTCCTTTGTTCCCCAATCTTCTTTGTCCCTCCCTCTCTTTTTAGATGGGGTCGGTGGAAGGACATCCTGAACCACGGGCGGTTTAAATGGCACCTGGCAGAGGGAGACATGGAGGTGATCTGTAGGTAAGGAAAGCAAGTCTTTCTGTATACGTTTACCCAGCAGAGACGTACTGTGTGTGTGTGTGTGTGTGTGTGTGTGTGTGTGTGTGTGTGTAAGTTAGTTACACAAAAGGTCTCACTCAGTGATTCAAGTGAAATGCTTCCACTAAGCTAGAGAAAAGACAGTTTACTGGTCACGTACATGAATAGCAGGAACTTAATCAGTGAACAACGAAGACAATATAAGGATAAGATGAGACTACAGCTGTTAGTTAATTCATTTTCTGCTACAAATCTTGTAAACATGTAAAGCTGTAATGCCCCGACACACAAAGTCGAAAATCAAAAATTTAAAATAATTTTAAATCGGTATTCATTTTTCTACATCCATGCAAGGCTACCTCTAATGCTAATTTTTTAATTCTTTCTTACCCTTTTCCAAATCTGATTTCGCCGTGTTCCCACTACAGATGAAACCAATGTGCAA
Source organism: Percina caprodes (assembly GCA_013375575.1). NCBI lineage: Eukaryota > Metazoa > Chordata > Actinopteri > Perciformes > Percidae > Percina > Percina caprodes. The sequence goes on from JABXJD010000074.1 coordinate 536,548, forward strand.
CTTATATTGCAGCTGATCAGCTTTTGTGTCATTGGCACAATCTCTTTCAGATTGTATCACAGACATAAAACAGATTTTATACTTTAGCAATGAGGAAGTGCAAGTTTAGTGTTACTTGGCTGGAGGATTTAGGGCTTAGTTGATGTAGTGATAAAGGTCTTCATATTTTATTCATAACGGTCTTAAAAAGTCTTAAATTTGACTTGGCGAAACTTGGAGAAACTCTGGACAACACGCCTGCAAACATAGCCATCGTTTTATGAGAGTAGTGTGAAAAAAACAAAAATGTAAAAATAAAATTCTTTTGTGATGCAGGGCTCTGCTGGTCTACTGCCTGAGACACTACAAAGGCGATGACAAGATCAAGAGCTTCATCTGGGATCTGATCACACCCACCAAGGAGGGCCGGGACCAGGCGCTGCTCAATCACTCCGGTTAGCATTTCACCCATAACTAAGATGTCATACTCCACCCCTTCAGTTAGCAGTGAAAGAGAACTCTCCGATAACACATGATGGATAGTTTAAAAGAAAAAGAAAAGCATCCAAATTGATGCAGCAGAACCAGAGATAACAATGTGTACAGTTTATTTTTGCACTAACATTATTGTTCTCATGTCATTGTTATTGTGGTGCGTGCAACAGTTTATGTGTTATACTAGTAAAATGTGTATGGCTTATCCATGCAGGTTTAAATTTATTTCCCTGTACTACTGTAAACTGCAAAATTGCCATTATTTTGGAACCTACACAAGTTCTAGGCTTTATTAGCATTCACTTACTATTGGCCAGGCATCCATGCTTCCGTTCCTGTCCCCTGACCAATCGGCTGTCCTAACCATAACCACTCAAGGTCGATGCCTAACCCCAACCAATCGAGCTGCTTCGTAGGCCTAGAAGTTAGGTGGGATCCACAACAACGCAAGAAATTGCCCTCCGAGTCATAAAATATTTTTAATTGAAATTAATCAACATTTGGCCCCTAGGACGTTTTCAAGCCAATTTGATTTTACAGCTACAGTGGAATTCCAGCTTCAGTGTCATCACCAGATGCCTTGGGGACATATAATAACATTTAAAAAGTCCAGAAGAGCCGCACAATTAAAACATTGAATCCCCATTCAATTTAGCGGATCGCTAAACCGAAAGCAGCCGGCTCGGCCGTCGGGGGTCTCTAGAAGTTGAACATTTTTGGCTTCATGAGCCACTGAGCAACTCTCATAGGAATGATCGGGCCCCGCCTCCAACACTGTATCCTGAATGTTTTTCATACATCCATGATTCACATCCACATTACCCACAATGTAGTCTATAGCAAAAGGTTCCACTGCCGTACTTACTTTAAAACTCCCACTGTCTTACACTCTGTTTTGCTTTTTTAATTTATTAAAATACATAAACTAGTTAGCGGCTCCGTGCGGAGCTTAGCCCCGCCCAAGACGATTGTGATTGGTTGAAAGAAATGCCAGAGCATGTTTTTCTTCCATCCCTGAATGCTGTGTGGACTAGCCAGACCCTCCTCCACACTGCGGAGTGTGGATGGTCTGGCAAAGCGAGACTAGCAAGTAATTAAGTGGATATGCCCCGTTTGTCCCAGGTTTATCAGCTCCGGTTCCTCGCGGTCGGAAGGGGAAGAAGCTGAAGAACCAGCTGAATGTTTCGGAGGTGAAGAACGCTGACTGGCTGGTCCACTGTAACCCTGAGGTGGTGTTGCAGGACGAGAGCTACAAGAAACACCTCAAACAACACTGCAACAAGTCAGTTTACACACAACTGTGCTATCTCTAATGAATGGAGTCTACTATTGTGTAACCTTGATGATGTAACAGCTGGATCTAGTCTTAAAGGTTTGGTGTTATGTGTTATGTTCTGTGGTGCATTCATGGTCAGTGTTGGGGTAGTTACTCAAAAAGTAATTGATTACACATAACAAAAGTATGTTAAAGTAATGCTTTTTAAATGCTAATTAAAATTAGATTTATTTAGCACATGTAAAAAAACAAGAATATTACATATATGAAAAAAATAAGTAAAAGAAGACCAGATGAAAAGGAAACTCAGAAAACCCATAAAGTCTGTTTTATATAGACCTTAGTGGTCCCCTAATACTGTACCACTTTGCTCGTTTGAAAGCCATGATGTCTCTCTCTCATGGGGGGGGCAAATTCTCTGGTTGAGCAATGCAGAGAAAGGGTAGGCCCCTTATGACCTCATAAGGACCAAGATTCCAGATCGGTCCATCTGAGCTTTAATTTTCTCAAAGGCAGAGCAGGATACCCAGAGTTTGGTTTACACCTATCACCATTTCTATCCCCTGGGGGGCCACAGGCAGGCTGGGGGACTCATATTATTGTTAAAAAACTCATAAAGTGACATTTTAATGCCGTGGGACCTCTAAAGGTTTTGACATGTTCCCTAAAATAATGAATCGAAAGTTAGCATATAGAAAATACTTTACTTAGTTACTCACAGCTGAATGTAACTAGTTACGCTACTAGTTACGCTACTAGTTACATTACTTTCGGATTACTCTGTAACATCACCTGAGATGCACCATAACTTACTTGCCAAATAAGAATATAAAGTTAAACCTCTTGTATGCACATATCAACACAAAGCCTCGCAAACAAGGCTACAGGCTACTGGCAGCCGTCCGCTCTTCATTATCTGTGTTTTGCCTAGTATGTTTCTGTGATTCCACTGTGGAATCATTGGCAACATTCCCTCCACAATGTATACTGCCACAAGCATTTTTATTTATCTCTGCTTGTTTACTTGCTGTTGGCAATCAAGTCCTTGCTGCTTGGCTGATGTCTGCAACACGCTGTTTTTGTCTGCGTCTCAGGGTCCGGGGGACTTTAGCAACTAGCTTAGATTGGATGTTGTCTTCTTGGCAGTGGAGAGGTGTTTGTGACCGGGGGACAATTTACACTTTACAATCAAGTTTTTCTCCTTTTGCATATCTAATTTGAAGTAATGGGCTTACCTCCACTCCTAAAAAGAATTCTCAAAGGTTTAGTGAGTGCTTTCCCCATGAGGAATTCTAAGTAATGACAAAACTGTTTGCACTTCCATATGATGCATCCTTCCGTGACCGTGCACCCCCCACCCCTCCTCCACGCAGTTGCTAGTAGCCAAGAAAGACATTGAGGATTAAAAAACATGATGGACTCTTCAGAAGAGGTCATTATCTTCACTTGAGTTTCTGAGTGGGAAAATCTCCAGACGCCACAATCTCCTGAACATAGTCATGCTGAGAGAGAGTCGTGTGGAGCTTAGAGTCTTAATTAGCTTTGTAGCAACTCATCTGGCAATGGCTTGAATGTAACGGATGTTCATTAATATAAAAATAGTTACCCACTAAAGCTTTAAGCTGTGGCATTTCTGTTTCGTCTCCTCAGACAAGTGTTACGAAAACATGCACGTTTGATTTGTTTTCTCTCCTCCTGTTATGCAGATAGTTGAAGAACCAGAGCATGTAACACAGGCATTTTTTTTAAATTTGTAATTGTAATGAAATTACTCACTTATTAACAGTAACGCGTTACATTACTGAATTACAGCCCAATGTAATCAGATTACTCCCCACCCCCCTTCTCTCCACAGGGTGCTACTGAGGGTGCGGATGTTGTACTACCTAAAGGTGGAGGTGTTGGGTGACGCTGCCAATCAAGCCCAGGAGGGGACACTTGCCAGGTATAATTAAACTTTATTAAGCAACGTTCACACAGGACTATTATTACCCAAGGACCTCTAGTTATTTGTAATAACTGTGTCTGCCTTGTCTGTAATTTGTCATGGTAAAAATTCCATCGCATATGACCTACCATATTTTGCCAAATACAGAGGTTGTGTGATAATAGTAGTCCATTGCGAATTTGCATTTCTGTGATTTGGGGTCGAATTGGCTACATTGGCAATTATAAATGAAAGTGTTGACATACTGTATCTGAATTTTTTTTGAATTTGTTTATTTTGTACAATAAAATCAAGGCAACAGTAACACAATAAAATAATATATAAAAAAATATTGTGCAGGTGAGAATAAGAAAACCCCTAGGTGCTTATAGAAGTAATCTCACCTAAGGAAGAGAAGAAATAAATAAATAAATATATATATATATATATATATATATATATATATATATATATATATATATATATATATATACACACACACAATGAACAATTACAAGAGTCCTAAAATCTATTAATTGAGCACAAGTAAGCACTGAATTTAAAAAATAACAATCATAAGGTTGGCTACATAAAACAACAAAAACATAAAATAAATTACAAGATTATAGAGAAATCGGTGGGATAGTATCAGTCCATTCTAGTCAAATACAGACTTTACCTGCGGCGAAGGCGCCACACGTAACAGAGACGTGATGGGATCATTTCTAAATCACATGAGGTCTCCTGGTAATACTAGTGCCATGTGAATAGAGCTTTAGATGGTTGGTCGATCTGTTGATAAACTGTCCTGACACAAATCTGGCAGGAGACTGACGCTGAGACTTTTTGATGCGTTGAGTGCTTTTGTCTTCCTGCTTCTTCTCTTTAGCAGTGAACTTGAACATGCAGGGGTGACACCCACAGTGCTCAGACCCAACATGGCGTTTGACAGATTTCTGATTGAGCGACTGTGTGTTTGCTTACCTTGCTTGTGTTTTCAGTAAGCCAGAGTGTCCTGACTCCACACTTGACAGCGCAGCCTGACAGATTGATTGTTTGCATGCACGTTTTGTTTTTGTTGACAGTAAACCTGAGGTGTCACTACCCGACATCGACTACATAGAGATTCCAGCTACGTGGTGGGATGCGGAAGCTGACAAATCTCTCCTCATAGGAGTCCATAAACACGGTGAGGGCTGGTTTCAACTCACACTTTGATCATGTCTTGACATCTGTTTACTAGGACTGGATCCCAATATTCGTTTTGGATATTTATTTGTAGGCCTGTAACAATTTTTTACATAATTGCCGTTTCTTTAACAGCTATTAACTGCTAACGTTAGCCCTAAGGGTTATAACTGTTGATGGTAATAGTCAATTTAATGCTAAGAAAGAAATACAATGTTTTATGACAAAGAGGCGTTGTTTACTTGTGTTACTACATTATCTCGGTCACATGACAGTGATATTACCAAAAGACCTATCCTGGCATTTATTCAAAACCATAGACTGTATATTAATGGATAGCGCATGTCTGACATCACCCACTGGTTTGTGGAGATCTGCTGTGAGTCGTTAGCTGTTACCGGCGCAGCCATCCTAGTTGCTGATGTGACAATTTTAGACGAGAGGGAGGAGGGAGGGAGGAGCTGCTTACACTTTACGTTACATTACACACTTTCACTGGCAATCGCATCATAGCCACGCCCTAAAACACCCCCCGCTTTATTGCCGATTGTAAAATTAACGAGACCATCAGTCAAAAAATGAACACTTAAAAACAACAAAATTCAAGGTTCTGCTCTAGATTAGTGCTTTAAAAAAAGTAACAAACAAACCCCACATCCCCTACATACATTTCACTGTCTTTCTCTCTCCGTCACACACTCACCCACCCACATATACAACACATGTATTATGGGATACAGGCAATTAACTGACACCCTCCCATCCGAATATTGTTTTTTTGTTTTGTTTTTCCTTCAATACTGCAATACAGTTGAGACAGATTCAACTTTTGTAACCGTGGATCAGACTTGTCGGTGTGTTTGGAGGTGGTGTGAGAGTCGCGTACAGGACACACAAACACAAGCAGTTGGTGGAACAGCTGACTGTTTGTCAAACTAAACAAAGTCGCTCCATCTCTTTTCTTTCTCTCTTCTTCTGGGAAATGAAGCTGCCTTCAAGTGTGGTCGGAAATGTTGAGATCTATAAACGAACTGATGGAAAACAATAATTTTTAAATAAATCTAATTGTGGTACACTGGGTTAGTAAAGAACATGACAACACGTCACACACACCGCCGCACAACCCTGCAGCAGTAGATTCTGTCTAAACGCGTCCTGATCAGTCGTCTCTCCCCACCCCACCCCTGGTGTGTGTGTGTGTGTGTGTGTGTGTGTGTGTGTGTGTGTGTGTGTGTGTGTGTGTGTGTGTGTGTGTGTGTGTGTGTGTGTGTGTGTGTGTGTGTGTGTGTGTGTGTGTGTGTGTGTGTGTGTGTGTGTGTGTGTGTGTGTGTGTGTGTGTGTGTGTGTGTGTGTGTGTGTGTCCTTGGACAGGCTATGAGCGGTACAACGCCATGCGTGCAGATCCAGACCTGTGTTTCCTGGAGAGAGTGGGGATGCCAGACGTCACTGCGCTGTCTGCTGAGCAGGGAGGAGGGGAGGGGGCCTCCGACATGGCCGACAGGTATAGTACTCACATGTTCACACACACACATTCACTCGGGTTCATAAACCTGCACACATTGGACTGTTTACTGAAACGTGTTAAAATATTGCCCCTATGTACACAGACATGCCAATCTCACTATCTTTTATAATTCATTTTCTTCCCTTTTATGTTTTCTTCATTCATTTTTGTGTACTTTATAATAACTAAAAATATGAATAAGAGTAAGAACAGCAAGTGTTTGACTTTAGCCCCCCTATCTAAAAACAACCATATGTACGTAGTAGATCAGATGATATTCTTTTTTTTACACAAATAATTATAAAAATGTTTGTCAATGATCTTTTCAAATTATTTGTTGGTATGTTTTCCAGTGGAAAAATATAGTTGACTATCAAAGATAATGGTAAATATAAATAAAAACTGACCGTAAAATTTTAACATTTTAAATGACTGTTTTACTTGAAAAAAAAAAAAAAGTACATACCTTTCAGTTACAGTTTATTTTTACCAACACTGCCACTTCTCCACCCACACATAGTAATGCATGCAGAAGGGTGACATCATAGTGCTAGTTATGTCGGTAGCAACTAGATTGTGTTTTAATGATCGCTATGAATGGGGAAAGAGATACAACCACTGAACTCTTAAAGGCATATGAAAAATCACATTTTCCATCCTCACAAGTCCTTTTTTTCTGGTTGTTTCACTGTACTTACAAGTCTTTTGAGAAGACACCTACAGTGTACTGACAAAAGCCGGAGAGGGGGTAATTGGCAGAGAGAGTGAGCCAAAGAAAAAGAGGAAAGCGTCGGCATAGTGTGGGAAATGTATTTTCCGGGTGCTGCTGCGAACATGAGACGCACGCACGCGAAGCTTTGATCATCTTCCTGAAGGAAAGTGAAGTTGTCATTGGCTTTGTTACCTGTTCAACCTGAAGCCGTTCCCAGCTGAGCACAGCGACAGTGAGGCAGGAAGATCTTATAGTACCTAAATGTGTTCAGCAGGCAACACAGGAAAAGGATAAAAAATAGGTAGACTGATGTATTTGTGCACACAGAGGACACGGTGCAGTTAATGTGGCTGCTCAAAACCTGCATAAAGGCCCTGACACATTAACCCGATGGCAGACCATCGCAGAGAAGAAAGTCTGCCTCCCCGAGCTGGTCAAAAAAAAAAAGCTAGCTAGCTAGACTATCTGTCCAATCTGAGGACTATGGTTACCTGGTCCTCAGATCTCTGCAGGGTAAATCCAGACAGCTAGCTAGACTATCTGTCCAATCTGAGGACTATGGTTACCTGGTCCTCAGATCTCTGCAGGGTAAATCCAGACAGCTAGCTAGACTATCTGTCCAATCTGTGATTTTTCCCACACATCTTATTTATTGCGTCTCCGTGTGGAGCTTAGCACCGCCCATGACAATTGTAACAATTGTGGCAAATGCCAATAAACTAGAGCATTCTGGCTGGTCCATCCCAGAATGCTGTGTGGATTAGCCAGACCCTCCTCCACTCCGCAGTGTGTGGATGGTCTGGCAAAGCGGAAAATAAATAGTGTATAGATAGGAAACGAGCTAACAAGATTTCAGACACTCACTGAAAACACGTGGTTGCGGCACTTGATTCAGGATGCCCCGGTTATTTGAGTGACTCATGCTTCTGCTTCTTCTTCTCCTCGAGAAAAACATGATCGCATTGCATTGTGGTATACGGGAGTTAAACGCTCAAATTATCTGTGCATTGTGGGAAATTCTTATAGTGGACTATATAGTGAATGAAATGAACCTCGGAGAATGTGCTTGCTTGTTTGTATGTATGTATGTCTTAATCCTTTTTGCCCAGGTCTGCTGTCATTATAGATGTAATGTAACGTAATTTAGTTTAACTAGTTAACCATTGTATTTTAGGATGCCTGTCGGCAGCTGGCCGGGGACCACAGCTGGACATTAGTTGTAGAGGCTGAAGCTGCTCCTTTTACTCTACAGTTAATTAAAGGAGACTCTCCACAACATAATAAACTATACAGTGCACAAGTTCCGTGAAAGGAAACAGTTTTAAATACAGTTATTTGTTGGCCTCACTCAAACAATACATTGCTCAGTAGGACTGAGGTATTAAAGCTGTTTTTCTGTCATTTCTTCTGTCAGTGTGTGCAAAACGGAGGAGGCAAAGGACGAGAGTGAAAGCAAAGCCGACGGAGGGGAGGACAGAGACGAGAGCAGCAAGGTGAAGAGCAACATTGTCTCGCTTACTTTTATTCTCTCTCTTAACCTAAGATTCTGTTTATTCCTTTATGGGTAAAATATTTACCTAATTGTAGTCCTTTGGGATAAAAAGTCACAGTTTTTGTGCTTATAGTTCAAATTGCCTTTGAATGTTTTGGATCTTTCCTTGTTGATGGGCAGCAGACCCGTGTGGCCCCTGGGTACCGTAAAAACAATTGTGTAGAGTTAATGATGCATTTTAATACAAAACAACACTTTCAATACCAGAACAGATTGTGTTACATGATGATGTTGGGATTTTGTGGATCTTTTTATTGTTTTTTTAAATTAGGTTTAATTTATCTTTGCTTTTCTTTTGTTTTTTAAACTTCTGAGCACTACAGGTATTCATAAGCTGCAGTAAACGCTGTTGGAATTCTAAACAAAATAAGTTAGGTTGAGGTAACTGATCTGTAGGACGTCATATCAGGGCATAGGTAAAAAAAAGTTAATGACAAGGCCAGGGGAGGGAGAAAGAAAAAGTCATACCAGTGTTTCCTTTAGAACAGTGGGGGCAGGTCCTCTCGTTTCTCCCCTTTAATGTCTTAATCTGTCCCATGAAAATAAAGGCCTCAAATGCCCCCAAAAATAATCTTAAAAAAATGATTGTATGGATGTTTTCTCTGGTAAAAATTTGTGTGCATCTTGAATTCCCAGGGAGAGGAAACCTGCTCCAGCACGGATACCTCCGACAAGCCTGACAGCACCGGTCCAGGTGAGACACCCCCCAACTTACTGCTCTTACATACACACATTTGGTAATGTCAATAATGACAAGTCAGTACACAGGATGCATTCTCCACAAGCACCGAGAAGCATCCTTAACACTACACTATAAACATACATGTATAGGGCTGTGTACCAGATTCAATACTTTTTAGGCACAGGCCGAAAATCCTTCTCACTATCTATTATTGAAAAATGCCTCGTCATTCAATACCCAATTTAAATACCTGAGGTGTACATCTCATCAGAGTCAGTGAGCCAGTAAGCATTTTGGTAGAAATTCTAATACATAGTAGGTGAGATCTGTTATAACACTTTGGTACTTATGTACTTCTGTTGCTGGGCAGGAGAGGCCAGGTTGTGGCAGAACTGAAAGGCCAAAGAAAGGTTTGGGGGGGAGGAGGAGGACTATTTTGGACCAGCTCTGCTGACACCTCCGGGTGTGAGCAGGGTCAAAAGTGCATGCATACATCAGAACATCCTGTCTAGAGGGTCGGAAGCGTTTGTACATGCCTAAGCAACAGTATAACAGATTAGTAGATTAGTAAATTTCCATTATAGCATGCAGCATGCTTATTCCAAAATCTAATGAAGCTGCTGATTGGCTGTCTAACGTCACACGTAGAGACATGCAGGAAAAAGTCTACGTTACACAGAGAGACGGGGGCTAACACAATAGGAGCTGAAAAATTCATAAAAAGATATGTGCCCTAATGTGTAATGTTGCAATTTCTTTTCTTTTTATTTAAATTTGGTATCAATAAAAGTATTGTTTAGGAACAGGGAAAGACTTGACGGTATTGGTATTGAATCTTTTTGAATGATACCCAGCCCTACACATGACTACATGCCCACCCGACAGCTGTATAATGTCTTGGCATTTGCAGGTCTTAAAAGTAATTTGAAGCGATCATTTCAAGTCTTCTGAATCATTTTTTCTCTGATGAGTCCAACATCCCTTTAGACAATAATGATATGATTTCTCTCCGCTGGGTTTTTATCTCCGCCTCCATTAAGTCCAAGAGGTGCTTCTCCTCCACGGCTCATATCTAAACCCATTTCACCTTTCAGCTGACGTCTTCTTTTCACCACTACTCGCCGGTTGAAATGAGTTTCCCTGTCTCAGTGGATACATTTAATGGCCATCTAATTGCTAATTGGCACTCTGGAGAATGACATGGAAATACATCAGCACTTGGATACAGATACCTTGTTACCCATTGTTCTGGTGGAAATGAGGGGACATGACAGATACAGTATTATTGTAAACGTCATCTGTGTTCTTTCAACCTTTTCTTTCCTATTCATATCATACAAAACGTACTTTGACTATGACTTTATATGTTCAAAGATGGACACATTACACATTTTAAAGCCTCAGGCCAGCTGTTTGTAATAGAGCCCAGTACTTATTTGTTTGATCTGTTATTGGCAAAATTAGTTCTGTAGTTTATAGTGAGCATTTCAGGATCTGTTCAAATCCAAGCTGAATTAAATCTTTTCTTAAATACATTCTGGATTCTATGTTTTACAGTTAAACCTCTCACAAAGAGAAACATACATTGTTAGTCCTGTTTACTTGCACTACACTTTGACGAGATATTTCCTTATTTGATTGAATGATTAGTTTGCAAAATAAAAGTAAAAAGTCCTTGTACGGCTGCTTCTTGTTAAGACAAAGGTTTTTGGCATTTTATGCCTTTATTTGTGATAGGACAGCTTAGACATGAAAGGGGAGAGAGAGGGGGAATGACATGCAGCGAAGGGCCGCAGGTCGGAATCAAACACCTGGCCGCCACGTCAAGGACTGAGTAGAAAAAAAATCAGAAAAAATATCGTCTAGGTACCAAAACTATTAGTTTTTAAGTAGCGCTATAAAGGGATTTCAAACAATACCCAGTTCTTCTGTAGAACGTTTTTTTTTTTTGTAATGTAATAATGTGCGTAACATTCCCAATATCCCTGACTCAGAGAAACATTTCTATCCCCCACAGACTCCCAGATGGCAGGTGACTTGTGCGCCCAGGATGCGACATTGGTCACCACGACGACAACGGGAACAGGGACTGGGGTGGCGTCTCTCCACGTTGTCCAAGCGCGGCCCCTCTGGCCCACCGGCCCCGCCCTGACGGCCCGTTTACGCCGCCTGATTACCGCCTACCAGCGCTTCACGCTGCGCCGCGAGCCGCTGCTCCGGCACGACTTCCTGCTCCACGACGGCCTTGTCGGCATGGGGATGGGAGGGGCCGGAGCTGCTCACAGTCATCACGCTGCCGGGCCACTGGCGTGGCAGCTGGGCGAGGAACTCCGGCGGTGCTCGGTGGTCGCCACGGAACCCGACCCCTTGTTTCTAGAGTGGCAGAGAAGGTAACCATATTGGACATACGCCATACTATCAGTATCAGCTGTTTTAAGATCAGTATTGTATCAGTGTTAGAGCTGCACGATATGAGGAAATATCTAATTGTGATTATTTTTGAACAATATTGCGATTGCAATATGATTTAAGATATTGGAGGTTATAATTTTTCTAAGTTTCATTAAAAAATATTAAGAAAATGTAAATAATTATAGTTTGATTATTGTGAGGCTAGTAGTCCTTACCTAGGTACTGTCAGGACACGCCCTCACACTCTGCTTCTGACTGGCTAGTAGTCCTTACCTATACTAATGAGGCTAGTAGTCCTTACCTAGGTACTGTCAGGACACGCCCTCACACTCTGCTTCTGACTGGCTAGTAGTCCTTACCTATCTAATGAGCATGTGCGACTCCCAACAAAGATGAAATAGAAGTGTGATGTCTAACTCTGTAGCTAAAACAGAGAGCTCAACACACAGGGTGAAAAGATGAGCTGCAGCAATGTGCAGTACAACAAAAATATGGTGTTTCTTGAAAATTAAACCATGTCAACCTATTTTGGTACAACTTCTAAATATAATTATGAACTTGGAAATGAGTATGAGCACTTTAAACAGTCCTAATCTACACCTTCAGCATCATTGTCCATATTTTATGAATATGATACTTAAAGCATTATATCTGCCCTTCTGTCATGTCCTCATCCACGTTTTAGGTGGACTCGTCGAGAGCAAGCAGATTTTTACCGCACAGTGTCATCATTCGGGGTGGTGTACGACCCAGAGAGGAAGTCCTTCGACTGGTCCCAGTTCAGAGCGCTGGCCCGACTGGAGAGGAAGACGGACGAGAGTCTGGAGAAATACTTCAACTCCTTCGTCAACATGTGTAGGACGGCCTGCAAACTGCCTCCAAGGAAGGAAGAAGGTGTGTGTGTGTGTGTGTGTGTGTGTGTGTGTGTGTGTGTGTGTGTGTGTGTGTGTGTGTGTGTGTGTGTGTGTGTGTGTGTGTGTGTGTGTGTGTGTGTGTGTGTGTGTGTGTGTGTGTGTGTGTGTGTGTGTGTGTGTGTGTGTGTGTGTGTGTGTGTGTGTGTGTGTGCGCGCGCTAGGGCTAAATGAATTAAGTAACAATATAATAGCAAATCTAATCGTAATACCTGGCAGAAGATTTGCTATTTTTATTTAAAGTAAATTGTCTGTGTAACAGATAAAACATGTCATGGAACATTAGAACATGAGACACCATCAAAACTGTGAAGAACATACATATAGAACTGAATGACCTCCAGCAATAAGGGATATGTAACATTATTCCAGCATTTATCTTTAAAAAAAACAGTAACTATAATAATAATAAAAAGAGGAAGAAATAATGTTAAACTAAATGTTACACCAAACATTCACGTAAATATTTACATTTGATGAATCGATAAGCTTTCTTTCACATTCTTACAAATCACTTTTGATTTGAAAACAATTCATTCTTCAACCCTAGTGTGTGTGTGTGTGTGTGTGTGTGTGTGTGTGTGTGTGTGTGTGTGTGTGTGTGTGTGTGTGAAGAAACTTTGCTAATTTAATGTGGTTATTAAAACAGGAAGCTCAGTGTTCCTGTTTTATTGTAATAGCCCCAGTTAGCTGTTTTTTACAACATAAATACAAGTCCAACACTGCATTATTAATTACAAGTCAATGTTGTCATTGGGGTGTAGCTGCAGCCCTCATGTCCCTCCTGGGGACCTCGTTCCTGGGGAACATTACTGCCCCATGCTGGTGGGAGGATTCAGGTGATCTTTATTGACAGTTCATTTACAGTTCAGTACATTCAGTTCAGACCCAAACTCAATAAACAAATGAGAAAATTAATAAAACAAAAACTAAATGTGTGTAAAAAGGACATATTACAACATGTGGAATGTGTATCATCATACATTAAACACAGTTTTTATTTGCCACAAATTGCACATTTTAATGTTAAAAGCATCAAAGTCTGGAAACTATTTTTCAGGAGGAGGTACATCACACTCAAAGCCAGCTCCTGCACATGCAAACACACTTTAGTTTCTCTGCATCTCACCTGCCTTCTCCATGCATCTCGCTGCCACTGCTCAATGTTGACTTTCTCTCTCTCTCTCTGTCTCTCTCTCTCTCTCTCTCTCTCTCTCTCTTTCTCTCTGGCCTTCCCTCTGGTTTCCTCCAGGGCTGGTGGATCCTGCTGTGCTGGTGGAGCCCCTGACCGAAGAGAGAGCTGCACGGACTTTATACCGCATCGAGCTGCTCCGGAAGATCAGAGAGCAGGTGGGCTCTTTGTAGGAACAAATATTCACCATTAATACCCATTTTCACTGTTGCAACTCAGAAAAAGTTACTTTAAAGTTCATCTTCAACACAAATGAGCAGAGCGCATTGATGGATGCACCTTTTTCATCTCTTGGCTTTTTATCTGTAGTTTCTGATCGATGTGTGTTGTGTCAGAAGTAGCTCCTTTGTTCTAGTGTCATAAATAAAACTACAAAGTCTGGTGAAGATAGACATCCATAATTCGATCTAGAACCCTAATATTTTGCTTCATAATAATAATTTTTTAAGATTAGTTTTCTACAAAAGTGATCCAGTACATTCGTGGTTACAGTGCAATGCCTCAGATTCTCCAAAATGTAAACAGCATCAGGCTAAAAGTTGGCGCTCAGGTGCAGCTAAGTAGTTTGCATCACCCAAAGCATGATAGGAACTGTGTGGCAGTGCTTAAACATATTCATCCTAAAAGCAAATGAGTAAGTAAAACAATAAGATGTTAAGTTATTATCAGTCTTCACTAGAGAGATGCCAGGAAATGAGGGGAACTAGGGACATGGTTCATGGTCAACATCTTACTTTGAGGCCACCGGTGTGCTTCATCTGTGATTTTTGGGCGGGTTAATTTAGAATCCCATCAACATGTTTCATATATTAATGGACACTTTCAGTGTGCCCCTAGAACATACCACTCGCATAGCCTAACCTAGCCATGATATTTACCAAGGCAGGGTTTCAGCTGGGTCCTAAAAAGTCTTGAATTACCAAATCTAAATTGTAGGCCTTAAAAAGTCTTGTGTTCTAGGTCTAGCACAAAAGGCTTGAGTCATGTGGTCGTGCTTTAAGCGGGTCTAATATACTGTCTAGGTAAGACCCACACAGCAGCTTCGCAACTCCCGTAAGCGACCTCTGTGTTGCTTATGGATTCGAGCCAACGCTAAGAGCCGAGGTGTTCGGCTAGACATCAGTCCTCTAATATGAATGAGGACATTGGTAAATTGTTTCAGACAATGTCTCCGAATCCTGACTCATTTTTCATTTGTCATTGTATAATTAAATTTGACTGTGGGCAGGAAACCCATATTTCATTATTTACCGGGGTGGTTTTCAGGAGTTTTTTGGTGAATCTTAAATATTTAACACTTACACCCTTTGCCTTCCTGCTCTCAAAACTTCTTCTCTCCCTCAGGTTCTCCGTCACCCGTTGCTCTCGGCCCGCCTCCAGCTGTGCCGCCCCTCCCTCTACCTTCCAGTCTGGTGGGAGTCTGGCAAACACGACCGTGACCTCCTGATCGGGGCGGCGCGCCACGGCCTGAGCCGCACCGACTTCTACATCCTGAACGACCCCCAGCTAAGCTTCCTGGAAGCTCACAGGAACTACGTCAGGGGGCACTCAGCTCATCTTCACCCCCCGAGCCACCACCACCCTCACCACCCAGGCTTGGTGACTCACTCTGGCATCACTTCTTCATCGTCCTCGTCTAATCCGCAGCTGCCTCTTCCTCACTGCTGCCTGTATGATTCGGGTCTGGGTCGCCACTCCCCTCAGCCCCCCGAGTATCCCCACCAGTCCTCTCACCTCCACCCCCACCACCAGCATCACTCTGTGCCTCCATCGGCTCCTTCTTCTTCCGCTTCCTCCTCCTCTCACCCTCACCTCCACCCTCTGCCTCTGGATGCCCAAAATTCTGCCTCCCCCAGTCTGGGAATAGTTCCTGGCTCCCGGGGAGATTTCCTCGACTGTCCCCCTCTGGATGAAACCCTGGAGCTGGGTGCACTGCAGCATGACGCCCTGTCTGCAGATGCTCTACACGGAGGGAAGGCGTCCAAAGACGCCCTCAACGGTTTCCCGTTCAATTCGGCCACAGGAGGCCAGAGCATGCTCAACTCGTACGGCGTGGGGGGAACGGACCTCGATTTGAAACTAAGGAGTGATGTGCTTGTAGGTGAGCAGGGCTCCTCAGAGGAAACGGGCCTGATGGCGCCATCAGTGGAGCTGGATCAGTTACAGGTACACACTGTGCTTTAAATCTGTATAGTCCAGGGGTCAGCCACTTTTACAATCAAAAAAGCTGACTGCAGAGGGGAAGAAGTTTTAGTTTTGGTGTCAATCTACATTACCAATGGTTCTAAATGATTAATATGGTGATGTTTGTTGCAGTTTTTCTGGCCTGGTCTCTGCGGAGTGGCGTCTTTAATTCTCTGAACAATCACAATGTTCACACTAGCAGCAGCAGCAGTAGTGGAGTTGATCCAATTCTTAAAAGTACATTTACTCTAGTCCGCATCTGAAATTCTCTTTCTCTCATATCCAGCTGAGTCCTTTCAGTAAATGCAGTATGTGTTCTGCTTGTTCTGGAGATGTCTTTTATAATAAAAAATAGATTTTGGCCAATTCTTCGCTGCAGATCATATAGAGCGGTAAGCCATCAGCTTTGGCGGTTGAAGCAAATTAATCTGTCTACGCACTATTCATTTTCTTCATTTTCATTCGACTTTTTTTGGTTGTTTTTTTTTACCCATAACTAGTCTAACTTTTAGAAGATAAGGTGCCTGGCTGTAAGTAGGCTATGATGCACATTTTATTTGACTGAATTTGTTATGTAGCCTAAATGGAGAATGTAAGAATCACTTTAGGCCTGCAACAATATTAAATTAAAGTTAAAATGTTAAAAAAAATAACCATTATACATTTCCATTTAACATTTTGTCAAAGCCACAGGGAGCCACTGGTTTAGTCTGTAAACTGTGGAGCTGCAGGTGGCCTACCCCTGGTTTAGTCAGTGATGGGGGGGGGAAATGAGAACAAATCAACAAATTGTGTGCATCATCATCTTTCATGCATCCATCCCCTTTGCCCCTGCAGGCTCCCTGGGACGGCACAGACCACTCCAGTCCTGCTCACCACATGTTCAATGAATCGGATCCCATCCTGGGTCCTCCCACTCTGGAGACCGGCTTCTTGGAGGACGAGGAGGCCCAGGGGGGAGACCGGGGAGGGGAGGAAGGGGGAACCCTGGAGGAGTGTCTGGGCCTACCACCCTCATCCTCCCCGTCCCACCCATCTGCAGGAGATTCTGTGGAGCCGCTGTCCTCAAGTTATATGCTCTTCAAGGTAGGCCTGTAACAATTATTAGTTAGTTGTCTAATCGCAATATTTTAACATAATCCGTCCGCCATTTCTTTGATTTACCGCAATTTATTGCCAACATTAGCTGAGGTCCTAAGGCACTGTTGGTGGTTTTGTCAAATGTTATGTTCATTGAATAAAAAAATAAAAAAGGTTTTATGATAATAAAGAGGTGTGTTTTACTTCATAGGCTGTTTACCTGTATTATTACATTATCAGGGTCACATAACAGTGATATAACCAAAAGATGTATCCTGGGATTCATTCAAAACCCTTTGTTTGAAAAATAAATACATTAATCAATATTTTTAAAGTTGACTGAAAGAGACAATTATATTGTTAATTTCTGAGACACTAAATTGTACAGTAAAATTATGAATTGTTACAGATCTACTTTAAGGTAGTTTTTTGTATCATGTTGCCATCAGGGTAACATTAGCAACTTGCAGAGTTAGTCATATAAAATAAATAAAACTAAATAAACTTTTAGAAATGAAATAAATGGGTCGTACTTGAACTGTGACTGTGTGTCTGGGCCAGGACTGCTCCAAGAGAACTGTGATAAACAGATTTGAATGGCTTTGTGCCGAGCACTGAGGCCTGGGGGTCTCTCTGGCTGTTAACATTATGGAAATGTTTAACTAATGAGAGAAAACACCAGCTGTTAAAAGAAGACCACGGTGAAGTGGGCAAGTCTGTATTATTTTAAGACTAATATCTTTTCCGATATATATTTCAAATTTATACAAAATCACAAGTAAACTAATCACACTAATGATCAGTGGGATAAATCATGTTTCACTGTTATCATTTACATCAAACTGAAGTCTTCATGCATACAAAGAAAAACATGTATTTTGTTTGTTTTTAATTACAATGTATTAACGCTTTGTACCTAGCATTTTTTTAAACCATAACTCAAGACCCTTTT
Organism: Percina caprodes; assembly: GCA_013375575.1. Taxonomy (NCBI): domain Eukaryota; kingdom Metazoa; phylum Chordata; class Actinopteri; order Perciformes; family Percidae; genus Percina; species Percina caprodes. The sequence goes on from JABXJD010000074.1 coordinate 554,594, forward strand.
GTTTTCTGTCTTCAGGACATTGGTGTGAGCGAGGAACCCAGCGCAGATCAAACAGATCTGTCGGCGAGCCCCCCTCCTCCCTACGTCCCCCCTCCTCCCCTCTCTCTATCTGACATCACTGGCCACGAGCCGCAGGATAGGCTGGGCCACTCTGATGTCGCCGAGAGCCTGGCCAATCCCGTGGAGGGAGGAGAAGGCCAGGAAGTAGGCGTAGGGTTTGAGTTTGATGACAAGGAGGAAGAAGAAGTGGAAGACTTGTCCAGGGCCGCCATGGAGCACACCTTGGAAAAGCAAAGCGATCACAGTCTGGGAGGAGAGGAGTGTGACCATGGTATGTCAAAACAGACTGCTAGTATGGATCCCAAAACTAATAATATCGAGAATTGCAATATAGACTAGTGCATTCTCCAAATCACAGGGGGAGCAATATTTGTTAAGGCAAAATATGTGTCAAAGCATTCTGAATGAGTTATTGTGGTGCTGCAGAGACGTCCCGGCCTACAAATCCAAATCCCACAGACTGAAGAGAAAAAATCTTTGTTTGGTACAGATCCTCGCACAAATCACACCATAATTGTTTTTAATTTCTTTTCATTTTAAAATGTTTTAATGAAAGAGAATAATGATAGAAAATGATCATTTCCTCCAATATCGTGAATCATATCGCAATATCAGTCAAAATAATCCAAATTAGATATTTTTTGTAAAATAAGTGTGATTTCAAATTAGTTTGCATCATTTTTGTTTTGCTGTACACAATGTAAATTGAATGTAAATCAATACATTTCAATCAACTTATCCTCACAGGCGCAGACCAAAGTTTGGGAGTCATGGATTCACCCATGGAAGTGCCACAGCTGGACGGGATTGTGCCAGAGCCGGGCCTTGGAGAACAGGACGAACAAGACCTTCGGGAGAGCTTCGACCAGGCAGAGCATAAAGAGGAGTTGCCGCGGCACGTGCATCCGTATCTCGGGAAGCTGGGACAGGAGGCTAGCCTTGGTTGTCCTGAGTCTATTGAAGAGCCTGGAGAGGAAGTGGGCGGGTTGATCCTGTATCACACCGGGGAGGAAAACTCGCTTGACACTGAAACATTGATGGGCAGCGCAGCTGCAGAGGATGGTCCAGAGGAGTGCGCAGATTTGGCCGATCAAGTGGACGAGATCTCTGAAGGGCAGATGGATCATGTTTCTCTTATGGATGTCGCAGTGGTTGGACCCCGTGATGAAACGGCAGAGAACCAACTCGACGTCAAACCCAACGAGATGGTGCTGCAGAGCATTTACTCGGAATACGCACAACCTTCCTGCCCTGCTGCCTCTGTCTCATCCCCTACAGTCGCATCAAAGTCTGATGAAAGCAGCATGAGTGGTAGCGGCGACGCCGGAGTCAAAACAGAAGTCTCCATGGATCAGGCAAACTACAAAGGTACGGTTAAAGATCTGAATTTGCCAGACGGCAGCAGGGACTATAAGCATCGAGTGCTGACATTCTCCCTTCATCCGGACAACAAAGACAACCTGCTGGGGCAAAATGAAATCAAAATTGCCCCGACTCTACCTGCAAACAGTATCGACACAAAGCCGTCTGATCTTAAATTTTCTTTGTTGTCAGACCGAGGTGGTGAGAAGAAACCACAACAACTGGAGCTGCCAGTAAAGGTAGAGGAGACCAAGACGGAGACGAATGTCGATGTGTACCCTGACAGCTCCGAATTCAAACATGGAAAATTCCTTTCCTACTGCGTGAAGTCGGAAAACTTGGTGACCAAAGCTGAGCAGTTAGACTATCCTGTCAAACCAGAAACGCCGGAGACTAAAGCCGAAGATCTAAGCCTTCCCATGAAGCCTGAGAGCTTGGACTGTAAACCCGAAGTCCTCCAGTTCGCAGCCTACTCAGACAACGCCGAAATCAAATCTGAAGCAAAACCAGTAGCTCTCCAGTTTGCTGCGTATACAGACGGAGTTAAGCTGAAGACTGAGGCAGAGCCAGAGGATTTAAGGTTAACGGGCTTCCCCGACACCTCTGCCATCAAGCCCGAAGCCAAGCCAGAGGCTCTGGAGTTCCCGACCTACCCAGACAGCTCTGAGATCAAACCCCAGGCCAAGCCGGAGCACCTGGAGTTTACAGCTCTACCCCAGGTCAAAGCCGAGGCCAAGCAAGAGCTGCTGGAGGCAGACAGCACAGTCCTGACCCCGAAGCTGGAGCAGGCAGACGGGCTGCTGGATGCCTCGGAGAGCCTGGGGGGGAAAGGCCCCGTGAAGGAGGAGAGGCCATCTACACCAGGTGAGTACACTCAGACCTGGCAAAAGACATTATATGCAAACCACATGAAGCGTAGTGTACTGACGTTTGCATTGTTGTTGTCACAATGTTGTTGTGATTGTTAGGATTTAAGTAAAATGCAATGCTATTTAAAAAAAACAAGGCATGTTGTTGAGTTCCAACCTGCCCCCCTCCCCTCCAGTGGCCGTGGTGGAAGGCTACGTGGGCAGCCCCAGGTTTGCAGCTCCTATTTCCATATGTGAGATCCCTGACAGCCTCCATGACACCCGGGAGCCCACCATTGCTCAGCTGTTGCAGGAGAAAGCACTGTACTCGTTTTCTGAGTGGCCCAAGGTATTGTGATGTCATCATGTGTCTGAAATGTCTGTTTCTAGAATTAGTTTTGTTAGCTGCAGATGTTAGCTACTAAATGTTAATCCTCCAAGCTATGCAACAAAACCTTTCTTTCAGAGCATCTGGGTAGCTCACCTGGTAGGTTCACTCCTCGACGCAGCGGCCGTGGACTCAACTCTGCTCTGTGGCCCTTTGCTGCGTGTCATTCCCCCTCTCTCTCCCTGTTCAAGTTTAAGCTGTCCTATAGAAATAAAGGCCTAAAATATCAATACAATCCTCTTTTAAAAAATACAAAAACAAAATAAAAACTAAGTAACATTTTCAATGCAGGACTTTGACTTGTAACAGATTATTTTTACAGTGTGGTATTAGTACTTTTCTTAAATAAAGCATTTGAATACTTCTTCCACTACTGTATATACATATATAGTGGCAACGCTGATTTCCAGCCATAAATTCAGTCCTATGCTGTTGTCTGACTCCCTGTAGGACCGGGTTATCATCAACCGCCTGGACAGCATCTGCCACGCCATCCTGAAGGGGAAGTGGCCTTCGTCAAGTGAGCAGTACGACTCGCCCGGCTCCCTGGTGGCCAATTCTTGCCTGGCCAACAGTCTAGCCCAGCAGCAGCAGCAGCACCGGGCAAGCTTTCTCCCCACCACAGCCTCCAGCTCGGTCCCAGTCCAGGCCAGGGCTCAGCAGACCAACCTCGGCCTGGGCTTCTCCATCCCCCCCCCTCTCACAAGACTACCTAAGGTGAGAACATCCCTATGACCCACTAAATGTATGAATGAAACTCCCTTTCTGTTGTACATATCTTTGCATCTATCATCCGTCCACATGTACTTCCACTATCTCATGCCATGGTTCATCCAGGTGGTGTCCAGTTTGCTCGGGACCAATGCTAATAGTGCTAACAGACTCCTGATGGCTAAGAGTGCTTCAAATTTGACTTGTCCTTTCTGTGCTCCCAAAGAGTATTGTTTTTTAAGTCCATTGAAATTTAAAGAAGAAAAAAATCACACATAATTTTTGTTTCTTATCAGGTATCCTGATTAAATTAAAATGGTATGTATCCTTGTTAGATTTATAGCTCAACACATGAACTATCTCTCTGTTTAGTCAGAATAAGGGATTGACTGATGCTGGTTTTTCAAGGCTGATAATCATTATTAGTAGTTAATAAAACTGATATTGTCATATCTGATATACTATACTCATATTTGTCAAATTAAGATTGGATTGTTACAAACTCCAATACAAAAATTTGTTTTGACGCTTTAGCAATTACTTAATAATGAGAAACTTTGAACATTAATACGCAGTAAAAGAGAGTCAGATAGTGTTGTGTAGCCGAGCCAAAGTACAGCACTTTTTAATTCAACTTTATCGGTTGTCAGGCAAATAAAATGCTGACACAGATAATCTGCCGGGTCCAATAATCGGTCTATCCCTAGTCAGAATACAAAATACTTTAGTGTCAAATGTAGAGCAGGTATTTCAGGTCGCATTGGGCACCTCTGGTCCACACCATTACTTTGTTGCTTCTTTGTGCAGTTCCCTGTCACTGTAATGTGTACCGTTGATATTATACATGTTGATATCAGACTTGGGAAGGTAGTCATATTGTAAACAATTTGTTTAACAAGCATATATGTAATAACACATGTACCAATATTAAGGAGAGAAATGGACCCAATTTGTAGTCTGACTAATTACCTGTAGGCATTGTTTCCAAAATGTTCCCACCATAGATGCCAGGGAACAGATGGATTGAGAGCTATTTATTTTCACTCCATATCTCATGCTCTCAAAGGTAAACAAACCTGGCAAGATCAGTTTGAGAGCCTGAAGCAGCTTCCCAAGAGGAGAACGTGAACACATTTTGGTTTTTACCCAGGTCTGGTTGACAGCCACCACTGTGTTGTGTCTCAGTCCATATGTATGTTTAACAAAGCCATCGTCTCTCTCCCATCCTTGTCTACCCCTCACCCACTCTGTCCACTTTGGCAGTACATGTCGCGGGGCGGCGCATGTGGGCGCGGAGCTTGGCGCCTCAACTCCTTGCCTCTCTTACAGGAGAGGCTCGTGGCTCCTCCGTACCTCCCCGAGCTCAAACGAGCGGGGGGTCGGCGGTCATTTGACTACGAAGCTGCTGCCGCTGCAGCCGCTGCCAAGGTTTTAGCCGGGAAATCGGCATGCCATACTGCCGCCCCCACAAGCTCTGGCGGCGCTAATCCGGTGGTGGCTCCGCCCTCTCATCGCACGGGAGCTGCCATGTTGATCAACGGCTGGCAAGAAACGGCCATAGACCTGACCAAGTCGTCGGGAGAAATAAACACCACCAGTGGCATCGGGACGGGAGAAGGAATCAGTCACCACGGCGCAGGCAGCTGTCACAAGCTGCCGCCACCGCCGCCCCCCATCACAGCGCCGCTGCAAGGCTCTGTGGGAATGGACATGGCTGGGATACTGCAGGCAGGGCTCATCCATCCTGTAACGGGCCAAATAGTTAACGGAAGCCTGAGGGGAGATGACTCACTGAGGAGGAGGAGAGGGAGGAGGAGAAACGTGGAAGCACTGTACTCTGAGTTCACCAAGAGCAGAGGACTGCACCTCCCAGAGACACAGGTGGGTGTAGGGAGGAGTAAAGGCGTAGCGCAAGTTCTTCAGATTGTTGTTTGTGCTGCACTGTGAAAGGTAGAATCCACAGCTCAAGCATTTTGGGGAAAAAGGTTAAATAAAAGAGATTGGATCTGAGAGGAAAGTCCTTTGCCCTAATTGGGTTTTCCAAACATTAAAGTGTGTGTGTGTGTGTGTGTGTGTGTGTGTGTGTGTGTGTGTGTGTGCGTGTCTTTCCAAATGCAGGGCCGATTGGAGGTGATCAGCCACTCCTCAGTCTCCTCCTCCACCTCCTCGCCGTCCCCCTCTCCTTCCGAGCGCCCCGCTGGCCCCCCCACGCCATCGTCCTCCTCTACCCCCACCCCCACCCAGACGCCTCCTCAGCCAGAGATCGTGGCCATCGACCGAGAGGCAGCCAGCAAAGGTCTGATCGAGTGGCTGAGACAGAATCCGGGTTACAGCATGGATCTCCCCTCATTCGCTCATGTGAGTCCAGTGTAGTGCCGCACGATACGACAAAAACATGCCATATGTGATAAATAAACATATTTTAAAGTGTACTCAGTTCTGCATTTGTGCTACTTTCAGTATTCTGCTTAAAAACATCAAATTGATTGTTGAATTCAAAACAAATCATTTTTCACATTACTTTTTTAAACAAATTATACATTGAATTGAATATAAGAAGCATGTTAGAGTGCAGTTTTCTGCTATTTTCTTGCAACTAACGTGAAACATCTCATAGTGTCTTTTAAGATATGTCACAGCCTTTCAAAATGTGTTTATTGCGCCAATTGCGATGACGATAAAAAAATCGATATACGGATAGCTCTAGTGTGATGGTTTGTTTGATTATTTGGATGTATAATCACTTTTATCAGCAAGGTGTTGTGGTTTTTCATGAGTACTTGTTGTGTGTGTCCATTTCTGTGGCGTTATGCTGTTGGTGACAGCAAACCAGCGGAACTTCATGTACAGCTGCACACACAGGGCCTGAAATTATCACTCGGTTACCAAATGCAGGGGAATTTTGCCTTTGGCGGGTAAACTGTCCGATGGGCGGGTAGCCATTGACAATTGAGTGATAAAGTAGTTCTTTTTGTTGACATTTCTGAAGTCTGCCCTTTTCTTGGATTGGAGTTAAAAAAGGGGAAATCTCTCAATAAAAAGATAAAAATATACATATTCATTAATTATGTTGATTTTGTTAATAACTTCACAGCGCTAACGTGTGTATTCTTAACAAGTTAATGAATGATACTCATGCATTTCCTTTATTTCATCTTAATAAGGTAAAAAAACATTGGCTGGTAAAAGCCTTTGCCACAGCGACTGGTGGCCAAAAAAGTAAACTCCAGGCCCTGGCTACACAGTATGATTTAATAGAATCCATGTTTGTTTTTGTTTTTATAGTATCTGTTTAGCATTTCCTACATTATTTGTTTTGAGCTGCTTTTTTGGGGACATGCATGTAATTGTTTCTCTCTTACTTCCTCCGTCCTGTCCCTTGTCTTCCTGTCTGCAGTCTGGAGCAGGTTTGTTACATGGTTTTGTAGAGCGTCCCAAGCAGAGGAGACATCGCTGTAAAGACCCGACAAAGCTGGATATCAACTCTCTGACGGGGGAGGAGAGGGTTCCTGTGGTGCACCGAGGCACTGGACGCAGGGTAGAGGAAAAAATCACACACACACACACAATTCAGTCATGGGAAAAAGTAAACACTAATAATACTGACTGCCATACAGTTGAGAAAGCAGGAAAAATCCTAAATATGAATCTGTGTTATTGTTCTAATATTGTACGGGTTTTCCTGCCTTGCAGCTTGGTGGTGCTATGGCTCCGGCCATAAAGGAGCTATCCCGGTGGCTGGATGCCAACTCTGAGTACTATGTAGCTCCAGACTGGGCTGATGTGGTCAAACACTCTGTGAGTATATATTTTTGCCACTGTTGTACGTTTCTTTAAGTGTCCTCAAACTGGTGTTATGTGGATTCCTTTTCTGTACTCTGTAGTCACTGTAATCTTCCTGCTCCATGACCGTTAAGCTCTTCCTCTCCTCCCCTTGCAGGGTTTCCTCCCTGAGGGGAAGTTCTCTCGGATCCTGACGGAACCCATCAACAGAGACCCTGGCTCTCGCCGCCGTGGCCGGCGGCCTCGCAGCGAGATGCCTAAGCCCCTCCTGTCTGTCTCCGACTCTGCCTCATCCGGCCTCGGCCCCCCGCTCTTCATGAACGGCGGATTAATCGGCAGCATGGACTCCATGGTGGCCATGCAGAACCTCCGGGGTGCTATTCCTGGGATTCCCATCTCCGGGATCATGGCTGCTGGATTCCCACACGGTTTCTCTGCAGCCATCCAAGCGGGCGGAGCTGGGGAAGACGCCAAGAATGGGTTGAGTATGTTACCCATGATGCTGCATGGTATCCCGCACCCCCATGGGGCTGGGATCCCACAACACGCCTTGTTCAGCGTTGGCGCAATGATGGCGCACACGCCACCCCCTCCTCCCCACCCCAGCTCCTCCGCTTCTTCTTCTTCATCATTGTCTGCTGCAAAGGTCACCACGACGACGGCACCGTCGACATCCAAGGCAGCCAGCCCCTCGTCCACCACGCCTGCTGAGAGAGAGAGAGCTGCCTTTTCCGGCTCTGGCGGAGGAGAAAAGGAGCCCGGCCCGGAGGAGAAAGGAGCAGCAGAAGCCAACAAAAGAGGGGCGGAGGCAGCGGCCGTCATCACGTCCACCAGCAGAGCCCATGGCGGCGCCGCGCATCTCGGAGCCGGCACTGGCAGCCATCTCACCTTCAACCCCTTCCTGATCCCGGGCATGTCCCACGGCCTGCTGTACCCGCACATGTTCCTGCCCCACGGCGGCATCATGGCGCTGCCCGCCATGCCTCCCGGTCCAGGCGACGGCTCCCCGGGCAGCCCCAAGAGGAGGAAGAAGAGGGAGAAAGAGGATGAGAGGGAAAAGGCAGCAACGGGAAAGGGCGAGGAGAGAGAAAGTACAGTAAAGGCCAACGTTAGCTCCTCGTCTCCCCCTGTCCCTCCCTCTACCTCGGCTCCAGACCCAGGCCCATGTGCAACTGAAGATGACGGTCCTGCAGAGCCCCAGGAACCGGACTCGCATATCCCTCCTGAGGGAGCGGCGGCAGAGGAGGCGGAGGAAAGATTGAAGGACAACGGGGGAGGGGCAACAGAGGAGGAGAAGCGGGACGCTGAGGAGCAGAGACAGGCGGAGGGAGAGGAAGCGTAGAGGAGGAGAAAACTGCAGAGAGACGACCACTTCCTGCTCCCTCCTCGCCTCCCTCGCCCCTCCTCTCTCGACTGAGCAACAGTGTAAAGTTTGTGCCGTGTCTGTCAGTCAATGTCCATGTAAAGACTTTTATTATGATGATGACTAATGATAACGATGATGATGATTATATTCAACTTGGTTCTGTTTATATACCAAGACCCCACCCACCCACCCTCTCCACTCCCTCCTTGTATACAAAAAAACAACCAGTGTAAGAAATGATCTTCTGTGTATTCTCCCCCTTCATTCTGCATTGAGAGTCGGGAGGGACGCTTCTCAATAGGAAAACACACACACACACTGCAGGCAAGCTGTGCTAACCCAGGAGCAGCTTTGGCAGTACTGATTCGGTTCTAAGCTCAAAGTGATCCAAGGTGGTGTGTTTGCAAAGTTCTGGATTGGTGTGTTTTTGTGCGGACTAGAGGATGACAACGGAGGGTTGTGTGGCTCATCTGTCAGAGTTTTGGTTCTCTAAGAGAAGCTCAAACAAAGGAGCACTTGTGTACATTTCTGTTTGTCTTTTGCCACACTCCACTAAACTGAGTGATATTTTTGGGGGGTTATCTCTGTGCAATGTTCAGAAGCCTGCAGGCTAGATGAACCTGGAAGTGTATGCTGGTAAGAAACATTTCCAGATACATGTGACACTACAACACCTTTTTCTCCTCACTACTAACAAAACTCACCGATACACATGAACCTAACATGCAAGAGCTATAAGAAAACGCACAGCAGCCCAAATTTCTTTCAAAGTGTAGCCCTTGTGAATATCTTGATGTGACTCAGAGAACAAAAGTACATTTAAGAAAGCTGCCAAATCAGAAAAATAAATACATTGGTTGGTTAGTTTTTTACTAAAATTGTGACTATTATATTGACTAGAAGGTCCAAAAGTCACATTACAAGTGAGGTAAATAAATCCCAGGCATGAATGTTGTATCTTAATTGTAAGATCGCATTGTCTGCCAGCCCCCCACGTTTTAAATCCTGTCACTCATGTTTTTTTTCTACTATTACTAACTATTATTATCAATGCTATGCCATTGCTGCTAAAACTTCTTTTTTGGAAGGAGTTCAGAGAGTTAAAATGTTCTTTACTCTTCACACTATAATAACAATCCAGATTCCAAGAACAGGAAAACGTTGATTACAACAGATATTCACAACAAAAACAACTCCACCCTTTGCTTTTATTGATAAAAGCAAAGAACAATCATGAGATTAATTTTTCATTACTTTTTAGATCATGTAAAGATGTTTTGTGTAAAGTCAGACACAAAGTCACTTTGAGAGATTGCCCCTCAAGTGTCAAGGCCTAATCGGAGGAAAGGAAAGACAGAAGTTCAAGCGCTCTTCTGGGGCCACCAGGGGGCGGTAGGAGGTAGATATGATTGTATCCTGTACTGCAAACACAGGGGTGGAGGGATTGTGGGAGAAAAGAGGAGACAAATTTTTAAATTTTTTTAAAATCTGAGACCCAAATGAATTTAACTTACAGCAAATCAATACAACTCATCAGGAGTAGTGTTAAGGGACTGCTGCAAAGTGGTTCCATTCATGTACCTGTAGCCTGCACCATGCCCCTGTTGTGTGGCCCTGCTGTCGCCTCCTCACGTTATGATTCTGTGTTCAGAGAGATATTATCTGTGCGTCGTCGACCATCTGTCCAATGAAGGGGAATCGTCTGTTCTTACAGATAAAACGGGAAGAGGAGGGTTGAGTGCCTCATCGTTGCTCTTCATCTCAATTATTTTCCTCGGATTAGTTTTAATAGTAGTTCATACTAAGAGTTTCTAAATATGTAAATCTATCACTGTATATTGCTGTTTTTTTTTAATTTCTTTTTTTATGTGCACCATTTATTTGTTCCAGCTTTCGTTTGTTCTCCATTTGGGAAAAAAAAAATACTTGACAGATGCAAAAGGGGGATTTTTGCATTGAGTTTAGTCCCAGTGTTTTTCGGTATTAAACAGACTGTACTGTACATTAAATGGATGCAAGTCGCTGGTTTTTATTCAGTCTTCTCAGAACAGGGTCTGTATTTTGAGGGGTTATAAGTCAAATGTTTCTGTTAATGATGTTGGACTTCACATTTGTTTTGTTTTCATACATGAAAACCTAATTTTTGCACAATGTCTTTTTGTGAATGTTTCTGTACTGTCCTGTATTTCCTTCATGTGTGTCTGGGGGTGTGCGTGATGGTGGGAGAGAGTGCGTGTCTGTGTGCATGCATGCGCACACGTTTTGTCGTGGAGCTGTTTTCAACTTTTGTCTCGTGCTTACAGGTCACATTGGGGGGGGTGGGGGGGGAGCAAAACATAGTTGTTGCCTTGTCACACGTTTGTGGCTACATATAATTTATTATACTTTTCTTTTGCTTTGCCAAACTTTCACCAAATATTCTTTTATCTTTTAGTTTCATTATGTATTATTCAAAGTACAAATGCCTTATTTAGCAAGTATGTTTTGTATAGATGTTTCTGTTACATCTCCATATAGGGACATGTTACCGTGTTTGTGTTCAGTTTGTCCTTTGCCTTGTACGCGTACACGGCCATTGGTGCTGTGCATTATCTTCAAAAGCCAACAGTGATGCAAAGGTACCGCTGTCCAAATCTCTGCGTTAATTCCCGAAAAGTCAATCAGTCATCCCTCAAAGCACAAATGGAGAGTTAACAAAAAAGGGACTTGTTTTCTTACACGTGCCTCTAACATGACTTTAAATACTTTCTCTTTTGCGGGCTTCACTTGCATATGATGACATCACGTTTCCGTAGGGACGTCATCCTCGAGATAGTGAAAATGTAACCGTTTGTTTGATGTTACAATTAGCAGATGATGCCATGCTGCTCGTTGAAGGGGAATTTGGATTATTTCCAAGCATTATGAGTGATGATAACATTTTACTCAACAACTCTGTTGTAGAGATTTGGAAAAATCAAGCAGGATGTCAGCTGTAGTGAGTAATTAGTTACTTCCTTCCCTGTGTTTGACATCGTGTGTGGAGTTTGGAGGGCTGTAGGAGGTTCATGCTCCACCCTGATCAGCAGCAGTCTTAGCAGTTTTATTCCACGTTGACGAATTAGGAGTATGGGTACCGTAACGATACCATATTATAGCGATTCTTACGACAACCATACAATATTGAGTGATATCACAATCTCTTCCAGGACTTTGATTTGATTCACTTCAGCAGCCTTTGACCCTACGAGAGGAGACATAAGCCCCTTTAACACAATCCGTTACTTTGTATACATTTACAAAAAGCAAAAATGTTTTGATGAAATCATTACTGAGCTCTTCCAGACATTTCAATTAAAAACAAACTCTTTATATTAAAATGAATAAATATAAAGTGGGACATTTTCAAAATAAGGTGCGACTTAAAGATGACTATATCAATATTTTCGCTTTGTATCGATAGTATTGGATTACTGAGCTCTACTTGGGAGTGACAGCGGGTTGCAGTTTCTCAAATCTCTACAACAAAGTTGTAAAGTAAAATCTTTTGGGAATCAGACGCAGTTTGTGCAATAGCATAATTTCCCTTCAAGGGTGGCTGTTTATTGTCTCAATGCACGAGGCTTTCTGTTTAGTATCCAGCCCGGCTAGGACGGTAATGCACACACACAGTATGTGTCCAACTCAAGTATTTTGATTGTTCTTGTGTGTTTGCTAAGATTCCTTTGGAAAAAAGCATCAGTTAATCAGAAGTGGAAACCAGTTGTTGCATCCCACAGCTAGAGCATCTGAAAAAAACAACTTTTAATTCCACAGCCATGTATGCACACCATTTCCTGTTACTGGCTTGTTTCTGTGTAAAAGCTTGAAACAAACTGGTGGGTGCGGTGTGTGACAGCAGTCAGTTGGAGGTTATATTGTCTGTTCGTGTCACACCATGCCTTCTTTAACAGTGTTTTTTCTTTTCATTGAAATCCTTTTTTGGTAAACTGAAATGGTCACCTCAAATGTTGTAAACGTTCTCTCTTATCATAAATGACGTATTTATTGTATAGTTCTCGTCTTTACATCGTTGTCTCATGACTGTTTTTTTGTTACTCCTGAAAGACAACAGCATTTTGGTTCACATGGAGGTTTTACCCTCTGCTTTTCTTTTTGCAGCCCTCATCAACCTCATCAAATTCCCCCAGGATACCTCCTGTTTATTCTCCCAACAAAATTAGGGGCACTGAGCTATATGGGCCATACGATAATAATCCAGTAATATGATCTGAAACCCTGGACCCAGGAAGCCACTGATCCAAATGATAACATGTACATTTGTGTATTTTCGGACTACATTTCCAGTGAAGATGATTGAAAACTAGCAGCAGACATGGCAGTTAATGTACCCTGCTTCAGAAAGTGCATATCTGAATGGGGAAACAAGCCCAGCTCTACACAATTTTAGCTGCAGTAAATCATTTATTTCTTTAACTTCTCAATGTATTTTTTTCTTTTTCAAGTCATCAATACTGGATTGTAAATCCTTTAGATTCACTTTTAAAAAGGTTGGTCTTTAAAATGATGCCTAAGTAATGCTAATTACCATTTTTTCACCTTGGCCCGACTAGTTCCAAGTTAGTGGGTAACCAAACCATCACATGCTGGTTCTGCTGTTTGGTTTCAGCCGCCTGCATCACGGCCATCACACTCTTCTTGATTGCATTTTAATGTTGCTGTTGTCGGCTTCGGTTTGAAGACTGATCTTCATTTATTTGGGTCCATGAATCCCTGTCCGCTGATTTGTAGCCAGGGTTAAAAATTTCATCCACCAGCCAATTGGATGGTGAATGTTAAATTTTTACCAGCCACCCAATAAAGTACCATTGTGAGCAAATCTACCAGCCACGTGCATATTTTACCAGCATTTATCTAGTAGATGGTGCTAGTTTGAACCCTTTTTGTAGACAGGCTGTGACCTTTGACCTTCCTGTAGAAGGAGGCCAGTTGTTTGAAAGTACTAAGGAGGCGAATGTAGCCGGGCCTCGAACTCTCATAGCTGCAGAGAAAATCCAATCACATTTCAAAGGCTTTCCAAATCTGAAATAGAGACAGGTGTCACTTCAGTGCTTCAAACCTCACGTTGTTCCATTTAAAATTAAATTATCTATTTTGTCTTGTAATTATTGGTTTTTAATACAATAGTTAATTGTGTCAGTATATAAATTCATTAAAAGGCCGGTTTCACAGACGCTGAAATAGTTTCCTTGGCACAAGAGGTGAATATAGTGTATAATAACAGGATTTATACCCTGTCACTCCCCAATGGGAGGCGAGTGCAGATTTGAGTTTTGCACACGTCACTTTGCAACAAGTAGCCTCCGAGATGCTAACGAGAGACTTCTGTAACGTCAACACAGTAAAAATGGACCTACTTAACCAAGTTGGTTCACTGCTAGCTTAGCTACAAGTTAGCAACAAAGGCTGTCAGCTGAATGGTGTTTTGAGCTAACGTTAGCAATCAAACAACCATAGATAGCTACAACGTTTCTGAAATGATTCCCATCTTCTTTGTAATGAGAAAAGTTTATTATTTCATGGATTTCACAAATTTCAATATGACAGGTATCTCGTAAACTGTTTAAATCTGAGCATGCTCGACTCACATCAGGGAGGGACACAGCCCTTTAAGACTAATTTCAACTTTGGTGTTCATGTATTTCCTGCTTAAGCCAACAAACATTTTGCCTTCTGTCTCTTCGACGTGAGAGCGTGTCTACGTGGCTGCCCGGACAAATGAACAAGAATTAGCTTCTTAAAACGCAATCAAACCACCATCATGTCATAGTAACATTTGTTTTGTTCATAAACTCTTGCCGAGTTATTTTTTAGCTTGTTGTGACCGTTTTGTTCTTAAGAGGCACGCAGAGGAGAAACAAGCATTCTCAACTCTTGATTTGTTACAGAACCGCAGCACGAACACGCAACATAAAATAATACCAAAACATTCAAAAAACCGATGTTTGACCCACTGTGTAAGAGAGCTGGAAAGCAAAGATTTGAATCAGATGATTGCAGGTTTTGGACAGTTGATCAAGGAATGGGAAGTTCACCTCTTCTTCCTAACTGGTCTGTGAAACCAGCCGGCTCACGATGACAAAGAGGGCAAGGTAAATCCCATTTGACAGTACTAGCATCACTGAACCAAGTGCAATGTAATCCACAGGGAAGTTGTTCTAAAAAGCGGAGAAAAGACAATAACTGGCTGCTCCTGTCGTCAGAAACCTGGTCATTACTGCGTAAGTGATACGGTGGGGTTTTTATTTTCTTATTTGTAACTATAGCTCTCTGTATTCCCATGTGGACCAATCTCATGAGTCGAGACATGGTATGTGTGATCTTTTATTGTGCAATAAAAGATGACTTTCAACTTTCCTTTGTCCCCGGTGAGTACTTCCTTCATTCTGTGGAGAATACTTTCTTTTTGCTGAATGCCAGTCGCTGTCATTTCTTAATTTTGTGTCGTATTTTCAGGTTTGTCAACTGTGGTGACCCTGGTGTGGTCTGGCAGCCCGTTCACTGTGTTGCATGCTGGGAAAGACTGCAGCGGCCCTGTAATGCCGAGAAGGATTGAGCACGTAGAGAACAAAGTGTAACAACCAGTGACCACATAACCTGTTTCATGTCTCCCTATTAGGGGAAAGTGCCATATGAAGACATTTCATATCCAAACTTACAATGTCTTGTATTGATTGTGTGTGCAGCTATTGAACTAGTCCATATCCATGACGTTTCACTTCCGGGATTGCTCTGGTGCCGCTGGAAATTACACCGGATGACCCTCATTTTTGCCCAGATGAATCCATACGGTGAGCTGACTATGTGTCCAATCTGTTTTGTGCTGCACAATTAAACAACTTTCAGACGTAGACATCTTCCAACACAAGTTCCTTCCTGAGGCTATTTTGCAGACGCACTGGCTCCGCCCAAGATGATTGTGATTGGTTTAAAGAAATGCCAATAAACCACAGCAGGTTTTACCTCCCATCCCAGAATGCTGTGTGGACTAGCCAGACCTTCCTTTGCAGCGCTGTGGAGGAAGGTCTGGCAAAGCAAGCCTTAATTGAACTTTAATCTACCGCTAAACCCATGTAGAAATTCTCCTTTTAAAGTTCTTCATTCAACATTTTACTTGAGTAAACTTTTGTTACATGTTAAACTAAAATGATCTATAGATCTATTTCTGCAGGGATCCTTTCCATAATGTTGTCACACGTAACATAATAATTTGTCTTTCAAAGGCAAAACCACTTGGTGGGTGGAAATTGAAAATGCGCAATTGCCCAAGCTGATGTGTGGTGTGGATGCCGTGGTTGGTGCTACACATTGGTGGTGTTTAAGAGTAGCAGAGGGCGTCTTTCTTTTCAGAGTAAGTAGAAAGGTCTCTTCGCTGTCCTAATTGTCTTAAAACTGTGACCTTAAATGCCTTCCACAAAGCTGTTATTATTGTCTTGTCAACAGGTGCATGGTCATTCATTGTTTATGGAAAACATTGTTTAAACCCTTTACAATGACGATCTCTAAAGTTATTTGGATTTTTACAGAAGTGTCTTTAAAATACAGTGTCCTGAAAAAGGCGTTTCTTTTTTGCTGAGTATAAGCTCTCGCTCGCTCTCTCTCTATACTGTATACTTACAAATGTCCATAACACTCAATTATCGACAGAAGTGGGGGGGGCTGGTCTTTAATGCAATATCTACATTAACCCATTATCAGCAACCATTCATCCAATGTTCCAAAAGCACCTTCTGTTGACTAATCTGATATTATTTTACAAAAGGTACAGGATGCCAAGGATTGGATTAAATATTCTGTCTTTAAATAGTGGCTTTCAATAAAGATTTGTAGAATTTTACAAAACATGCAAAGGCCCTTTTCTCAAAATGAGTTATGTTGCTCCACTTCAGTAGCACTCCCATACATCCCTCTATATTCATTAATACATCTATAACCTGAAGGTTTTTTCCAGAGGGCTTTGTTCAGATATCATTCACAGCCAGATTCAAACGTTTCTTTCCTACAAACGAGGTGACGATTGATTGGCTGTTGACATATTTCTGATTTATGGACTGTTAAAACCATTGACGCTAATAAGTCAACAGAATGAAACAACCTTTATCCCATGTTCACATTTCTTTTCTGGAAACGAGTGCATATTTAAACAGACACTATCAGAAAACTAATATGAAGAATCATCGTGCTAATGTAAGTAGTGAACTGGGGAAGTTTCTGTCTGTTAAAATGCTTTCCTTATCCTCCTGCAGTGTAGTCTCGTGCATGCAACACATTTACAGAAGCCCGCCAATAGAAGAGTGCAGTCGGATGTCTGCAGCATCAAAATATACATTTATTGGAACATACATTCAGGTTATGGAATAAAATCCCATTTAGTCATAGAAATATTGATAAATATACAACAGACAAAAGCTAGCCAATGAACGGACAGGAGAAAAGGAGGAATCAACCACATCTTCAGTCATGCTTCTCTTTCCTGTAGCTGTAGTTGTGCAACACCGGATAATGCAGGCTGAATATAAGGCTGGCGAGTTAATGAATACAACGTTTAATGCATATATTTTCTCCGTCTATACTGTCAAAGACTTGTCAACTAAATACTTGAAATGTGATTTTAAAGTGTGAAGATGAACTTCCTGCTAAAAACTTAACTGTGCAAGAATTCCTTTTTACAAATACAAGAAATATTTGTGAAAAACAATATGCAACAGTGTTGTCTGCATTTCCAGCATTTTTACCTTCAGAAAAAAAGGCATCCAGAAAAAAGTGACACTTTCATTGAGATGAATCAGAAGTTCACTGACCAGCTTCTCTGTATTTAGCGTTTTAAGTGGTGAGGTTGTGATTTGGCCTCATTTTCTTCACCCCCTTCTGATCTGGAAACGCCTCCCAGGATACAGCAGGTAACATAGAACAAAAGGGACACCTTCACAAACGGTTCACTAACTGCACATCAGAAGCCAATCATCTTAAAGGTGCAGTAGGTAAGCCTTATAAAACTACAACTTCCTGTCATTTTTGCTGCAACTGAGCCTATGTTCCAGTAGAACTACATGAAGCAGGCTCCACCTACAGCCTGTAGGGTGACCACGCCCTGTTCAGACGCACCAATCAGGGTCTCACTACATTATTTTTGAATTAGATAAATACTACACCTAATAATTATCGGCAGGTGAAACTCTCCAAACGTACTGAAGCAAACACACTTGTCTGAGAGGCGGATTGAAGACGTATTGAAGTTTTAAGGTGCAGTACGATTGTTGAAATTTGAACTCAACTGCCAAACAAATACAGCCCCCACCCCCCTTCAGAAGCTCCACCCCCCAGATTCCCCGACAGATACCTACTGGTCAGCCGGCACATTCACACGCATTACGGTGGATTAACATTAACACTTAGTTTGAGTTCAAGGTCTCTCTGTGAGTATGGGGGCCACTATTGAAGCCATGGAGCAGTGTCTCTATCAGCGGGCCCCCACTTGGGTGACATGATACACATCCCCACCCAGGGCTTCACACTGTTCCACTGATCAACAGGTGGCGCTAACTTGTCAGGAAACACATTATTGCACCAACAAAGGCAGTGAAGAAGAAGAAGCCAGCTAGTAAACATAGATGGAAACAATGCTGGGGGGGGGCACCTTTAGCCTGACATCTGAACTGAAGCGGTGGTGGTGCTGCTCTGCCTCTTTATTACCACGAGTTTCAAATATTCAGATCCAAAACACTGAGGAGAAATTAGACTTGTTGGTCACATGATCCCAACGCGAGGCGTCTACGTTCTGACAGCCGACCAATGAGAAGAGGAGTAGCGAGACCATATCATGTGACCGGGTGCTCTCTGTACAGGGAACTTACTGTGTTTTATCTAACGTTATCTCTCTCTCTCTCTCTCTGTTCTTTCTCTCGCTCGCTCCACCACTTTTTTATCTAACGTTAGCACCGCTCTCTCTCTCTCTCTGTTCTTTCTCTAGCTCGCTCCACAGCTTTGCTTTATCTAACGTAAGCCCCGCTCTTGCTCTCTCTCTCTCTGTTCTTTCTTTAGCTTGCTCCACCACTTTGTTTTATCTATATCTAACATTAGCAGCACTGCTCGCTCTCTCTCTCTCTCTGTTCTTTCTCTAGCTCGCTCCACCACTTTGTTTTATCTATATCTAACGTTAGCAGCATTGTTCTCTCTCTCTCTCTCTCTCTCTCTCTCTCTCTCTCTCTCTACCACTTTGTTTTATCTATATCTAACGTTAGCACTGCCCCACATAGTCTCAAGGATACTGTAACAGCTGTTGCTATAGCCACAAAAGACTCTCGGCTGCTTTTTGGAACCAAAATGCGGCCAGCTTATTTATTTTATTTTACAAAAGCGCCCTGGTCCACTTGTTGTCCAAAAACGCCAAGTGTGTACATAGCCTAAAAATTTCTTTGTCGTATTATCACGTTATTTGTTCATTTTTCCAGTAAACAAGCGTGTGGTGAATAGCAGTGCGTGTTAATTAAGGTTGTACAGAAACACTGACGTGCTCTCAGGTTACAGAGCTCCCGCTGACGTCATATTCCAACACGCGTCAGGTGTGGCGTCCGTCTCGTCACTCCAGTGACCTTCGTGCTCGCTGGCGCCGCCTGCGGTTCCGTTTGGCGAGTTGCCGACGTCGTGGTTGGCGAGCAGCTGTTGTTTTCTCTCCTGCCTTCCAAATCCTCCTTTATTCGTTCTTCTTTCTGACGGATGAAAAGCAAACATTAAAGGGGTGACAGAATGCCAAACCAATTTGACCTTGACCACAGGACAAATATACAAGCTCAGAGTCCCACCGACACCTCTGTCCTCTGATAATCTCTGTTTGAAACCGCCTCTGAAAACGTGCGGATCTCAGCGAGCCTCATAGTGGAGCTGTAACCATGAGGCTGGTCTGGCCCAGAATGTCCACAGGATCCTCCGCTGATCTGAGACCAGCTGGTCTTCTGAAGAGGTCGCGCAGAGCTCAGACATTGTGTGCATTGTTTGTCTGCTCTTTCATCACTAAATTCACTTCTGAGGCTTTTTATGTGAGAAATCAACGATGTAGGAGTCAAATAGACTTCGACTTCTCTTTATTAAATATGTAATTTAATAAATATGTGATGTTTTACCAAAATTGATCAAAAAAATTCAAAATGGCGAAAAGATTTTCTAGGCGGACCTTAATGGTCCTTGAGGCTTTTTTGTGAAACACATTAAGCTGCACCTGTGTGAGAAAGTCAATCAGACTTACGGTGTGTGTGTGTGTGTGGGGGCATGGCCTTAATTACAGCGCCACCAAGTGGCCAATTGGGTTCATATTTCTATAGAAGCACATGCACACCATTTCCAGTTATGCCCCCAAGTTTCATGTTTATAGATCATTCCTGCTCACGGGAATTTGAGCCGGCACGGCAGACAACAAATAATAATAATAATAATAATAATAATAACAACAACTAAAACAGACAAACATAGGAGGGTCACACACACACAGTCACACACACAGTCACACAGTCGGACAAAATTTGCAATGAGCATCAATATTTGACCTTTTATAGAGTTTATTACTCTCATAAAAAAACTCCCAGAAGTGAATTTTGTAATGAAATAGCAGAAAATGTATAACATTACAGTGTCTGAAATATGAAACCTACTGTCTTGTCTCCACTGTGTGTGTGTGTGTGTTTTACATACTCTATCAGGGGACCTTAAGGGACAGCGTGAAATACCCTGTATAACCATTCTATCACCCCTTTAAAACCACTAGCTGAAGGTATATTGATAACCTTTACTTACTAGAAGTACCAATACCACACTGTAAAAATACTGCTGCAATGTATGTATGTATCATCAACAGATGTATTAAAAGTACTCAATGCAGAAAAATCCTCACATCATAGAAACCGGAAATGATCCAAACAGTTCTGTTAATTAACTAAGTGATTAATCAGCTAATCATCTCAGCTGGACCTGGAGGCCGGTATATTGTTGGGTAGTTTAATTTATAATGAAACATCAGATTTTATAAACTACATGTGTATTGTGTGCTAAAATATGTATCTGTAAAGTAACTAAAGCTGTAGTGGAGTAGAAAGTAAAATATTTCTCTCTGAAATGTAGTGGAGTAGAAGTAGAAAGAGGCATGAAAAGAAAAGACTACAGTACCTCAAATGTGTACTTAAGGGCAGTAATTGAGTAAATGTACTTAGTCACATTCCACCACTGGTGAAAACAGTGAATAGCACAACTGTTTTTGTTTCAGTCTGCAGTTTATTTGGTTATGCTTTTGCCCGTCACACATCTGTACTTGGTTACAGCTGCATACTTGGTTTTATCATTTCTAAACAGCCTCACGTTAAGTGCTCCTGCTGAATGAGCCCAGTGATGCTGCTGTCGCCCCCTTTTAGCATCATTCCCAAATGGTTAAGCCTGACAGAGAGAGACATGTTGACCCAGCAGTGTTTTATTAATAATTATAACGCACTGCGGACATATTTCACGCAATGGCCACACGCTGTACACTCAGAAAGGCGATTGGGTTTTTAGTCCTCACATATCTGCAAAACTACAACTCTCACTTCTTTTAAATCAAGATGAAGACGTGTCTGAACTGTAAGTTTGGGGTAGCAGTAGCTCCGTCCGCAGGGAGTTGGGTTGAGAACCGGAGAGTCGTCGGTTCAAATCCCCGTACGGACCAGAGTGTGGATCGTAGATGCCACTTCACCTCCTGGGCACCATCAGGTGCTCTTGAGCAAGGCACCATACCGGAGCGTCAACTCAGGGCACTGGTCCAGCTGGCAGCCCCCCACTCTGACATCTCTCCATTAGTGCATGAATAGGTCCTGAGCATGTGTGTGTATTTCAGGCCTGTGTGTAGTGATTACTAACAAAGTAAACAGTGTAAATTGTAATTTCCCCACTGGGGATCAATAAACAGTATAAATTATAACTTTGTATTTAATATAGGGCTGGGTAATATCAATATATCTCCATCAATATGAGGCTATTTAACGTCTTAGATTTTGGATATTTCAATATATTGTAAGTGTTGTCTTTTCCTGGTTTAACAGGCTGATGTCATTTTCTGACCTTACCAGACTGGTGTAGCTGTTTTATTATGTGCCTTTACCCACTTTAGTCATTATATCCACATTATAGTATTTGATCATTTATCAAAAATCTCATGTCTCACCAATAGTCAAACCCTACAATATTGCCGCAATATCAACCTCCCCCCCACTCCCCTGGAATGGATCGATGTAGACCCGTCCCTCTGGTGTCTCAGAGTATTTCCCCCCAACTGATTTCTGCTACTGCAGCTCTTTTTGTTGTGTTGCGTTGTTGAGAAGCAACACACGGGACACGGGAACTAGACCTGGGTTTTGAGGAGCTGCAGCACTCAAACTCAAACCTCCACTGGACATTAACTACCACTTGACAAGTAGTCTATATCCACGACGTTCCACTTCCGGGATAGTTCAGGTGCCGCCGGAATTAACACCCGACGTCTGTGAAAGCCCCCTAAGTGCATCTTTTTTTGGAGGGAGAATAAACCTTTTATGTTATGAAAAGCCTGCACACCAGAATGAAAAGCCATCCATTCAGTGAACTGGGTGTCTCACACTGTGCTGTACTAGATCTGAGTTCCCCTTTACATCCCGTAAAACTGTCTTGAATTGGGTCAAACACAAACGTGTGTGTGCGCTTTCAGCAGAGCTGATCCACACCTTACCTTTCACTTCACAAGATTACATGTCCTCCTGCCCTGCACATGAAAAAACAGAACAACGAGATGAACGCTGGTGTCTGTTTCTCTGCGTGTTCATAATTGATCAAAAGATTGCGCAAAAATGTGCAAACCGGCAGAGAAGCTAACGGTGGCTGAATATTTTTTTCGCTCAGTGTAAATATTGTTCCGGTGTTTGGTAGCCTCAGATGTTGATCCAGGATAATTACTGTGAAGTATTGTGTAAAGGGATGCGCAGAATCCTGCCAGTTGATGGTCTGTGCAGAGTCCAGATGTGACCGTAAAATATTCTCAGTGATGTATCGCTGCTTTCAAAGTGGAATTTTGGCCACAAGTGTACAGAAAGGGTCAAATCTCAACACATATCTGACGGGTTCTCTGTTGTGAACACACTAATAGATCAGATTTTATGTCATTTTTAAAAGCCAGAGGATCTTACTTTAGTGGGTTTGAACTCAATGAATAAATATCTTCATATTTCACAATACATTATGACATATCAGGTTAAAACTTATCTGGATGTCTCATATAGCTGTCTCGTGTTATTAAAGCGGGCTTAGCCCACGTAGAAATGTGGTTTTGATGTTCAGTGATGGAGAAGAGAGCTTCAGTGTTTTTGGCTGTGGTTTAAACGTGGAATAATGTTCTGTAATATACAGCACTGAGATTGATTTAGAGGTTGGTTGGACATCAGAGAGTAAAACAAATGAAGGCAGGAAAGAAAGAGAGAGAGAAGAAAAGAAGCCAACCTTAAACTTCACCTCTAACTCTTCAAATTAGAGTCCAGAAGTGACCTTTTTGGTTCATCTGCCCTATATACACACACACACACACACACACACGTACATC
Organism: Percina caprodes; assembly: GCA_013375575.1. Lineage (NCBI taxonomy): Eukaryota > Metazoa > Chordata > Actinopteri > Perciformes > Percidae > Percina > Percina caprodes. Next base: position 577,738 of record JABXJD010000074.1, read on the forward strand.
CACATATTTATATTTATAGTACGTTTTGCTTTGTAACTGAGACTACATCTACACTATTAATTATTACTCTGTCCACTCAAGAGTTTTAGCTCCAGTAGCAGAATGAATCTCTATACTTACTAACACGCCTAAATCACATGACCTTTCATGTAAACTGGGCATGCGTGTGCACCGACGAAAAGGTGGAACTGTTACAGAAAGTGCAACCCGGTCTCACGCCAGTTCGTGAAATGGGCATGTTATTTTGATTCATTATTTCGTGTACAGGTCATGATTTTCTAATGTGACCATTTCACAAACCGCCATGACACTGGGCTGGAAAGGGACAGAAATGCTTGTAATTTATTCTCCATGTTGAAATAACCGCCGATAGTCAGTCCAGGATGTTGTAGCTTTTCTTTTCGGGTCACGTGATAGATGACGACACATCATGACTGGTAAGAACCAATAAAGTGGCGTCAGCATCGTCGTTTCTAAAGGTCTCCGTTTGTGTCCGTCCAGACTACAGCGCAACGGGGACAGCAGTGTTTCCAAATGTCTATGGCCACAGTAGTGTGGACGCAATGCATAAGCATAACAAAAGATATTCATTTTGAAACCAAAACGTGGTCGTGTGAATGTAGGTCTGGGCATGGTCTGAATGACCTGGCCAGTCTCTCTTCATGCTGCGCTGTTGTCTGTCTGAGCACAGCCTACCGACAGCTAACTGGTGACCACTACTGACAGCTCTACGCTGCTGCAGCTGTTTCAGCCGGTAGCAAGAGAATATTTAGAAATGTACTAACTCACTTCTTTCAATTTTTTCTCTTTATCAACTATCAGCAGACAGCAGAGTGAGTAGCAGGTAACAGGCAGCCGTTAGGTCCTCAACAACGTTTTCTGATCTGGGGTCCATATCGGCCCAACACCCCCCCGTCCCCATAGATTCAGAGAGATATGTTTGACCAGCGAGTTCACTGTTCCATCAGCACTCTTAGCTTTTTTAGTCTAATAAATGAACAAAATAAACTCACAGACTGTTAAGAAAGGAAAATGCTGCCTCTACACAGTTTTTCTCTAAAGAAATAGCTTAATAAAATGACAAAAATTGCACCAATAAAACAACTGATTACGATATATTCTTCCAACCATAGTGCAGCATTCAAATGTTGATGTAGAATTTGAATGTCTCCCTAATGAATGAGAGAGCCAGTGGGCCAGCATCCACCGTCTTCCTAACAGCCACGTGTTATCACTGTTTACTGCATTGTAGTCTTGCTTCCCAGGTCCACACATCTTTCTGGGATGGGAGAAAAACTACTTGAACTATGTTCAAAAGTAGGTTTAGTCGTCAGCAGAAAACTCAGATTGGACAGATAGTCTAGCTAGCTGTCTGGATTTACCCTGCAGAGATCTGAGGACCAGGTAACCACACCGCTTCACACCGTGTGCTTAGATTGTTAAAATAGGGCCCATAGTGCATTGTGAAACATAGTGGTTGTGGTTCTGTGAACCACAGTTTTGTCTGTTAAACAGTTAGTTAACTTTTTGTGAAATATTTGTCTGTTATTTGGAAGATTGCTTTAAGTTGTTTGTTAGTTTAACAATAAATTATTTGATTTATCCTTGAACGGTTTCTGCCTTTCCCTTTCACTCCTAGACCCAATAGGTAAATAACACCAACAAACGGTGCTTATCCGAGTCAAAGTCAATTTTTGACCAACGTCCCCCTCCTGACCTCCTCCATCAGAACATCAGTCGCCTCTGAGAGACAACAGTCACCCGAGCTCTTCATCACAAAAAACTAGCCTTGGCTTTTCTCTAAGACTTCTCTTTTTCTCTTTGGCTGTATTTTGCTGAGTGTGTGACAGGTTTCCTGCTGGGTTGAAAAAAAAAAAAAAGACTAAATGGAATTTCAAAAGAAATGTTGGGACACAATTATGGTTCCCTTCCCTCTTTTGGCTTTCTTCCACTCTCGTTCTATCCAAAACATGTGGACGGACGCTGTACACAAACAATTACATAAAGACAATACAGATGGCGCTTTCACTATGTCGTGCACTTTAGCTGACATCCATCACTCTGAACTACTGGTTGTCTTTGGGCAGCTCTGCAGTAGAGCTGTGGTGTTGTAACTGCTCTGCTCAGAGGCACATCACTTGCCTGGAGTTCCCAGTTTCCACCCACAAACCTACACAAAAGTCTCAAACTGACATGTTAATTCAGAGCCAGCTGCTCACATGACATGGTAGCCGCTGGGGGTGTAGCAGTAAAAACTTAATTCCACGCTGGAGGTTGGCCGCAGATCGCTTCTCACACGTCGCTTTAAATGATATTTTGTGGTTTATAACTTGCCTCAGAGGCCAAAGTGATGAGAAGAGAGTTCAGTTGTGTGTGTTTACATCAGAGCGTCTGTTTTTTGCCCCTCAGTTATAGGAAGGCTGCGGTGCCACGCCGTAACGCCCGCCCTCCATCTGCCCTTCATTAGTAATGAGAGCCCATCTTCAGATTGGGATTTTAAATCCCCTCCTGTCTCCTCTCCTCATCCTCTTTCTTAAACCAATCAGCTCCTCTTCTCCTGTTCCAAATCTTTCTCAATAAACTCCTTCCCTCCTTCGCCATCCCTTCCTTACTGTAATCTGTCCTTCATTAGCAATGCTGTCACAATGGCTTTGTTTTTGGATGCTGTGGGAATTAAGACAGGCTGTCCTGAAGTGACTCTATGTTCTCTCTGTGTCCGTACATTTGCAGTCAGCGCTGAACTGCAGGAGTTAGCAAACCTGAACATAACCGGAATATAATATGCTCCTCTTAGCACATGCATAGATACAGTATAGGGAGTTAATACTTATTGCGTAACTTCCTATATATGGGTGTACAGCAGTGTTGTGACCAAGTCATCTTTGCTCAAGTCAAGGAACTTGTTTTGGTGGAACACGTGTACGTTCAAAGGTTGTTTTAGTCGTCAATAGAAACCTCAGATTGGACAGATAGTCTAGCTAGCTGTCTGGATTTACCCTGCAGAGATCTGAGGACCAGGTAACCATAGTCCTCAGATTGGACAGATAGTCTAGCTAGCTGTCTGGATTTACCCTGCAGAGATCTGAGGACCAGGTAACCATAGTCCTCAGATTGGACAGATAGTCTAGCTAGCTGTCTGGATTTACAAAGATACCCAGCAAGGAGTTTGACTGACAGCCAGTCATCCAATCATGACAATCACATACCGGGAAGTTCTGCGAATCGCCCAATCATGATTCACAGTTTGATGCTGCTGCCGCTCCATGGCATACTTGATAGATTGACAGAAACGTGACATTACATTTTATTTTTAACATTAAACATTCCAACCTATGTATACAGGCAAGTCATCCAAGTCATCATGCCTCAAGTCATTTATTAATCACGCGTAAAAACAATTTTTGGCGTTTAAAATGATTTGCGTCGTAACTATCGTGTTCATTTTTGACAACCCTAGCTGTCAATGATAGTTCTTAGAAAAAAAGAAAGTCAGAACGCAGCAAAATTGGAATCGGCAGGTCAAACTTCGGCCAAGACGTGCAATCTGTAGTATCATCTGTAGTTGTGACATGACAGCAATTCAGTCGGGCTTATTTCCTGCTTTATTTTCCCTTTTATTAGTGACAGTGGATAGACCGGAAAGGGGGAGAGAGATGGGGGAGGACACGCAGCAAATCTTGACTACTGTAGCTCCTGTAAGGTTATAGCCAGTGTTTATCGTCTGCATCTGGTCCACTTGGTCCAACATGCTGCGTGGCCTCCTGCTGGCACAAGAAGAGAGAGCACATCACCCCTGTGCCGGCCTCTCCTCACTGGCCTCCTGTGCAGAGAGCTGATTTTGGGGTCTTATGCTTTGTTTTTGAAGCTCCTCAGTGGCGAGACGCTCCGTACATCTCAGATCCCTTAACCCTTTTAAGTCTCCCTCATATCTCTCAGGTTGTCTGAGGTGGCTGGCTGTTAAACAGTCTGGGCTGAAAGTGGAAGCTGTTGCTGCTAGACTGTAAAGCCTCTCGTGCTGTGTAGTGGTTTACCTCCACTATTGACTCACAACACACTAATGCCTCTTGGCGTTTTGTACTGTTGGAGTATAAAGTTATTGTTAGAAATTGGTGTTGGTGTCTATTTTCATATCAGTTGCATGATAACAAGCCTCTGTAGAAGTTCAAAAAGGTTCTAAAAAAAAATCCTAGTCCTAGTCAGCTAAGCTAGAGAAAAGTAACAGAAAATACAAGATTTCCTCCAATAAAAGTCTGTGTACTTGCTAAATTTTAGTTTAAAATGTACTGGAGTGAAGTACAAATGTTCACACCTCTGTGTGCAATCAAACCTGTTGTTAACCACAAGTGTGCCAACAAAAGATCTTTACATGCAACCACACACACACACACACACACACACACACACACACACACACACACACACACACACACACACACACACACACACACACACTGAACCAGATGGGATGTAGCGGGTGTGTCATGAGAGTGAACCATCCCTCAGCCATCTTTACTGAAACTCAAGCGCTGAACGCGGAAAAAAAAACTGCCCTGCTCTGCATAACAACCTAACCACTGGCAGACTATATATACACACACACACACACACACACACACTGTCTGAAACCATAACACTAACCGTGCGACCACATCACAAGCTCTTCAGTGGATACACTCAGTTTTTGGAGGATTGTCCCGCTTGGTCAACTTTTCTGTTAAACAATGAAAACAGCAAACTCTTCTCTTATGTGTTGCCAGTACACTGTTGACCTGAATACGCCAACAGCAAAACTTTAGCATGTTTCAAATACTGCCGTTGAATTTCTCAGCTTTAAAACTGAATAGTACATTCAAATATGTGGGTAGGTTTGGCTGTTGTTTTGTAATGAATGGAATTTCCTGAGAGAGAGGGAACATTGCATGTGTTAGTGACGATGAGAACAGAGAAACTAATGGGCCACTTAAAGTTTAGAAGAAAACGGCCATGGGACACTCTCAAAAGCCCCTGTAAAAGCCAATAATTCATTTAGATTTTGGTCAAACACGTAAGACAACATGTTTACATTTTCCTCAAGTGACTAGAGCCAGACAAGCTGACAAAAAGATCATCTTAGGCCCTATTTTCACAGGACTAGTATCACCCAGGGACATGTAGTAATTTGTAATAATTGCGGAGGTTGTCTGTGATCTTTATCCCGTGCGAATCTGCCATGTCTGTAAATTGTCAAGTAAAAATGTTGCCACAAATTACATACCATATTTTGCCAAAAACAGAGGTTGTCTGATTATATTAGTCCTACGGTGCCCTACCGAGGACCAATTATCTTTAAATCAAACCTTAGAGCGTATATGTGTATATATATGTATATATATATATATATATATATATATATCTGTCCCCTCTGCATATTGACAGAGAGCAGAGCTCCGACACACACCCACACACACACACACGTATTAATATCACAATTTTAAAATTGTGAATTAAATTTAAGTAAAATACAGACTTAAGCCCTTTTTGCACAGGCCTGGTATTACCCGGAGACGTCCTATGATTTAGATATTACCCATCACGTCTCTGTTTGTGTAACGCATTCACTCAGAATAAGCAACTCTGCATTTAAATCAAATTTACAATTTGGGTGGGATTAAGATCACAGAAGACCAGGTAATACTAGTCCCCGGCAAATAGGGCTTTAGCTTATTGCCATTGATAGCCATTATTCAAAAAAATCAATTTTGGTAGCAGATTAGAAAAAGTCATATGAGTTTAGTTTTGGAAGGCGATGACAAACAACCTGTTTTGTCATTTCGGGATGAGTTATGAAGTCTATTTCACTTGTATTCTGTTTTGCTCAATATCATCGGGGCTAAGTGAGAAACATGTATTTTCGTGATATGAATGAATCTTTAAACCAAGATAATATCTGACTGGGATGTGGCTACGCCTCAGAGGGCTAAATTGACCAGACAAAGACAAAAAGCAAGAGGATTTTTCAAAAATGCTGGTATAATCCTCTTGAGCTTGTACTGACTCAGAGTTACACTCAGAACCACATGTTGCGGTGGGCGGGGGAGCGCTGTACACCGGCATAACGGGTGATAAATCCAAATGAAGATATAAGCGGCTTGGAGCCTTGTGGTGCCAGCGCACACTGAGAACAGTAAAACCAACTGTGAATCAAATATGCACCATTAAATATATACAAGCAAATAAATGGAAGAGTTTAGATTCTCTGCCCGAGCCTGAACTTGACCTGATCAGACCGGCGGGCTGGGCCGGGCCGATATTTCTAGCCACTATCCTTGACTTTTTTAGCCTAATTGGGTGGGGAGAAAGCTATGCCTCTCCATCTCCCCCCGTAGCTCTGGTAGGCTACTGTATATGTCCTGCACTGACTTGAGTGAGAGGTAAACTGTGCTAAATCGTGTCTCCCCCATCTGTAGCACTGTCTCTGATAAATGCACTACCAGACCAGATTGTTTCAGATATCTCACGAGTCCTTTAGCAGCAGATATCATCTCTACAGTATATCTGGACCGTGGTAAGGACAGTATTAACTAGGTGCCCGAGACAAGAAAGTCTCCTTTATGGTTCCAGGGCTTTGATCATGCTGCTGCCTTGATCTGTTACCCACACTATTCAGATCTATCCGGATCCATTCCCTTCTGAAATTAAACAAATAACTCAGTTTACAGGCTTTGTCCTTGATACTTTTTCATTAAGATCATTCTAAACAGATTTCTGTAGTTCAAACAACTCTGAGTTTTTGTTCAGAACGTCAGTTATAATGGTCCATGTATTAAAAAATGGTCAGGTTTGAGTGGCTCATGCTCTTAAATTACAGTTAATGGGTCGGGCACAGGCTCGGGATAGGGTTTTTAGTTTTTTTTTTAACACAGGACAGCAGAGCAAGAGGAGCAGAAAGATTACACAAACAGCTTCAACATTTAACTTTTGCTGCTCTGAATGCAGACTTGAAGTAGCTACAGTAGTGTACTTGTACTTTGTGGAAAAACCATTTTTCTTTGGATGCTCCGCTGGGCCTGCTCCGTGTAGAGCAGTGGTGGTTGTACTGGGCAGCCAACACTACCATGCTGGTTTTACTTGATATGAATGTGAAGCAGGAAGGCTGTTAAAAGGAGCATGTAGAGCATTTGAGTCAATGTAGAATATAACGTGCAGGGTTGTATTTGGATTAGTCTCTCACTGCCAGACCTGTCTCCACATCGCTGCAGAGTAAGGTCTGGCAAGTCCACACATGCATTCTGGGATGGGAGAAAAGAAACGCTCTGTGATTGGTTTAAATAAATGCAATCAGCCCAATCGTCTTGGGCGGTGCTAAGATCCGGACGCAGAGACGGTTGCTCTGCTAATTAGTCTCGGGAAGGAACTTGATGATGGTACTAGAGGAAAAGTCTGGGGATCAACAATGTGAATTAATTAATCTTGTGGGGAACATGAACACTGATGATAGTCCATCTAATAGTTGGTACATGACACCAAAGTCATAAGGAAAAATTTATTTGGCAATTTTATGACAAGCAATCAGACTTTGACCTGCTAGGGGTCACCAGAGAAAAACTAATCCAAATCTGTTGGCCTCATCCTCCGGGGAACATGAACGTGGGTATAAAATGTCACCACAGTCCGTCTGGTACAGTAGTTGTTGAGATATATCTGCCATCCCAAGGGCTGAACATTATGTTCTTGTAATTGTTTTGTGCTGTATTGTGATTCATGATGCCAACCAGGGCTGCACAATGAGAACAATATGCTAAATGCAATAACACTGTTGAATATCAAGATAACAATACTACTTACAGTAAATAAAACATATTAAAGTGCACTTAGTTCTGCTTTTCTGCTGCTGTCCGCATACTGCCAAAAAACAAATTGCTTGAAATTATTTCCACCATTATTCAATTGAACAAATTGAACATAGTACGGAACACCAAAGGCTCTGTGGGGAAAAAAAAGAATGATGGTCACATATTTAAGTTATAGTAAGTAAGTTTTCTACTGATAAAGTGGCTTTAGCAATGTGTCGCAGTCGCTTGAGATGCTTTTATTGGGCAAGTATAAAATAAAACAATTTATTGTGCAGCCCTAAGGCCAACATTCTGTGTCAAGCCTTTTTTTTTTTTTTTTAATCAAATCTTCCCCCAATGTTTCTCACCCAGAACGTAGTGGAAACAATCCTCTGGACCTAACCTCCCTTTAATCCCCTAGATGGGAATATTTCATAACTAAAAGATACCGTGTTGTGTATATAGCACAAATATGGTCACACACTAACAGGAATGTCAACATCCAGTGATGCTGTAATGTAATGTACCTTTTTACAGATGTTTACTGACTCAGACGTTCTCTCATACTGTGTACCAATGGAAACCAAAGGCTTGTGCAAAAGTACCACAGCAGGTACAGTAGGAGCACGTCTCTGTTATTACATTAAGAATTACATGGAAACTCATTTGATTTAACAAGCAAGTCAAATAAGTCTTAATGTGGTCTTCTCGGGGATCACAGCTTCAACAGATAACAGCTGGGGAATGGGATGCCTGTGAGTGGTTAAATAATCATAGAAGCAGATCGACGGCGCATCTTTGATACATTCAGTACTTCAAAACAGTATACACAGGACTACCCATGGAACATACTGAATCTCTAAAATCTTTATGGTCTGATAAAAGGTGTATTAAAGTACATTGAATTGGACTGAATCCAGCCAAATTAAATCAGTCACACTAACACGAAAAATCACGGCGATGCCTGAAATCCACCTAAAAACATGCTTTTCTCATCTCTCCCCACAACTGGGAAAGGAAGAAAAAAAACTAATGTCATTACTGGGTTTCACTCAGGCCTGCCTTTAAAGCACATTAAGGACATTCAAGGCATAAAAGTGAGAGAGAAAAGAGTTAGTGTGCAGCGATATCCTTGTTCTCTAATGAGTACCTGTTGTCCAGAGTTTGTAGTTCCCCCCAAGGCTGTCTGCACTGCTATGCACTAACTCAATGCACATGATACTCGGGAAAATGTACTTTATCTCACTGTCTGTGTTGTGTTAGAGTACACTGTAAGTGCTACCCAGATCCATGTGTTGCTGGACAACAGGGCCACTGAGGTTTGCACTGTGCAGACTGCATATTTAAGTAGCAGTGTCCCAAACAGTCAAATGTTAAGTAAATCCATTTCTGTCGGGCGGGGTTTTAGAAAAGCTTGTTCTTTGCAATGCAATCCAGTCCCATTTTATTAAAAACAATGATTTTTTTTACCCTCTGCCCTCAACCAATATAACAGAAATATTGAGTTGTAAAACTGACATTGCCCAATCGCTCCTGAAGCCTTCAAGCTGTATTTGCAATATGGCATTTGGATAACTGGGATCAAAGCAAGTATTTCTCAAAAATGCTTCTTTACAATGAGTTTCTAACAAGGTTATACGTATTTGCAACCTACAAAACCGTCTCACTACATTTTTGGAAATGTGTACTGATGACGCAACTGTGTCCATGTTTGGACACCGTTTGCAGCTACTGGCCATATCCGGACACATCTGGGCTGATGCCTTCCATCTACATTATTATTATACAATTATACATTATTATTCATTATACAAGTATACAAAGTGACTTTGATAAGGCAACACTGTAAGAACTCTTGGGCAGCACTCAGGTGGTGGTATAACGTTTCATTTAAAGAGGAAATAAAGGAGCTTTTACTGCATCATTTGGAGTTGTTTAAGCATCGTATTTTATTGTGAAGAACAGAAGTACGGTCCTGGATGTGTTGACAGTATTGATGTTAATTTGGGCAACTTGTAAATGTGGTTAATACCCCCAAACAACCAGAAGCGCCCAGAGAGTTTTTACAGCGGGGAGATGTGGGAGTCTGAGTACGGCCAAGGGTAGCACACAGCTGATTCCTCGCTAGCAGCTTCCTTTTGACGACTCGATTAACCTAAAGAAAATGGTTAAATTATATTCCGTTACAAAGTTAAGAAGTAGTAGTTTGACACCAATAAATGCACTGTAAACATTTCAAGATCATTTATATTTGTATTCAAACGAGTATTCTGACCAAAAACTGTCCGGGCATCGACACAGTTCAGTTAAATGTTACAATTCCAGGATTATTTGATCAGTTCTGACAGTAACACGGAACGGATCACCTTCCCTGCAAATATCTACTCTCATCTTTTGTTTGTAGACTACATAAGCCGTGTTTCCAGAATTTGAAAATAAACTTCAAATTTTGCACAAAAACGTTTTACGCTCGCTTGAGGTGATTTTTTTTTTTCTTTGTAGTATAACAGTTGATATGCATATGGAAACACCTTTGAGACTAAGTTCTGAGTAGCAACCATTTAACTCACAGGCCTGAGGACAGATCAGCTGCTTCCTGTCAGCATCTTCCCAAATAGTCCCATAACGTGTCTTCGTCTCTAGACAGCATGGAATACGGCCAATACGAGCTAGCATGAAAGAACAAGTACAAGTTGCCCAATTGAACCAAATTCCTGAAGACCTCTCTCCATTCTTCTGAGAGAGAGAGAGAGAGAGAGATAGAGAGAGATATGGCCAAAGCAACTTGTCTGACAAAACTACCCTGTAGACTAGTTTATTTGCTCCAACCCACTTTCTGCCACATTTCAAAAGATTGCCTGAAATTACATTGTCTATATCAACGATGTTCCATTTCTGGGACTGCTCCGTTGCCAGATTTCACTCTTATGGCCGGAACTATCTGTCCAATCTGAGGACTATGGTTACCTGGTCCTCAGATCTCTGCAGGGTAAATCCAGACAGCTAGCTAGACTATCTGTCCAATCTGAGGACTATGGTTACCTGGTCCTCAGATCTCTGCAGGGTAAATCCAGACAGCTAGCTAGACTATCTGTCCAATCTGAGGACTATGGTTACCTGGTCCTCAGATCTCTGCAGGGTAAATCCAGACAGCTAGCTAGACTATCTGTCCAATCTGAGGACTATGGTTACCTGGTCCTCAGGTCTCTGCAGGGTAAATCCAGACAGCTAGCTAGACTATCTGTCCAATCTGAGGACTATGGTTACCTGGTCCTCAGATCTCTGCAGGGTAAATCCAGACAGCTAGCTAGACTATCTGTCCAATCTGAGGACTATGGTTACCTGGTCCTCAGGTCTCTGCAGGGTAAATCCAGACAGCTAGCTAGACTATCTGTCCAATCTGAGGACTATGGTTACCTGGTCCTCAGATCTCTGCAGGGTAAATCCAGACAGCTAGCTAGACTATCTGTCCAATCTGAGGACTATGGTTACCTGGTCCTCAGATCTCTGCAGGGTAAATCCAGACAGCTAGCTAGACTATCTGTCCAATCTGAGGACTATGGTTACCTGGGCCTGGGTACTCAGTCCCCCAGTCCAACACCCCTGCTTTTACTCCACTACATCAATCTGACAGCTTTAGTTACTAGTTACTTTACAAATTAAGATTTCTGCACACAAAACACATGTAGTTCATACAATCTTATGTTTTGTAATAAATTAAACTACCCAAAAATATAAACAGCCTACACGTCCAGCTGAGATGATTAGACAATTAAACACTTATTTGACAGAACATTTTGGATTGTTTCCCGTTTCTAAAATGTGAAGAGGTCTCTGCTTTGAGTACTTTTAATACTTTAAGTTCAATTTCATAATGATACATACATACCTTTTACTTAAGTAACATTTCAAAACAATTCAGGACTTTTACTTACTGTAACAGAGTATTTTTCCAGTTTGCAATTATTAGTATTACTAAGTTAAGGATCTGAATACTTCTTCCAGCACTGGGTGATGATATACAATAAAAGTCAGATTGACCGCAGTTCAAGATGCTTGCCTTGCTGTGCCACCAGGACGCCCCAAGCTAGAACTGTGTTTGTGCCTTTACACATTAAATTAGCAGATTTCTTTTGTAAGAATGCCAGACCAGAAAACAAAATCTGTATAATATTACTGTGTCCCACCAAGTATAAACCTGTTAAAGTCACACGTGGTCTCTCTTCATCAGCAATGGAGCTGCTCCAGAGAGTGTAGCTTGTTAACATCACAGACCATAAAAATGGTTCTCGCGTTTCTAGCTGGGGGGGAAATACTCGCAACATCATGCATGCATGATGACAGATTTACTGCAGAAAGAACATCCCATGCAATGTAATATAGTTCAATGCCTGCACTGTTCACTATCATTACACATAGTCTACCATAGTATCTCACCTTATCACGGTCATTGCATTTCTGTGAGTGATTTTTATTTTTATGTACTGTATCTGTGATATATGTGTGTATATGTTTGTTGTGTTATGGTTGTCTTGCTACTGGGTGCCTAAAATTTCCTTCCAGATGAATAAAGTCTATCTATCTATCTATCTAGTAAAACTGTCATGTAGTGAATATGATGTTTATAAATCAAACATGTTTAGGCCTTTTTAAAACCATTATACCACTCTATAGTCATTTTTCTGAGTGTACTTGTACTGTAGTGTTATTGTCTCAGGGAGTATTCAAACTTGGCCCAGTATCCTTGAACTGTGCACGAACACGATTGTCCCCCATCCCCCTCCCCTCGATGACCTGCACTCACACTGCAATAAACCATTCAGTGCCAGAGCACGCTCACATCATTACGATCCGATTTTATTGTTTGAAGAACACAGGAAGTGAAGTGCTCTCATACAGCATAATGGACTCCATCCCTTACTTTGTGAGTTTGTGGCTTTTTTGGAGTTGTTGGGGTGCATACGGCCCTCTCGCATGCCTAACAGGTTTATTGCTTATGCAGCGCACGTCGGTTCCTTCCTCAGGCATGTTAAGCCTTCACACTGATGTGGATGGTGCCCGAGTCCAAATGAACCCTGCACTGCCCACCATGGCACAGTTAGGCGTACCGTGCCCGGGCACACTAGTCAAACATACCAGACTCTGGGGTTGAACGTGCTTGGGCATGGCGTAGTGGCAACTTGTTAAAAACCTTCTTTGCCACTATTTGCAGGATGTAAAAGTTCTGACTCATGAAGACCACCATGTCCAACTTCAACATGCATCCTATGCAAAAATTTACCTTGTGCTGAAATTGACTTTCGTAAAATACACAATCAGGGATCTACAATCAGCAGTCACAAACTTCTTGCTCCACATTCTGCTGTGTTGAAGCCTAATTTACACTAACTGCACTTACAGAAACCAACTACACATTGTCCAATAGCGGGACAGACTAGTGGAGAATGAGTTTTAATTGGCCAAAACACACATCAAAGCACCCTCTACACCATTATCTAACTTTTAATGCATATTAGACCTTTGCAATGAAAATAAAATCCCCAAAACTCTAAACAACACCCCTTGGCTCCTAGACACGGTTTAACTGGGCCAAGTGTGAGTGTGCCCTCACTGCGTAATGTTCACACACTCGCAGGCCCACAGGACAAAACACTGAAATGTTACTGAGACTTGTGGCCCTTAGGTCATCTGTTGGTGGATGCCAGCTGTAATGGAAGCTTCAGAAGGACTTTTAGCCCAGTGGACTCCAGACATTAAAAATCTCAGCTACTCACAAAAGTATTGTGGCTGGCGGACTGATTGATGTGATTCTTTTCATAATTGAAACATCTGTTTTATTGATGTCTTCACCAAAAAAAACAAGTCTCCATGTGAATTTACATTTCATAAATATAGTTTGTTTTGTTTTTACTTTGCACTCATTTCCTTTTAGTATTATAGAATGTTAATATGGACTTAGCACACACTCAAAGACGTATTGATCCCAACAGCCCTGTTCCCTGTCATGTTTTTGGCTAGTTAACCATAGCGTGCAGAACTTTGAGTGTTCTGTGTGACTGAACCAGGCCTGTGCTTGATGTGCTTTTTATTGCATTTAGTACATTAAACACTGAAATACAGCTGCAGTATTCTCTTCCCAAGAGGATCCACTTGTACAAATTAAGCTTTGCTCTCTTTTTAAGCATTCAAAGTACAAAAGTAATGACCAGACAACAAGCCACACAGGACTTCAGTTTTGTATTATGACATATCCATTAATTCCTCCAGGATTTAAAAAACAATATGCCTCAGCACTAATGGACTAATAATGAAGGATGGCTGTTCAGCCACAGTTGTTCTAGCCTGTTCTAATATGGATGCAAGACAGATGCTTCTGGACTTTGACCATGGATACCACAGTTTTTCTCCAGTTTACATTTCTGCATCTTCTTTCAATTTTCAAGCAGGGGGAATGCATTATGTCCGCATTGCCGCTCTCTTTTTTTAAAAAGAAACATGTAAATCAGTCCAACTATGGGAGACTATAACCACCATAAATACAACTAATAAGCTTTCACACTAACATCAAACGTGTCTGTACCCGCAAAAGTCATTTTAGAAATATATATGCAGAAATAACCTAAGAAGAAAAGGCTGTTTGAGTTATCAACATGTGGGCCGAGTATGTATAATTACACAACTTGTGAGTTGCTTTTCCTTCCCAGTTATAGTGACCTCCAATTGAAGGCCTAGCTTATCATGTGGTTTGGTTGCTTTGTTTATGAGCTGAACACTTACCACAGAGAGTCGTAAAAATGCCTTCTTTTGACTTCTAAATCTTTTGAATCCTGGTGGATTGAAAGCTCCCAGAATCCACACTTTGGAAGGTAGAGCCTTTAAACCCCGCTGTGAGAGGGTGAATGTGTCACTGTTTAATTACCATCCTGAACACGTGACCTTGTCTGCAACATTCCTATAATCAAACATACTTGGTATGTCAGTCCTCTAGTGGGAGCAACGTCATGGTCATGGACTGTTCTTGAAGGTGCAGTGAAGTTTTTAAATGTTAACATCAGATGAGTTTAACCCTTGTGTTGTCCTCCTGGGTCAAAAACGGACATAAATGTGACATTTCTGTCCATTTTTCAGACTTTTTTAACATCACCTTACTACCACTAGTTTTACACTACTTTTTGGAATCCATGGTCAATAACCCTCATTTATATAGAATTATACCTAATATTTGAGTTAAAAAAACAGAAATTAAGAATTATTTTGACTAATAGTTAAGATCAGAAGAATGAAAGTGATCAATTGTATTTGCAAAGAGCGTTGGAAGGAATCCAATCCATTTTTTGTGGTAATTTGGTTAAAAAGAAACTCATATTTAAAAGGGGTCAAATTTGACCCAAGGACAACAGGAGGGATAAGCTAACAAGATCATCTCTGCGGATATCTCATGACTATGAGTCCTTTATCGGGATCGGGAAATCAACCCCAGTCTCCTGCCGCCTCTGCTAGCCTGGTTGGTCAAAGCTTTCAAAGGTAAACACCGGAGGAAACCCAGAGGTGAATGTGTAGACGGCTCTCAGCTACGACCTACGGCTACAGTCCAGACAGGCAAGACCCTCTCTGCATCCGTCTCCATTTCTACATTAAAAGGGGGCACAGAGGAAGGCGTGGAGGACTCTGCTGGGCGTCCTCTAGGCCAGCGTACAGCCATCGGAGGGTGACCTGGGTGGCCTCTGTGCCCCTGTGCTCTAAGATGTGGACTAAGTAACGTAATAGTGTTCCATACACTAACAGTTTTCTTTAATAAAAGGGTAAAAAAAGTTCATGTCAATTACAACATTTGAATATTTTTACACTTTGAATTTTAATTCTTTAACAGACTAAACAATTTGTACCGTTGATACGTTCCATCCAGAACACCGTTTGAACGCCTTTGGACGCTGAGGTGCGCTGAACGGCAATAAGTGTACGAAACACCGTAGGTCTACGTTAGATATATTTGATTTAACATTTTACACTTATATTTGATAAGTAGGGGGATTTGATTGATTGATTGGGTTTTGTACAGACTTCTTCACCCCCTCAACCACTTCAAATATCGAAACATTTGGATTCTTAGATTTCAATCTTCAGATTCATTTTTGATCTTTGGGAATGAATTTTTTTGGTGAAGAGAATCCAAAAAAGGTTCCTTCACCAATATTTCAGATCTTTCAACTGCCTCTCACAGTCTTAATTTATACTTATGTTATTACTTTATTTATTATGTCTAAATGTTCAGGTCCTCAGTGTTCCCCTATACTTGTACAGGCAGGTGTAGAGGTGTGTGTTGGTATACTGTAGCAGCCTGGTGTCGTTTGCATGAGATTTAACAGTGACCGTCCATGCAAAGTGCCACTGCTGGCGAGGGTCTGGCTGAGTCCTACTTGTGGTCATGCTGTTAGTTTAAAATCTCTCTCCCAACATCTACAGCACCAGAAGAGCCAAAAAGCAAACTATATGACAGTATCACATGTACAGAACCATGGCACCTACAGCAAAGCTACGATACGCACAAATACAAAAGAATTACACCTCCACTGTCACCCTCCAAGACATGCCACAGACAATGAACATAGTTTTCATGATCACCTCCCTCCAAAATGGTTTAATTTTGTCACACTCCCAGACACGTTGAAGAATGTTCCTTTAGCCTCATTGCATTTAAAACAAAGGAAGGTCAGGTATATTGCTGTTGTATTTATTTAATTTGACAGGAGTTGTGAATGTCTGCATCAGCCAATTATATTGAAATACCTTTAAATTAGTGTTTGCGGTTTGTTGGAGGCAGTTGATTTGATATGCAACAAAGTTTTCTATGAGCGGAGTATGCATTTTTATAATGTAATAATAATAATAATGTATCCTTTTAGTCCCACAAGGGGAAATTACAATTTACACTCTGTTGTTATTACACATGCCTGAATTACACACCACATGCTCAGGTCCTCTACATGCACTAATGGATAGATGTCAGAGTGGGGGGGGGGGCTGCCCATGGAAAGGCACCCCAAGCAGTTGGGGGTTCGGTGCCTTGCTCAAGTGCACCTTGGCAGTGCCCAGGAGGTGAACTGGCATCTCTCCAGCTACCAGTCCACCACCATACTTGGTCTGAACGGGGACTTGAACCTGCAACCCTCCGGTTCCCAACCCAACTCCCTACGGACTGAGGTACTGCCACCCAACATTTAACACTAAACACCAATGTTGCAGTTTATTATGTTCATCATTGAAATGTGGAAAGCCCAAATCTTGATCGCAATTAATTGTCCACCTATAATACAAATATATTTGTGTTACCGAGACATTCCCAGACAAAGTGTTACAGTGACATTCCCAGACAAAGTGTTCCCGAGACATTCCCAGACAAAGTGTTCCCGAGACATTCCCAGACAAAGTGTTACCGAGACATTCCCAGACAAAGTGTTCCCGAGACATTCCCAGACAAAGTGTTACCGAGACATTCCCAGACAAAGTGTTACAGAGACATTCCCAGACAAAGCAACAGTCAGATCTTGCTAAATTGCCAGGAGAACAACAACAAAGCCCTCTGTTTGCCCATGACAGTTTGCTGCCATCGGTGAAGAGACAGAGAGAAAAACAGAGGAGAGAAAAAGGATGGGAGATGAGACCCATGTCCTTCCTCATCATCTGAAAACAATACGACAACAAGGGAGCAGGAATTAAAAGACTAGAGCCGTCTAATCTGGAAGAACAGAGGAATGTCGGGGAGATGCCACAGCATCCTTTTATCCCAGATGTGTGCTATTACAGTAGGTCCACGGGCCGATCCCTACGCCAGACTCCGCTGGTTAGGATTTCTCCCTCTGCTAATGCCACTGGACATACAATCTGACTATGATAATGATAATTACCACAAATGACATGCCTTCCATTGTGGAAGAAGTGGAAAACACAGAGGCACGGACCCTCAAAACACAGAACACATGAAGAGTATTACACCCTGGACTCCTATCTCTTTGAGTTACACCAAATCTGAGAGGCTGGATGTACTTGGATGGAAGCAGCGTAAAAAAGCATCAACCTCTGATGAAGCTGCAGGTAGTGTGATGTTTTATGATGTTATCTCGCAGCGGGGGCAGCCAACATAAAGGAAGTCCTTTTTTTTTTAGGCCATGGGGAGCCGAGTGACGTGGACATTATCGTGACGCCAAGGAGTTTGTTTTCAGTTTGGTCTGTTAGGCAGCAGGGTTACAAAAAAACTACTGGCCCGATTATCATGAAACTCGGTGGAAGGGTGTGGCATAGGCCAAGGAAGAATCCATTCAATTTCATTGGGTGGATCCACAAATTTTTCGCTTTCGTTAACAGAGCGAGATCGGGCATTGCAGAGGTCTGTACTCTCTACGTGCCCTTCTAGTTGTCACTTTTTCCGTGACATTTTGTCAGAAACATCCCTCCATGTAGGATTTCATTATTTTTTAAACCAATAAGCCTTTTGAAAGTGTTTTCTTCCCCACAGCCTTCCACTCATTCCACCGCATTCTGTCATCAGAAACTCTGCTTCTGTACCATGTCTGTGTCCCATTTCATTTGCCATAAACAAAATCTCTCAAACTGTGTTGTTATGATTCAAACTCAAAATCCCAACAAAAACTGGTGAACTTAACATTTCCTGCGAGCAGAAGCACCGACCGTAACAGATGAACTGCCCTGAGTCCGTTAAGCACAACAACAAGATCCATGCGATGACTCAAGACTGTCCACCTGAGAAAAAGGACACAATTGGTTGTTTCAGCCCCAAAATGACACCCAGTACAGTATATGTTCATGTGACAACGCCCCCTAGCAGCTGCATTAACTACGGTGAGACAAAGTAAGAAGTCAGGGGATGTTGTTTGTGTGTGTGTGACAGTGTGCATAGGGGTGATGTCAGGTGGATAAGTCGGCAAAAAGTCGGACGTTAACCACGGGAGACTGCTGCAACAAGTCATGCCTGCCTGGTTCTTTCAGAGAATGACTGCAAAGATTTACAAAGAATATGTTTATGACATGTAGTCTTTTAATGGGACGTTTTGGGACTGATTGGTGGGGTTGCTGTGGACGAAGGACACGCGGAGATACACTGGACAGAACTAATGAGGTGTAACAGCTGATTTAAATAGCTTACGTTACTGTTGTTGAACAGTTAAACTTCATTTAATATTGTTTGTGGCCTTTTCTTTTGTGCAAATGTTCCACCAGAACAAGTTCCTTCCTGTGACTATTTAGCAGAGCCACCGTCGCTGCGTCCACAGCTTAGCACCCAAGACCGTTGGGATTGGTTTAAAGAAATGCAAATAACCCAGAGAATTGTTCTCCTATCCCAGAATGTATCGGTGGTGTAGCCAGACCATACACAGCAGTGAGAGCTGGAGATAGAGCTGGCAAAGCAAGACTCATTTTAACCATGACCACCATTGACCCCCAGCCTTAACGAAGCAGTAATGGTGCTGGGGTTTAAATGTGATATTCACAATACAGCAGTAGCAAAGGGGGGGGAAGAGAGAGAGAGAGAGAGAGAGAGACTGCCTTCTCATCTAGTCCTCTACTTCAGTTGTTTTTTCACATTTTGTGGTTTGATTTTCCTTCTGTGTTTTCTTTCTTACATTTGACACTAGAGATTTTACTGGATATTGATTGATACTGTTGTTGTTTTCCTGTTTTGATTTTTATCTTAAATGTATATGTATATATTTTAGTTTACTCAATGAATTGTATGTGTGTATGTATTTCTTCTCACATTATTATCCTTGATGCTTTGGCAATGTTATTTTTGACATTCATGCCAATAAAGCAATTTGATTTGAATAGATAGATAGATAGATAGATAGATAGATAGATAGATAGATAGATAGATAGATAGATAGATAGATAGATAGATAGATAGATAGATAGATAGATAGATAGATAGATGCTAACTGTGAAAACTAACTACATAGTGACTAAGTGACATAGGAAATTACTGTTGGCCAGGACTTGCTTTATGAAAGTGTGGCATAACTAGCAGAAGTTTATGAAGCACACCTTGGAAACAACAACATCATGTTGCTTGCTCATGGATGCTGAGTAAACGTGTCCATAATTTACCACTAGAGTAACTAAATGTCAGTAACCTCTGCTTTCAACTAAGACCATTCCCAATGCCAACTTTACAACATGACATTATCCATACAGAGTGGATTCTGGCTCTGCAGGTACGTTAGGCCTCCATCACCAATAAAGAACCCTGATCCTTTCAATGATGTCATAACACCTACAATTACCTATGAAGCCCCCCCCCACTAGGCTACTGCTGCTGCTGCTGCTGAAAGGAAAGCTGTTAACGTCAGCCTGCAAGTCTTAATTTGTAGTAGCACATGTTGGAATTTTTTTATAAGGTCCAATCTCTGCTACTTGGCATTATAAATTCCACACGTGTGTCAGCACAGCAAATAATACATGACCAAACAACGCAGGGAATTCACAGATGTTGGCAGCCAACGTACTAAAGAAGCAGCAGCCAGTCTCTGCTGCAGTTTGTTTGTGCTAGATTTAAAATGTATATATAATGACAATAAAATATTGCAGCAAGTGTTTGCATCTGTAATCTGCCCCCTTCCTTCCCTTCTCACCTGTAAGACACCTTTTCTTCATCCTGCACCTCTGTGTCTCGCTGTGGGACGGGCAAAATGATGCCGCTTTCTCTTCCGGCGCTCTCCCGGACAGTCCGCCCCCCCGGGTCCTGGTCTGCTTGCCCCACCTGAAGCCGCAGGGGACGCCGTCACGGAGACAGACACTCCAGTCGCTCCACTCCCCCAACGGAGCCAGGAGACAGTCCTCTGTAAGGCGAGAGCATTACGACTTTTTTAAGGCCAGACTCAAAGGATAGGATTTTACAAAACCACATATCTGAAAAGAAGCCAAAATTTGGGAAATGCAAGAAGATTGCCGAAGCCAGACTCAACCAGTCTCACATGTGATGAATCCATGGACCCTTAAAGGGTAACTTCGTTGTATTTTTTACACCTGACCCCTATTTTACAATTGGTGTATAAGTGACTAATGTGAACAAAAACCTTTAGAAATTGTCTAGTATTGAGAACACTGTAACCGACAGCCGTTAGACAGACAGACAGACAGACAGACAGACAGACAGACAGACAGACAGACAGACAGACAGACAGACAGACAGACAGACAGACAGACAGACAGACAGACAGACAGACAGACAGACAGACAGACAGACAGACAGACAGACAGACAGAGCAAATGTGCATCTTCAGGTTGTGTCCACTATAAGTTCGGTTTTTGCCGCTGACAGACTCAGATTATGTTAAATGTCTCACAACAGGAAGCAAAGGATCCCTACTGAGGTCAACCTTTTTGTTAAGTGTAAGATCATTTTTTTTTAACATGAAACAGCAAATAATACTTTTAGTGCGTAAAGAGACGGCATATTTCCACATGTAAATGGGTGAATTAAGGTTTTTCCCAATCAAACCAGAGAGGTGATTGTTGGACCAGTGGAAAGACCAAGATGGCTTTTTATTTAGTTTCTGTCAACTTTGAATGAAGTATCTTTTACAGTGATAAAATTGCTGTTTATTTAAATGGAGTCTGGTGGTGAGTTCAGGGCAGTTTCATATTAAAAAGGTCCATCTCTGTAGGCATCCTTTTCATAATGTCAGACACAAATAGTAACACAAAAGAAAAGTTCTTCAGGAACTTTTAGGTGAAGACCACAGAGTGTATAAAACATGGACGGAGTCTCCGTGATGTCCCCCATAGGTTTCTGACAGACCCCAAAAGTTTGAAAGGGGTCTGACTTTTTATGCCTGACTAGCTAAAAACTTTTAACATGCATTTTTGATTCTTGGTCTAAGAGTACCAGAAGATCTTTCCTTTTAATTGAAAAATGAATAAATGTCTTATTTTGCTTTTCAATACGTAGATTAGAGAAATGCAAGGACTTAGATAATTAAGATTGATTAATTACAACCATAACCCATTGAGTAGTAACAACTTCTTCAGACTAATATTTTCTCCAGACCCCTGGCAACCACATTGCTATCATTTAAAATAGATGAATGCCAGCTGAAGCATTAATCACGGGACATTAAACTCAGAGTGACTGGTTGTTGATAAGTGATGTCACCCACAAAATCAGTCGCCACCAGGTTTTCCACGCAGTCCACAACGGAAAAAACAGCAGACTCGGCCAAGAGGGTCCAACATTTCTTGGTAATCATCATTATCGTTGTCAGATTTGGGGTATAAAATAAATAGATTTCCAGTGGCTGGTTTTTTGGAGTTGCTTGAGGTGTATACCAACAGTGAGACGTGAAACCTTAATATTCTCCTGAAAACCAGATGTAGTCACAAGGCCAAGGAACAATAGTAGCTGCAGATGGTGCAGGTGGACGGCAGAGGGGGAATCTGGAGTCCCGAACAGCACCGAGTGATGAGTGAGTTCAACAATATATCACACTTACTTAGAAGGGATGGATGATGAGACAACGCGATATGAAGATGAATTCTAAAAGTTCTCTTGGGTCTTTTAAGGTGAATTGTGTTAAATTGAAAGCTTGGCTCCGTATAAGAAAAGAAAAAAATAACGTATGAGAAATAGATGAGAAAGAAATGGTGTATGCGTGTCCTCAGAACCAGACGAAGATAGGAATTAGTCCTCTGAAGAAAAATGTTCCAAAGGCAGAACTTGTAGCTTGGACGTGTCATTAAGCTGTCAGCAGCCTTCAATGAGATTAGAAGTTAACTTCTTTGTTTCCTTGTTTAATGGTCACCACTGCTACATAGTGTAGTTCACCAAAACAGGTGCAATATATTAAAAGTCGCAGATTTTAGACTAAAAATGGCTTCATGCAAGATTGGAAAACCCACAAACTGATAAAATGCTTAGACATGAAATACTGCAGAAAAAGTTGCCAGACCATGGATAAAAGGAAAAGCACTTGGCGAGAAAGTGTCTGCTGTTCAATAAATCTCAGGTTAGGATCATTGATGTGCATTTTATAGCTGGCTGGGGGGGTCAATGCACTTTTAGTTCACACACTTTATAACAGGATATAAGTCACTGAAGGTCACACAGGTGTTAAACGATGTACTACAAGTAGGTTATTTGGGTTTCAGCGTTCAACAATAAGTATATTATTTCTATTTACACTATAATTCTGGTTTTGGGTCTGGGTTGTAGCTTCTACGTGGGATCAGTTGTAATTGAATATGCCAGTATCAGACTTTCACATTTTTTCAGCACGTTTACATCATCTATCAGCATCATTTCAATTTGACTAACTGACACATACATTTAGCAAGCATCTAGGCTCCAAACACACAGCAGACAGTGATCAGAAACTTGGATAAGGCCTTTACATGCTGTAGTATTCCAGTTTTTGTTGCATTTACTAGAATGTCCAGCTTTCTCAAAACTTCTATAAAAGGCGTATGCAGGTGTCTGAAATGAGGATGCTGAACACATGATCGTAACCTGGCCACTAGTGTGCCTGTAATCGCAGACTAAGACATGATTTAATGGATAAAGCTGGTGTTATGTGTATTTTTCTTATTGTCAACAAATCACCCAAGCCTCAAGCCCATTGGTTCCTACTGAACAAATACATTTTTACAGCTCAACAATAACTCACAAATACATTGTTGCATTTTTTTAAAGGCTCAGTAACTTCCTAAAACAGCTGGCCACTGTAGTTTTAAGCAAACATTACTTAAATAGAAACAGGAGGAAAGAATGAATTTGTTGGGGATTATTTTCAGCGGTGGATTAATCCACATCTGGTGCTCTACTGTGGATTTGTGGCAGCAGGACGCTGTGTGTAGCATTGAGTCAGAATGAACTACAGTCTGTGTGTTCATGGTGATAAAGGTACATGTCGCCCAGTGCAACAGTGTGGCTCAGTGATGTGTTTTTAATAGTTGAGCTCTATGGCACAGAGGAATAATATCAGGCATTGATACACACAATACTATACAGGATCAATTTAATATTGACTGATGATGAAAAAAAAAAATTATATATATATAGAGAGAGAGAGAGAGAGAGAGAGAATATCTTCAAATGTATCCTGCTGTTGCTCTCTGATAAGGCTAAAAAGCTCCCAGATTACTTCTATTCGTTTGGTAAGTTCTTCAAATATCAATGCTGTAATTGCAGCGTGTCTTTACTTACCGACGCAGTCTGTCTGGTGGGCGAAGGTTCCTCCTGGGCAGCGGGTCAGACACTTGCCTTTGTACAGCTGGAAGCCGGGCTTACACTTGGTGCAGAAGTCCCGGCTGAAACAGTGCTCGCAGTCCAAAGAGCGACACTCTGAGAGGAGAGAGAATGAACAATTTGGGTGAATTCAGGAGGAAATTACAGTTTCTTTTTCAGCTACTGTATGTCACACTCTACACCCCGGTGGGCTGGACGGAAAGAAAGGATGGAGCTTTAAACAAGTTATGGGAAATGCTGAAGAAAACCATGAGCTCAGTCTTCTTCTCTCCTCTTCTGAAGAGTCCATCATGTTTTTTTTAATCCTCCGTGTCCTCCTTGGCTACTAGCAACTGCTTTTAACTGCAACTAAACTTTTGTCATCTGTTCAGCTTGCCCCTGGCCCCGCCTACATCAGATTCACCAATGTAATTGGTGCAACTCGCCTCTGGCCCCGCCTATATCAGATACACCGATGGGATTGGTGCAGCTCGGCTACAAGGGCATAGTTAATGAGCAGCATTACTCGATGCCAGAGGAACTCGCTGAGCAAATTCTAATTGTGCTCTCGAGAGAACTCTGGATTTCCAGGGTATAAAAACCATGCATTCCTAGGTAAAAACTTAAGTTTTCCTTTATATTGTTACAGTAGTTTTCTGGAAGGATTTAAGAGAGGTGCATCTCATTCTGGGAGTTAGTCCAAATGTGTAAACTGGTGAAACTGTAAATTCTATCCATCCGACAAAAACAATCCATTCCTTCACTATTCAGTGCCTCGAGTCATGTGTGCTAATATGATTTAATATCAAAGACTTAATAGCAAAGACTTTATCGTAGACCTGCAACAATTAGTTGATTAATTGTGTAGTCAATCAATAGAAATTAAATCAACTAATATGACAATCAATTAATCGTTTAAGTAACTTTTCAGCCTCAAATATGGGAGTGTCCGGCTCATTTCTGTTATATCATATTAAACTGAATATCTGGGTTTTAAAAGACATCACCTTGTACTTTGAGAAACTTGGATGAACATTTTAGCACTATTTTCTGACATTCTACAGACCGATTAAAGGAGAAAACAATTGGTAGATTAATCAATAATGAAAGTAATGGTTCGTTTGCAGCCCTACTCTTCAGTCGGAGAGATGTGTGCAGGGAAAGAGAAGCGTACTCATGCAGCGGTTGATGTCCTTCCCTCTCTGTCCGTAGTGTCCAGCTGGGCAGGCGTGGAGACAAGTTCCATGGTGAGACATCCCCTCTCTCTGAAGGAACAAGAAGAGTCGCTCGGGGCAACGCACACAGCCGTTGTCACGGGAACACTCCAGACAGCTCCGACAGTCCTCTGATGTCTCTCTGTGAGCTGCAGGAGAGTGGATTGCAGAAAAGGAGGATAAATGAAAAGTAGATGAGGGAAAGACAGAGAGAAACAGAATGAAAATGGGGGGTGGGGGTGGGGAAGGAAAACTTTAAAAGATATAGAAAGAATTTCTGTACTCCACCACTAGGCTCCTTAAAATACTGATGTTTAGATACTGCAGGCCGGAAGGCCACAATACTACTGCTGCACAGCTAGTCTTTCTCTGGACAAGAAAATCCAATGCAAATCTTAAATTACAAATTAATTATTCTGTACTTCTACTTTTAGAAAAAAGTGATTTAAAAAAAAGATGAAATCAGAACTACCTTGGAGAGTTGGAGTCATGTTATTTAAAAAGATGTAGCGTGGGGGAACTATAATTGCTTTTGAGGAATTAAATGGTAATGCAGTAATTATTTAATTTAATTCATGAACTCGATTTTTTATTTTATTGGCTGCTCTGAAAGGTAGGATTGGCAGGTGGTAAGTGATAAATTCTTTTACTACTTCAAAACATGCTGACCAACTTGAATCTTAATTTATTTTTAACAGTTTGAAAAGAATAGAGGTCCTTTTCTACCTTAACACAATATAACATAAATTTCTTCTTTCTTTGTCGTATAAGTGCCTTTCTTTTCTCCCCGTTGTGGAATCTGCTTTTTATTTTCATCACCTTTGTTCTCTGTGTGCACACATCTATTCATCTGAGGTCTGTCGGCCACAGTATTCCTCCGTTGTAAAAGGAAAAATCAGGTCACTGAAATAATATTCGGAATTGACAGAAGTACATTTCCTCTCCGAGTGTCAGACTTTGCCCTTTGCCTTCTCCTCTCTGTGTGTTGCCCTTCTCGAAATCCCTTCACTGGAAACAGCAGCAACCTTCGAGCTAGCAAGCTACACAATGAAAATGACAAATTTTGAGGAAAATTTGAATCGTGCAACAACACAGACTTGCCAAGTTCTTTCAGGGAATGATTGTAAAGATTTAAAAAGAATATGTTTAGGGCATCTCCTCTCTAATGGGGACATTTTGGGACGGGTAGGTGGGGTTGCTGTGGATGTAGTACACATGGAGATACACTGGTAGAGATAATGAGGTGGAACCATGTATCAGCTGATTTAAATAGCTCACGTTACTGTGTTGTGTCAACAGTTACAGTGGCTTGAGAAAGTTCACCCCCCAGGCTGAAGTTGATTAAAAAGAGGAATAAAAAAACATCTTTTGGAAATTGATCTTAATGCCTTAATTAAAAAAAAATTAAAAATGAGGAAAATCCAACCTTTTAAGGACACCATTTTTTGTGAAGGAATAATGTATTATAAATAAATATGTAAATAAATGTTCTTCCTTAAAATAGCTGTAGGCCAGTAGTGTCTTTTCACAGCACTGTCTCATCAAGACAATGTCTCCTTCCTGCAGATTGGGCCTTGTGTCCTGCCACTTGGTCCTACGTTGCAGGGTGTCCAGGTACTCACGCTGCCATTTGTGCCAAAAAGTCTCTGCAAGATGCTGCACCTGTGTCCCCTGTTGGAGGATCGCTGCTTTGCTGAAGTCTGCTGGAGGTGAAGATGGAGTTCCAATCTTTTGTGTCAACCGCATTGATGCCATGAGTGTGACAAACTCTTTGTGTGTCAGAGAGGAAAAACGCTGACGCAGAAACAGAGTCTAGGATGCGGCGTGCCACACTGATGAGTCGCTCCCAGGAACCTCCCGTGTGGGAGGAATGTGGGGGCTTGAAGATCCATGTGCACTATTGGTCTTGTAGGCATCGCATCAAGGTTCAATTCTTTTGCTGCTCCAATAAAATGTGTGCCTTGGTCAGACCTGATTAGCTTTGCAGGCCCTCGGATGGAGAACAATCTCCTAAGAGCATTAATGAAACTGGATGCACGTAAAGTCTCTATTACCTCTACGTGCACTGCACGCACACTGAGGCATGTGAACAACACAGCCCACCTTTTGCTGTTGGCCTGTCCACCTCTGATCCGAGGACGACCTGTAGCCTGTCTGCAGACAGATCTTCCATCAGCTGATGCTCCATTTTGCCATGCAGTCTTCTGCATGTGAAACACCTGAATAATGGGCTCCTAATGCACTTGTTCCCTCCTACCAGCCATAGTCCAGCATCCCTGAACCCTTCAGTGAAGTGTCTGCCTTGATGTTTTACCTGGTCGTGGCGTCACACGAGGAGGGTTGTCAGGTGAGGATTGGTCGTTTATCTCTAAGCCAGA
This sequence comes from Percina caprodes, assembly GCA_013375575.1. Lineage (NCBI taxonomy): Eukaryota > Metazoa > Chordata > Actinopteri > Perciformes > Percidae > Percina > Percina caprodes. The sequence continues at coordinate 605,375 of JABXJD010000074.1, forward strand.
CTGAGAAATACGTCCAACTCGTCCATTGCTGTCAATCACTGGACAAAGCTTTCTGACTCTGCATCGCTTTGGTATATCTGTCTGTTTCCGGATGTTGTTGAGTGTGTTAGCATGTGTGTCCTGTTGCACGTTCATAATCAGGATTTTTCCCAGGTTGTCTGGCATGGCTGCTTTTTTAGACAGAAAGACAGAGTTCATGTGCAGGTCCATGTTTCTTACGGCAAACTGCTATTTCCAGAGCTGTGGTCTGGGTAGTCGTCTCTTTGGCAGGTGCTAGCTTTGCTTTGCCGAGGACGAATCCATCTTCAGAGTGGCCATCTGTGGTGGTCACGTTCAGGTAGGCTACCACAGCGATGGCTTTGGTTGATGCGTCTGCAGACACACACACACACACACACACACACACACACACACACACACACACACACACACACAGAAGGGCTTTTGTCGTTCAGCTTGAAGCCCCGCTGCTTTGGCTATTCCAGCCTCCATTTCCTTTTTGCATTGCAGTGCTTCCAATTCCGCTTCTAGCTTAGCTTTTTGAAGTTTAATTTCTAATTCTTTTTCGGTACAGGCTCTGGTTTGGGCCGCTTCGCTGTGGCTAACATCGTGCTTTTCTGCGGATTGACCCATGTGCGGACGCACGAGTGGTGCCTGACATCGACACTTGAGCTCTCACCTCCAGGTTTTGCGAGTCGGCTTCGGTTAACCCAGTGGGTAGCTGCGCATCTGGCTGGAGTTCCATGTCTTGTGGAGCAGGCGGTTGGCTGTCAAGTAGTTTGCCGGTTGGTGGAAGATCCGTTCTCTTGGCAGGCGAGGGTCTAAGTCACTAAGTGTAGAGCTACTGAGCCATCCAGCAAGTTCACAACCACCAGGCTAGGATGAACAAAGAGATCTCCATTCCTTTATTTATGCTGTATAACTGGGAACTGTCTCATCTTATAGCCTCCGCTATAAAACACAGCTGCGCATATGTAACAAACACCATCATTGCCAAGAACTAACGGCTACTTTACTTCAGCTTATATACATTTCCCATACTTTTAAGTAGAACTTTTTGCCTTCATGTGTGTTAAAATAACCATTAAGCAAGTGAATATAACTTGTCCAGAGACAGCAGAACGAACAACCTCTCACGGCGACTCCCGTGCGTCTGCGCGATGAACAGGAAGTACGCGGTTAAATCAGCCAGCAGTCCATTTCAATGCTCACTATAGCCAGTAGACGGCGCTCTAACATAGCAAATGATAAGTCAAACCCGTGGACAGGAACAGAAATGACATCTTGGTCTGCTCAGACCATGATAGACAGGTTAACCACATTGTAAGAAAAAACAACCCACTGGCATTCATTTGATCAAATCATTTCCCAGTAATTTGGATAAAAACAATCTGCTGCCCAGTATGCAGCTGCATGTTACTGAACAAATTTGTGGAACACAAACCCATTAAACATACTGAGGAAAATACAAAGTACACTCTTGTGCTCTGGCACACAAAGTGAGTACAGCCCTGATTTGTGCAGCTCACTGACGAGAGATTTCACATCTTTGTTGCATGACATTGGCTGACGTCTACGCCAACGTAAGTCTTACTATAGACTTCACACAGAACGCAGACAGAGTAGGAATGCTTCCAATGCCACAGGGATATAGGGGGGACAGAAAGACAGGCAAGGTTGGATGGAAAGACAGATGGAACGAAGTAAAGAGGGATGGAAAGATGGGTGGAATCTGAGGAGGTGAAGGGCAGGCTGTGAGTCTGCATCAAGTCTGAACAATCACAGTCTGATCCTTACTAAATACATGTGGCCGACCGCCAGCGTCCTTGTGTCTGTAGGTACTTGGTGTGTGTGTGTGTGTGTGTGTGTGTGTGTGTGTGTGTGTGTGTGTGTGTGTGTGTGTGTGTGTGTGTGTGTGTGTGTGTGTGTAGCCTGCCAGTGGTTAGGTTGTTATGCAGAGCAGGGCAGTTTTTTTCCGCGTTCAGCGCTTGATTCAGTAAAGATGGCTGAGGGATGGTTCACTCTCATGACACACCCGCTACATCCCATCTGGTTCAGTGTGTGTGTGTGTGTGTGTGTGTGTGTGTGTGTGTGTGTGTGTGTGTGTGTGTGTGTGAGCCACTGAAAAAGTTTTATCACTTGATAAATGCAACATGTTTCATCAGGTCACTGAGATAACTGAAGGTCACAGTTCATGCAACCTTTCCGCCTCTGTTTTATGAAATATAGCTTTTCTTTTTCCTTTAACTCCTCACAGATTCAAGCAATTCGTAAATTACCAAAAAGATGTCAAAATAAACTCTCCACACTTCCCATTCATAGTAAGCAGCCGCGCAATGCATTCTGGTAGCTTCATTAACAGCATATCCTATTTTTCTCATAAAGTGCCTTCAGAAATCATTTTTGGTGAAGTATATTTGTAAAATTAGCAAAAGTTTCCAAATGAGCTACCATGTTGGTACCATATTAAAATCCGGGAGCAGACAGCCCACCAATCAATTGTTCGTCCAATCAGGTGCAGCCATCACGGCTGTAGGAAGTATTTTCTGTTATTTTTCCTTTTGAGTGGGCGTTGAAAAGAAACTAATAACTGCTAGTGGTGAGCCCATCAAGCATCCAATGCTGGGAAGCGGGGCCCTAAAAAAACGCCATGTGGAGACACACCTTGAACCTGTTGCCATCTGTTCTGCAGTGTGTGAATCAAGCAGGTACCGAGGAACACACACACTGTTCCTATACTGTATCTGTGTTGCCACTGCAAGCTTTGGAAGAATCTTATGCATCACGGGTCTGATTGTAGACATTTTAGGGATCAGAACTATTTTAAAGTAGCCTGGATGCCAGCCGAGCTTAGCCCCGCCCACAACATTTGAGGTCAGGAAGTTCGGTTCAGTTCAGAGCTGTTTGGACCAATCAGATGGTCAGGGCGGGCTTTATATGCTGATGGACAGACGATCAACAGTAATGTAATCAACCACGTCACCATAGAGCACTGGGGTTGAACTGGTTTACAACAAAGATGGCTGCCGCTGGAGAACTGAGCTGGGTAGACTCCTCCATGGCGTCTGTTAGAGAAGATATCGACAGCACATTCATTTAAAAGAGGAACAGAACCGTGATCAAGGTATTTATCCATCGGAAAGATCTTATTGCCGTCCTTTCTACGCGATTCGGCAAAAGTTTAATTTATATTTATATAAATATATATATATATATTTATATCTGATGTTCCGTTGCTCTGATTGGTTGTAGGTCTATCCGTTGCTCTGATTGGTTGTAGGTCTATCCGTTGCTCTGATTGGTTGTAGGTCTATCCGTTGCTCTGATTGGTTGGAGGTCAATCCGTTGTTCTAATTGGTTGGAGGTCTATCCGTTGCTCTGATTGGTTGTAGGTCAATCCGTTGCTCTGATTGGTTGTAGGTCAATCCGTTGCTCTGATTGGTTGTAGGTCAATCCGTTGCTCTGATTGGTTGGAGGTCCATCCGTTGCTCTGATTGGTTGTAGGTCTATCCAATTGAGTGCAGAGGCATTTTCTTTCCTGTTTCGGTTGAAACACCCCCCATAATCACAGCCCAGTGGAGCAGTATCAGACTCATATTCTCACTAGAATCTGAGTATGACCACTTCAGGCTAATTTTGAAGGATTTATCAAGGGGAACTCTGATGAAAATAAACGCTGCACTTTATCAACCCCAGATGCAGAAGAGCCTTTTAACCCCTGTGAACTCAGTTTAGCAGCTCATTGGCACATAGACGTTTTTCTCAGCAGCTCCTGGCTGTGAAATACGAGTGTCAACAAGTAAGGGCTTCTTTTAAGAGCTGCTATTTTTGCAGAGGATCATTCAAACAGGGAGAAATCCATCATAGAAGCCACAACACAAGAGGTTGTCCACTGACAAGCCCACATTCTTTTCAAACTTGAAGTAGTCACTACTTCTCCACCTGCACAATAACACAATCTACTCTCATCACTGTAACCAAGTCGTTTGTGTAGTCCTTGTACTTTGAGTATTTCAAAAAAAGAAATCAGTATATTTACATTTACTTATGTATTTTGATGAAAGGTGATACATCAGCACCAGAGAAGAAGCTGCTGGTGAGTCTCTCCACCTGTCTGTCTTAAGGTAAAAGATACAACTTCCTTTATCCCAAGGGAAGTTAGGAATGTGTACAGGAAGTGTCATGTGACACAGTCAGTGTTGCTGCTGGTGTGTCTGTGGCTTCAGAAGGTTATGGTTATCATTATTGTAGCATTTAAAAAAAAAAAAAAAGATTGCATCTGAATGAATCACTGATGTAATGCACCATCTAGCAAACATGCTAACTGACTCAAATCAAACACACCTGTGCCTGACCAACAGGTGCATGCTGGGTGTGACTAACATGCTAAATGCTAACATGCTCATGGTGGATCCTCCAGCAGTGACTCCTGTGTACACTTATACCTTCAGGTGTGTGAGGACGTTCTGGTGTTTGTGAAAGCTTTAAGGGCGGACTGGTTATACTGGGACCAGAGAGACTGAGTGGACTGGTGATACTGGGACCAGAGAGACTGAGTGGACTGGTTATACTGGGACCAGAGAGACTGCATTCTGCACAAAGGCTGAATTTTGGGAAAGAGACTTCAGGTACAGTATTAGGGACCACTAAGGTCTATATAAAAGAGACTTCAGATACAGTATTAGGGACCACTAAGGTCTATATAAAGAGACTTCAGATACAGTATTAGGGGACCACTAAGGTCTATATAAAGAGACTTCAGATACAGTATTAGGGGACCACTAAGGTCTATATAAAGAGACTTCAGATACAGTATTAGGGACCACTAAGGTCTATATAAAAGAGACTTCAGATACAGTATTAGGGACCACTAAGGTCTATATAAAGAGACTTCAGATACAGTATTAGGGGACCACTAAGGTCTATATAAAGAGACTTCAGATACAGTATTAGGGGACCACTAAGGTCTATATAAAAGAGACTTCAGATACAGTATTAGGGACCACTAAGGTCTATATAAAAGAGACTTCAGATACAGTATTAGGGACCACTAAGGTCTATATAAAAGAGACTTCAGATACAGTATTAGGGACCACTAAGGTCTATATAAAAGAGACTTCAGATACAGTATTAGGGACCACTAAGGTCTATATAAAAGAGACTTCAGGTACAGTATTAGGGACCACTAAGGTCTATATAAAATCCTCCAAAGAGCACCGTGTGTGTGTGTGTGTGTGTGTGTGTGTGTGTGTGTGTGTGTGTGTGTGTGTGTGTGTGTGTGTGTGTGTGTGTGTGTGTGTGTGTGTGTGTGTGTGTGTGTGTGTGTGTGTGTGTGTGTGTGTGTGTGTGTGTGTGTGTGTGTGTGTGTGTGTGTGTGTGTGTGTGTGTGTGTGTGTGTGTGTGTGTGTGTGTGTGTGTGTGTGTGTGTGTGTGATATAAAAACTGTGCTGTCTCTTTGCTGATAAATGTGTTTGTAGTTACTTTAGTTACTCCTCTACATTCATCTGACAGCTTTAGTTACTTTAGTTACTAGTTACTTTAGTTACTCCTCTACATTCATCTGACAGCTTTAGTTACTTTAGTTACTAGTTACTTTAGTTACTCCTCTACATTCATATGACAGCTTTACTAGTTACTTTAGTTACTTTACACATTAAGATTTCTGCACAAAAACAGTATAACGAATATACAATATAAAAAACAATATAACGCCTCCAGGTCCAGCTGAGATGATGACACCATTAAACACACCGTTTGGATCCTCTACATTTTCTACAATGGGAGGATTTTTCTTTACTTTTATTACTTTAAGTACATTTTCCTGGTGATACTTACTGACCTGATGATACATAATTTTACTTAAGTAACATTTTCAATGCAGGATTTTAAGTTATGTATGTAGAGTATGTTTACAATGTGATATTAGTACTTTTACTAAAGTAAATGATCTAAATACTTGTTCCACCATTGGTTTTAAATGGACACCAAAACACCAAAGAAAAAGACAAACAATACTATTAAGAAGTCAAGGAGAGTTACTCAGTGACCCATTTTGTCACACTTTGACATTTGGCTCCTGCTGGGCCTCCAAAGCCAAACTTTTAGTGATTCTCTTGTCAATCTGTCATTGTTTTGTACCGGTTTAGGTAGCACTTAACAATGACCTTTGACCCTGCACATGTTAAGGAGACGTTTTCAAGTTACCTCGGTTTAGCAGAGTCATTAATAGTTTAAGAGTAGAGATGGGAAGATGACGACTAAGTAAAGAAGAGAAGAACAGAGCACATTTCCCCAGAATAACTCCTTTTCCTGATTTGGGGCTTCACCTCATTGTCTGAAAAACAGTTCTCTACACATGTGCTATCGATCTGCAGGCTTAAGGGACTTTTAGAGGCGCGGCAGCTTTAGGTAGCGTAAAATGGTGACCTTTGACCTTGCATGGGATTGCACTGTGTTTTTAACAAGCACCAGGTGTAACAAGCTCCAGTGGGGTTTCAGGGAAACATGCTAGGATTTAAAAAGGGGCATTCCACCCTAAAGCTGAATCCACATGATGTGTTGAGGGTGAGAAACATTAAGACGGTTTTGAATAGAAACAATAAAGTCTCATAATACATATTTTCTAAGGATTTCACAGTTGTGACAGAGAAACATAAAACAAAATATGTAATGTATGATTGTTTTTTCCCCCAAAGACAACGTGCTGTTAGAATCCTTTTGGCCAAATATTACACAACAAAAGACAATTCAAAAAATCCAAAGCCGTTTTACCCTCATGACAGAATGTTGTATGTGAATATCTTGTTAAACGTCACAAATTTAAGCCTTGTTAATTATGATTATATGATTTTTAAAGATTCCAAAATACATTTCATGACGTTGAGTGTCCTTTTATGTCAGCTGTAAATGTTGCTTGTTTCTAAGTCATTGACCTAATTATCAGAATATATTTTTCACATAAACAGACCAAAAGGCCATTTATTACTACTTCATATTTTGTACGTGGATCAGTATGATACTACATCACACTTTGCTGTTTTATTGGATAAAAAAAGATCACAAAAATGAAAGGTGAGTTCAGGTGGGATTAGCCCCCACCGCCTCTCTTATACAAATAGCAAGAATTCCGTTTTAGGGTGCGACTTCCCAGTAACATACAGCAGCAGCCGCTGCTTCTGTAGATGATGCCAAAATACCCATAATGCTCTACAATGTGTACATTAACAAGAAAAACGTGCCAGGTGGGGTGACGTGTTAAAATAACACAAGCTGTGCAGTCCCTTATGACACACGTGTGGATGTCCGGACAGTTGATAGGTTAAAGATATTTAAGACATGTTTCACCACGTAATAACAGGGCAGTTGTGTTCTCCCCCCAGAATGAATGAGGGAGGGTTCCTCCAATGTGCTGAGTGCAGATTGTTCCTGTGGTGTTGTGTAAAATTGTGTTGTGTATATATTGCGTATTGGAAACATTGTTATACTTTACGTCTTTGTATTGTTGTCTTTTTGTTTATACGTTGTTTGTATGTTGGTTCTTTTATTGCAGATCTAGTTTCCCATTTAGGATAACAACGTGACTGAACTGAATTGATTTGTAACGCAGTATTTGTTAAAGGGGCCCTGCTGTTTTTACTTGCATTTTTTGAAGTGTGTGTGTGTGTGTGTGTGTGTGTGTGTGTGTGTGTGTTATGTAGTGAATGTGAAGATGAACTGCTACCTCCTCTGTCAGCTCTAGCCACTGGAAAGAAATAAGAGGAGAAATCAGACCAATCACAACAGCTGGTCAGTCTGACGTCATGCTGCCTGAGCTCATTAATATTCATGAGCTGGGTAAAGGATGCTGATAGCCAGGCTCTCATTGGCTAGCTGTTAGCCAATCAGAGTCCAGCAGCTTAGCTGGTTGGATATTAATGAGAACTGGCCCAAATGGAGCTGAGTCCTCCTGCAGGCTTTCTATACCACGCTAGAATGGCTTGAAACAAGGTAACCATGGTAACCAAGTTACAGAGTCCATGGTAGGACTTCAGATATTACCACAAAGTCATGAAATACAGCTGGCAGGGCTCCTTTAAAGGCAAAACCTGTGTCAAACCATTCAAGTAAAAACATGTATTGTGTTGCTTCAGACGTCCTGGTCTACAAATGCTATCCAACAGACTGAAAAAAAACATCTTTGTTTGGTACAGAACCTTGCAAATATCACACTATAATAATTTTTTTGAAAATGAGAATAATGCTACAAAATGTATCATTGCCTGCAATATTGTGAATCACGTCGCAATATCAGTCGAAATAATCACAATTAGATATTTTCTTCATATGGTGCAGACCTATTCAAGATTACTTTATTTGTCCCTAGGGACATTTGTCTTGGACATATGGCTGCCACATACACATGCGTACAATTAAAGTGCAGTAACAGACATAAAAGTGCATTCAAATATGTGATGTCCATGAGGCTGGGGCTTCACTGACAGAGGGATGATAGAGTTGTATACTTGTTCAGCCATTTCCTCCTGTACTTCATTAGAACCCTATAGAGCCTTCCTGATGGGAGCACTTCATATTGTAAATACAGCACATGGGAGGGATGCTCCTTCGCCCCCATCACTTCAGTTGCTTTGTGTAAACCATTCTGTGTATTTGTGACTTTTACCTGATGTTAAATAAATATTATATATATTTGCAGAGAGGGTGGCAAACAGGACAGGGCCTGGAGGAGAAGAATACGAGGAAACTGAGTTACTGATGTTTAGACATCAATCGGTCAGAGTTGTTGCACGCACGCACACACACACACACACACACACACGCACACTACACACATGTCCTTTTGTTGTTTGTGGGTAGAAAATACAAACAAAAAATGAATAACTTTTGATGTGTATTTAAACAAGAACACATAATTATTTCCACGCTTGTAGAAAGTCATTGCTGCAAAAATGTAAAAACAATCAACTTTGATTATTAAGTGGCGTAATTTGGAGAAAAAATCTGTTTCCATAATTGTTGGTACAAAGTATGGACTTCGGAAATCGTGAGCACGGCATTGGTTACGTCACCTATTGGTTTGTGGACTGCTGTTTTGAAGCCAGGAATTCGTCACCATCTTGATTTTTGAGACTGGATGTGGCGGTTTTTAACGCGAGGGTGGAGCTGGGGAGGGTGGAGCTGGGGAGGGTGGAGCTGGGGAGGGTGGAGCTGGGGAGCCAGTGTTGTACATGGTTTCATGGTGCTGTGCAAGACATTTCTAGCCAAACAAAGTGTTAACTACTAAATTTGATGAAGTGAAAACACACAAAGTTAAAGAGGAAATCACAGACAACCCCAAAACAAGTTTGGTCTGTTTGAATGTCCACCGTGCCATGGTTAGCATTGCTAAGCCTCTGTCCTGATTGACAGGTCGGTGTGTAGCCACGCCCCTGAAGCATTTCCTGCTTTATCATCTATTTAAAAAAAATGGGACCATAATTTACTAAATGAACATCATGCTGTATTGAAGAATACTACTAGAAACTAGTGTTTGAGAGCATATACTTTGTTGTTTACTGAGGTAATAAATCAAGTGAGAAGTAGGATTATTTCCCCATAGACTTCTATAGAAACGCCCTTCTTTTTGGAGCCAGTGGAGTCTCCCCCTGCTGGAAATGAGATAGAATGCAGCTTTAAGGAGCTTCAGCATTGGCTTCACTTTTCAGAATGTTAGGTTGGGTTAGTTGTAATATGGGAATGAGACCACAGTGTGAAGTCTCACTCCCTCTGAGTTCTCACAGGTGCTCACAATTACCTACAGTAACCTTACAGAAACACTAATGGGCAAAATAATGGGTCCAACCTCCTGACCTCTACAGTTCAATGTTCTGCTCTGAAACTTCAAACCTTTTCAGTTGTGTGTGAGTTTTAACAGCTAAGGGAACCAGGTCCAGATGTGACAGAGGGTGAATGGCCGGGAGAGTTGGGGAAGAGGGGGTGTGAGCAGGGGAAAAAGGGGTACTGGGGGAGGATGAAGGGGGGAGGGAAGGATAAAATGACAACAAAAATGAAGTGATGAATTTTGACAGCGGGTAAACCTGTCGTGCCCACAGCCAATATTTGACCCTTCAGACCTAAAATGATTTCTAGATTCAAGCTGTTCTGATCTATTAGCATCCAATCATCTTCATGCAAGACTCAAAAGTCATTGTGTATAATTTGTATAATAATAGTAATATGATTTTAAATAACTTTGCACATGTCATGCTAAAAAAATAAGATCCTTTTAACTTTTGTCTCTCACTTCTTTCATGGAGTAGTTTTTTTGCGATGACTTATTGCACATTTAAGGTCTCGTTCTAGAATTTCCATAAAGTTATGTAGTTTAAAAAGTCACTTTTTACGACTTTTTGCTACAATTTTCATCAATTGTCATATTATTTAATCAGATAGCTGATTTTTAGAATGGGTTCTTTCAATAATTGATTTCCTTGTGGAAACATCAGAAGCCAAAATGATAGTGTGATTGAGACCGGATCCCCTTCTATTAGCCCCAAATTCCTGAGGACACCCTATAACGCCCTGCAGTGTCCTGCTACGCCATGAACTACTACAAACTACTATTTCTAGTCAATCTTTATTGTGACTATAATTGGAACTGTTCATCACCCCCCCAACCGACACCATCAGACACCCCCCACCAAGAGCCTGGGTCTGTCCCAGGTTTCTTCCTAAAAGGAGTTTTTCCTCGCCGCTGTCGCACTCTTGGGGGAATTACTGGAATTGTTGGGTCACTGTAAATTATAGAGTGTGGTCTAGACCTACTCTATCTGTAAAGTGACTTGAGATAACTCTCGTTATGATTTGATACCATAAATAAAATAGAACTGAACTGAAATGCCAGGCATGAGACTGGCGTGCGTGCAGGTCACCACATATCTGTGTGGCTGTGATCAAGACTGTTTTGTGTGTGTGTGTGTGTGTGTGTGTGTGTGTGTGTGTGTGTGTGTGTTTGTGTGGTTCTAAGGACTCATTAGCCACAAATCTGGTTTCCAGGAGAATTTCCAACCATTGTGGAGCCTAACAAGGAGTGACAATTCAGCCTCTGATAACTGCGAGGCATGCAACAAAAAATGTACAGTATATATACAGTATATTGGGGTGCTTGAATTGTGTTTAAAATTTCTAAATAATCCACATTCAACTTGTCTTGCAGAGTAATATAAGTGTTTGATTTATGAAATTGGAGCTATGGAAGCTGTTATAAAATTGAAAACTATGAAAAGCTGTTATAAAATGACAGATGTCTGTCTTGTTAAAGGACATCCTGAGCAAGACATTAACCTCTTTATTTGATATATATCCTGGATTAGATCAGAGAAATAAAATTATTTTCTGTTATTTTCATGTCTACATTGCAACGATAGTGAGGAATTAATTAATATTAAATACAAATAATACTGGAATAAACAGCAAAGAAAATCAACTTCAACTTTTCTTTTTACCAAGTGACACATGATGTAATTCTAGTTTAAACTTTATTTAATAAGAAACAACTTTTACATGTTATACTGTCTCCTCATGTTAAAGGTATACTTGCATTTTTTTGCTAAATAAATCATTTTGCATTATGTACAGAATAAATACAGAGTTTACAACAAGTGACTGCAGACATTCCCAGTTTCCCGGTGTACTCACCGCTTTGCTTCTGCACCACGCCGGACCCCATTTTGATCACCTCGCATAGGAAGGACATCACAATGGCAACGAGTCGCAAATGCATCTGGGCTGCTGGCAAGAGCCCGCCTCAGCGCCAGGCTGTGGACATCTGCGAGCACTCCAGGGGTGGCAGGTTGAGGATTTTAGTTCCACAGCGAGGGACAGAAAGAGACGAGAGGGGGGAAAGGGTGCAAAGACGGGGTGGGATGGATGGAGATGAAGTGGAGAAGATAGTCTTGCAGGGCCCAAAGCAGCGATGAAAAATAAGAGTGTAGAGGTGCGAGAAGAGAGACAAATGAGAAAATCCTCTTCTCCTTTGTCCTGTCTCAAGAGGAGGATTTAAGGGCTCAGATGAGGAGACAGGCGGCCATAAACAACGAAAGGAGAGCACGGGAGAGTGGAGAAAGACCGGAGGTGAGGAGAGCAGAGAGCCTTGTCTGCTTTCCCAGACTGGCAGCTCGGAGGGAAAACTCACCATTTAACTACCACTGTCAAATTTGCGATAAACGAGCTCCACTTATCCCGTAGCCATCTTTAACCCTTTATAGGGTGCGCTCTCAGGGCCTAAGTGGTTCCATATTTCCAGCTTGATCTTTAGCCCCCTCCTCCTGGCTCTATCTATTGTTGTTCAGTCTCTTCTTTTTGTTATCCTTGTTTGTCCCCTTTGCCTGTATAGTGGGCAAAGTGGTTTTCTGTGGCAATCCCATTAAATGTGGGCAGTCAGTAAACTTAATTCACGCTGAGAGGAAGAAAAGCAGCAGGAGAACAGCATAGCTGAGAGGTGAAAGTTTGTTTAAAGCGTGTTTGTTGCGATTGATTTGTTGCCTGTGTGGGTAAGCAGTCAAGTACGTAGGAAGTCTGCGATTTACAAGTCTGAGATGAAGAGGTTGTGTTACAGGCCGACTCAGTTGTGGAATACGTGCATAAGTATGAGTCAACTCAACCTCTTTGGTTGGTCATAATCCTTCCTGAAAGGCCACTTACTGTAAAGAAAGTGTATTGGATGAATCTACTTTCTCCAAAGTCTCTGCATATTAGTTCTTCTGCCTTTCTTTGTGTTCTTTGAGTTCCAACATCTGGTGGATTTCTGAGGACTATGGTTACCTGGTCCTCAGATCTCTGCAGGGTAAATCCAGACAGCTAGCTAGACTATCTGTCCAATCTGAGGACTATGGTTACCTGGTCCTCAGATCTCTGCAGGGTAAATCCAGACAGCTAGCTAGACTATCTGTCCAATCTGAGGACTATGGTTACCTGGTCCTCAGATCTCTGCAGGGTAAATCCAGACAGCTAGCTAGACTATCTGTCCAATCTGAGGACTATGGTTACCTGGTCCTCAGATCTCTGCAGGGTAAATCCAGACAGCTAGCTAGACTATCTGTCCAATCTGAGGACTATGGTTACCTGGTCCTCAGATCTGTCCAATCAGAGTTTTCTGTTGCTGCTATTTTGCAGCGGCACCGTGGCTCTGTCCAGCCCTTAGCACAACCAAGACAACTCTGATTGGTTTAAGGAAATGCCGATAAACCATCCCAGAATGCTGTGAGGACTAGCCAGACCCTCCTTAACAGGGCTGTGGAGGAAGGTCTGGCAATGCGAGACTGCACTTTCCCTTACCCTAACAGAGAGCTGCGAGTGCCGATACTTAACATAAGAAAAGTTGTAGCGTGCTTTAGTTGCCATGAGTGGATATTGTATTCCAAAAGCAGATATTGCAAATGAAATATACTGATTTTGCTAATTTGCGACTTGGCAAAACATCTCTTCTTCAGCTTAAAAAACACAACCCAGGCTGCATTATGTATCTTTCAAAATGTTTTACTGTTGCAAATTAGATGTATATAATCATAATTGTAGGAGGGAGGGTTAGGTAAAATATATAAAAAGTTTACAAAAGCACACACATCCAGATGATGAATATTAAAATAAAATAAATATTTTTTCCTCATGAAGCACTTGTGATAGGTGCTATATTACATAAACGTAATATTAAATACATGGTGCTGGACAAAAGAACATGTAAAAGATATATAGGCTGCACAATAGATAATGCGCCCATGAACATGTCACAATATTTGTGGATTGTGGATTTATTTTGGGAGCAGTATGCCGATTAAATTATATCACTTGAAAGCAAACATTCTCATAATGAAAATGATATAGAGTATTTTGTCTTTTACCAGCTATTCCAAACATCTAAAACATCAATAGCAATTGTAGGACTCTCTTTCAACTAAAAACACAATAAAAAAATAACAATCTAACCAGATCATTCATCAAGTTGCATGAAACACAAGATAAATACAACAATCCCTTCTATTTTAATACATACATTATATTTCTGCGTATTAGCTCAAAAGGCCAAAAGTGGCCACCATGTGGTCACAGTGTTGTGGCTTTGACTTTGACTCACACACTTAGTTGCATGTTATCGTCCGCTGTTTGCCCCTTCTCTCCATTCCCTTTACTCCGAACCACTTTAATGTGCAATGTCATGTCTTTATTAAAACTTATTTTCTCCTAAACTAAAAACTGATTTAGTGACTGACTCACTGCACCCTTCATTACTGGATCAAAGATGCAGTTTAATGTAGTCCTAGTGGTGTAAAACAGCCCAGTCTCATGGGAGTCTGTGTAATGGTTATTTAATCTATTGATTTGTGTACAGGTCACATTAATGTCGTTATTTTCATGAGTTCATTAAGAATTCTGAAGTAATGTATTGCAATGGAAAGCCTATTTCTTGATAGCAGCAAGATTACGGTAGCGAGTAGTATTGAAAAGCCAAAAATCCCCGCAGGGAGGTTGGTCGGGGGGGTGGAAGGGTCTGATAACAACAATGGCGGACTGCGTGCTTATGTTCCTGCTGGAGAAGGTATTGAGCCTAGAGATGGGCAATATATTAATATTATATCGATATCGTGATATGAGACCAGATATCGTCTTAGATTTTGGATATCGTAATATGGCATAAGTGTTTTACAGGCTCCATTACAGTGAAGTGATGTCATTTTCTGAACTTACCAGACTGCTGTAACTGTTCTATTATTGTCCTTTACCATTATATCCACATTACTGATGATTATTTATCAAAAATGTCATTGTGTAAATATTTTGTGTAAGCACCAATAGTCAACATTACAATATTGTTGCGGTATCAATATTGAGGTATTTGGTAAAAAATATTGTGATATTCTCCATACTGCCCAGTCCTAATTGAGCCCATTAGGGTTACTAGGGCAACATCTACTGTCTGTTTGTATGCAGCAAGCTTAATGCGCATCCTCAGCCTCTTCTTCTCTGTTTGTTGATGATTTTCTGTAGCAGAAACAGCGCCACCAATAGGCCTGGAATATGAAGTAGCGCGTTCATTTACAAATAGATCCGTTTGGACGCAGATATACTTGAACCGATGCCAGGGAAGACACGGGAAAAAAATATTGTTTTGTTATGTGTGGCCTGATAATATCCCCTGATGCCCACATGCCTTAAGTATTACATTCTCATCGCTGTTGAGCATCAATCTCATGTCTCTGAAAAAGGAGTGGAGTTTCTTTTCGGCAGCCAGGGTGGCCTAGCGGTTGAGAAAGAACCCATAAAGGAAAGGTCACAGGTTTGATCTATGCAGCAGCTAATGGATCCATTTCTGAAGTACCTTTTGAACAAGTCACAAAGTCCTGCTGCGCCTTGTAAGTTGATCGGGATAAGAGCAACAGTGAAAATAGTTATCCATTACAGTAAAACAGGATGCAAAAACTACTGTGAACTTCCAATTCAAGTACAAAAATGAAAACCACATTGTAATTTTAAAGTTTTACGTCACACACTTGGGTTTTTTCCTCCAAATAATGCTGTTTTGTATCTTTTGAATGCTGGAGTTATTGAGTTTAGTTATATGATCTGTCTCCTGTGGAGTAAGGTCTGGCTGCACCGCACATGCATTCTGGGATAGGAGAAAAGCAACACTACACTAAGAACACTAACACTAAGCTGTGGACGCAGCGACGGTGGCTCTGCTAAAAAGTCTCAGGAAGGAACTTGTTCTGGTGGAACATTTGCACCCTGAAAATGCACAAAACGCACAAACAATATTAAATGAAGTTAACTGTTGACACAACACAGTAACGTGAGCTATTTACATCAGCTGATACATGGTTCCACCTCATTATCTCTAACAGTGTATCTCCGTGTGTACTTCGTCTACAGCAACCCCCCCAATCAGTCCCAAAACGTCCCAGTTAGAGAGGAGATGCTGTAAACATATTCTTTGTAAATTTTACAATCATTCCAAGACAGAAGCATGCAGGCCTGCCTTATTGCATGATCCAAATGTAATTTAAAAACCATTTTCAGCGTGTAGGTTACGTTCTCGAAGTTTGTTGTTTCCTGTAGTGAAGGGATTTTGACAACGCAGAGAGTGGAAGGTGAGGGACATCCGGCGCCCGGCAAGGCAACAGACCCTCAACATTCATATATTTTGGCATTCATTATGAAGGAAGAAAGAAAGTGAAGACCTTAGAACTGTAATGTTGGTTATATTTATATCAAATACTTTATTTGTGTCAAACCAAGATGCTTTTGGAATATACAGACAGCTAAAATGTTAACAAACAAGCAACAAAAGTTGTCAGTCTGCAAACTTGGTCTTTAGTTACAACAGAGACAAGTCTTGTGATGCAAGGTTTTAATTTGTTTCCCTCCCCACGCATTACGCAATAATGGGGTCCCTTCTAGTGACTGTCAGGCTTCCACAATAAGCCTGGTTGTCATTTTTATTTAGATGTTTTTCAGCCTTTTATGGGGTTGGACAGAGTGAATGAGAACGAGAGAGACTCTGGTTGGTATCTGGTGCTTGCTACCTCTGTCTGTTTGGCTCTGCTGACAGGCCACTGCTAAGTAATGTCATTTTCATTTAAACAGGGACAATGCACAATTAAACACTAACCTTGTATAAGAACAAGAAGAGATGCATTGCACCAGGTTGGAGCACAACTGCTACTTTCCGCCCGTAGTCCCTGGGCAGGTTGGTAAAACAATAAATATTCAATATCACAATGTACAATCTAACAAACACATTCTCACCTCATTTACAATAATATAAGTATGTGCATAGTTGCAATAAAATTACCATGAGCTCAATCGTTCCCATAGCTGAAAACTAGCCCCGTCCACCCTCTCCCAATAAAGCTATGCAATAATAATCCTAACCTCTCCTATCACACACACACACACATACACACACACACACTCACACAGATGATGGTGTTCAGTAATACAGGGATTACTTTATCAGAGTGCTGAAAGAGAGCTCAGTGATTGGATTCTGAGATTCCATAAAAAGTATAAAAAATCAAAAAGGTTCAGGATGGCAGGTTACCTTCTTCACCTTCATCAAGATTGATATCGCAAATGTGTTAGCAGGTAGTGTACAGGGTCATCAGAGCTTTTTACTCGAAACAGCTGCCTGCTGCGTCCCAAAATGCCACTGCTAAGTTACACTGAGAGTCAACCGAACAGTAAAGTTAAAGCATGTTTAGTGGTCAGAGCATGACTGCAGTAGCGAGTATTATTAAATGCCTTAAATCTATGTAGGGTGGGTCAAACAACACAGGACTTTCACCCCGGAGACCGGGGATCGTGTCCCGGCGTGTGTTGTGTCCTTTCACCATACTCATTTCCCGGTGTGTAGCATGTCATTTCCCTGCGTGTAGCGTGTTGTTTAGAAACAACACGTGTTGTTTGACGCGTGTGGCGTGTTGTTTCCCCTGCGTGCGGCGTGTTGTTTCCCCTGCGTGCGGCGTGTCGTTTCCCCTGCGCGCGGCGTGTCGTTTCCCCTGCGCGCGGCGTGTCGTTTCCCCTGCGCGCGGCGTGTCGTTTCCCCTGCGCGCGGCGTGTCGTTTCCCCTGCGCGCGGCGTGTCGTTTCCCCTGCGTGGTGCGTGTTGTTTCCCCTTCGCTTAGCGTGTCATTTCCCTTGCGTGTAGCGTGTTGTTTCCCCTGCTTGCGGCGTGTCGTTTCCCCTACGTGTAGCAAGTTTCCAGAACCCAGAACTAAGTTTTTATAAACTGCTTGAAGACAAAAGTGCATACAGGCAATAAGGCCAACACATTATCACTTCCATCGCATCAAAAAGCAACGCTTGGTCAGGTGTCTTTGGCTTTTGTGATTGACGCAACGAGTCACCTTTAGCGTCTTTTTGGCCGCGCTTGGTTGGGTTACCTGGTCATTTTTTGACGCTCTTGGCACTTGCTTCTTGCCTTTTGGCGTCGTGTTTAGATGCGCTTTGTCAGGACTCTTGGCTCCACTTTTTGACGCTCTGGGTGGGGATGTACAGTACATTTACCTGACATGGTACACAAGAACGGGACAGTTATGTACAGAAAAAGATCGCGGGTGGGGTTACAAAACTGGGTAACAGTCCTGTGTTGTTTGAAAATAAAAATGCGTGCAGTTTTCTACTACAACCCGTAGTTATGAGGCAGCGTTCACCTGTAATTGTAAACCAACTCAACCTATGCTATTAAATTTTTGCATTCACATAATAAAAAATAAGAAGACATAATTGATCCTAAAATCAAGTGTTACAACAACACAAGAACCAGACCACAGGAACAGATGCAGGTAAGTAAATCCAACCTATTTAGATTATTATTAAGTCTGGGTGAAATTAAGTGAAATTAAGTCTGAGTATTAAGCCAGAGAGCCCTACTAGCTATAGGACAAAGGAAATAATTCCTTCCTCGTCATTAAAGAATACATCAAAATGACTGGATTTTTACAGGTTGCACAAACAAACAGGAATGTCATTTGATAATGGGAAAAATATGTTTTATAGAGGAGTGAACTCAAAAACAATATAAACAACTCACTGAAGTATGCAGAGTTCAGTGGATAAGAGTCCAAAAAACAATTAGGTGAACGACCATAAAAGGGTCCGCACGCTTAGCAAAAAGAAAAATAGTTTTAGGTTACAGAAATGCTTCATTGCACGCATTTCCTGAGTCTCAAACCTTAGGAACGCTGGTAATTTTAAGTCAAAAGAAAAGCCATCGAGGAAATAACAGAGTGGAAACTGTTATTCCTCCCAGGTGCTGTTTGGACCAGAAATAATCAGCAGAAAAAATGTCTGTATTTCATTAATGCATCTAACCACTAGTCTCTCAGTACAAATGACTTAATCGGTAATTTGCACTGCTGGATGTTTAAGGACACATTTTAAAAAAACACATCAGTGTGTCAACAAGTCATTCACTTGTGAGTCTAACATAAATGCACCATGCTGTTGAAAGCTGCAGGTTGACCACAACAGAGACTCCTTTATCCCAAGCTGCCGTTTCTTTATTAACTGACATAGTTTCATTTAGCCTACAGACCCATACTTAACCAGCTGCTGACAGACTGCCACTAAACACATTGTTAGCACACACTCAACTTCACACATACACACAGTTGGCGGCAGATTTGGTCATGGGGGTTGGAGGGTGAAGCGTTTCTTTCACTGTGGTGGTATTTCACCAGCAGTCAACCACCAACCAGAACTGGCAGCAGGGGCCTGTAGTCCCTCCATCATTGCATTTCGACAGCTTCACATTTTTCCTCTGTATATCGATGTGTTGCTGCTCCACATGTGTCAGTGTGTACTTTAGAAATGCAACACAGCCAACCCTTTTTATCTTGATTTTGGAGAAATTGTGCCTGTTTGCAATTTAAAAAGATAAGTAGTTAACGTAAAAGGGACATGTTTGAAAATAGACTACACAAAAAAATGTATACATGACCATGTGTATGTGGTTATGCTTTGTAGTTTAATTGAAGCAATTAAATAGCCTACATCAGTGGTTCCCTAGTCTATATCCACGACGTTCCACTCCCGGGATTGTAAATATAAATGGACTGTTCTTAACGACTACTCAAAGCTCTATGACATAGTACAGGTACCATTCCTCCTGAATGAATGGATGGAACTTGCCCCGAGTTCAGTGTCTTGCCCAAAGACACTTTGACATGGGACTGCAGGGCAAGGGATCAAACATCCAACCTTCCAATTGGCAGACGACGGCTCTACCACAGTTCAGGTTCCATCGTAAATTCCGTTGGACGTCCCTCATTTCAGACAGATGTCTGTTACCTTCCGCTTTCTTTGTGGTGGCATTCTATGGTTACCTGGTCCTCAGATCTCTGCAGGGTAAATCCAGACAGCTAGCTAGACTATCTGTCCAATCTGAGGACTATGGTTACCTGGTCCTCAGATCTCTGCAGGGTAAATCCAGACAGCTAGCTAGACTATCTGTCCAATCTGAGGACTATGGTTACCTGGTCCTCAGATCTCTGCAGGGTAAATCCAGACAGCTAGCTAGACTATCTGTCCAATCTGAGGACTATGGTTACCTGGTCCTCAGATCTGTCCAATCGGAGTTTTCTGTGGCACCGTGGCTCTGTCCAACCCTTAGCACAACTCTGATTGGTTTCAGGAAATGCCGATAAACCATCCCAGAATGCTGTGAGGACTAGCCAGACCCTCCTTAGCAGCGCTGTGCAGGAAGGTCTGGCAATGCGAGACTACACTTTCCCTTACCCTAACAGAGAGCTGCGAGTGCCGATACTTAACATAAGAAAAGTTGTAGCGTGCTTTAGTTGCTACGAGTGGATTTTGTATTCCAAAAGCAGTTATTGCAAATGAAATATACTGATTTTGCTAATTTGCGACTTGGCAAAACATCTCTTCTTCAGCTTAAAAAACACAACCCAGGCTGCATTATGTATCTTTCAAAATGTTTTGCTGTTGCAACCAGATTAAGTTCCTTCCCGAGGCTATTTTGCAGAGGTGCCATTGCTCCATCTAGATGATTGTGATTGGTTCAAAGAAATGTCACCAAACCAGAGTACATTTTTCTCCCATCCAGGAATGCTGTTTGGACCAGCTGGACCCTCCTTTGCAGCGTTGTGGAGGAAGGTCTGGCAATGCAAGACTAGTGTTTCCAAAACATTTCCCTGTTGAGGACCCCTAAACTGACACAAATCAGACCACGGACCCCCATTTGATAAGATTTTGTCTAATATAATATTTTGCTTTTTGATGTTTTATTATAACTTGTAACCTTAAAAGCCATACAGTCTGTCATTGTGTTACATCCTCTTTTTGGTGGCTCTTTTTAAGAGATAGATAGATAGACAGATAGACAGATAGACAGATATTTATTGATCCCAAAAAAATGGGAAATTACAGTGTTACAGCAGCACACGTACATCAGTCACACAACACAGAATATAAATGAGATACTACAGATATTGGTATGAAACAGTGTGCATGTAATGTCATTTATCATAATGTCATCTGTTGCTAAGCGCAGTGCATCCCATCCCTGAATGGGGTGCATTGTGGGTCAGTATCTGACGCTGAGAGCCACTGACCAGTGTCAGTATGTTGAGTTGAGTTGGGGGTAATCGGGGCTTGCATTATTTTATGCCCTTATTAGATCAGACAGCTGCCTATATGTTGCTACGCTGATTTAATAAAAAAAAAAGTTGATTTAATAAAAGTCAATTCATCCGATTAATCAATTTTTGCAAATTGAGGATTTAAATTTTTAAGAGGGTGATGATATCATTAAATAGGACCAAAGACAGTCAAAAGCTTCATTTAAAAAAAAAAAAACTCAATAGACTGTTTGAATTTAGAAAAAAGGCATTTGGTACAGGCCTATATTTTAGATTTTCTTCTCCAATTAATTATGGAATGTGAGAAATAAACCTTTACAGATTATTTGTATCAACTTTTTATTCTTTAAAAGAAGTCACATTGGTGGAGGAAGAATGTGTGAAATGTGAAAACATTTGTCTGTAAAGCATCAACGGCTGTAAATTTAGTTGTTTAGGGTACAAGCTTTTATCTTGCATGGATCTGGATTCTCGCGATATCAGGAGGTCCTGTGAGAATCACGGGACCACATATCATATGGAGGTCCACCTTGCCATGCTCCAACCTACTGCGTTTTGTCTGATATCCGAACTAATCAGCGTCCGGTGAGAAGCTACTGGCAGGGTGAGATTTGTGTGACGGCCGCCACTGTTTGCTCAAACAACAATCTAATAGAAAGATGGCTCATCCAATCAGCTGTCAGGTATTTTTTTGAAAGTGCGTGCCCTTTTCCAAACAGTTTCCAATGACGGCTTCTCAGCTGGCTCTGTGCTAACAAACTATCTAGCACGCCAGGTTAGACAGTTCTGCAAAAACAATGATTGGACTTCTTTAATGTGTACAGTGTGTTTCTTCTGTGGGAATGAACAGTAAGACAAGAAGAATAAAGAAACCCCCTTAGTGTGATTTCTCTCACAGCGGGTAGATGAATGAAACCAGAAACAGAAGGGGAATTCAAAGCCAAGGTCACGTAGAGTTTGCGTGCAGGCGTGTGTGTGTGTCTGTGTGTGTGTGTGTGTGTGTGTGTGTGTGTGTGTGTGTGTGTGTGTGTGTGTCTGAGCAAACAAATGAGTGTGTTTCTGTGGCTTTAATCCTTGATCAGATAAAGAGCTGCTCTGGAAGTTTGGAACGTGTCCACCATCAAGGTTTGTTTTGTTCTTTGATGCAGTTGGTGTGTAGAACATTGGAAATGGATGGCAACTAAATCTTAAACGTTTAGCCATTGCATTGTTATTACATACAATAAAGTTGAAAGTATAGGGAGTATTATAGCTCCACATGGTTCACATTGAATTTCCCCTCTAGGATCAATAAAGTATATCCTCCTCTTCTTTTTGACGGCTGGATGTCTTTCACCGTGTTTTAAGGTCTTCTCCCAGACACAAAGCTGACCTGCAAATTTTAATGGTCCCATGACATGGTGCACTTTGGATGCTTTTATATAGACCTTAGTGGTCCCCTAATACTGTATCTGAAGTCTCTTTTATATAGACCTTAGTGGTCCCCTAATACTGTATCTGAAGTCTCTTTATATAGACCTTAGTGGTCTCCTAATACTGTATCTGAAGTCTCTTTTATATAGACCTTAGTGTTCCCCTAATACTGTATCTGAAGTCTCTTTATATAGACCTTAGTGGTCCCCTAATACTGTATCTGAAGTCTCTTTTATATAGACCTTAGTGGTCCCCTAATACTGTATCTGAAGTCTCTTTTATATAGACCTTAGTGGTCCCTAATACTGTATCTGAAGTCTCTTTATATAGACCTTAGTGGTCCCCTAATACTGTATCTGAAGTCTCTTTTATATAGACCTTAGTGGTCCCCTAATACTGTATCTGAAGTCTCTTTTATATAGGCCTTAGTGGTCCCTAATACTGTATCTGAAGTCTCTTTATATAGACCTTAGTGGTCCCCTAATACTGTATCTGAAGTCTCTTTATATAGACCTTAGTGGTCCCTAATACTGTATCTGAAGTCTCTTTTATATAGACCTTAGTGGTCCCCTAATACTGTATCTGAAGTCTCTTTATATAGACCTTAGTGGTCCCCTAATACTGTATCTGAAGTCTCTTTTATATAGACCTTAGTGGTCCCCTAATACTGTATCTGAAGTCTCTTTTATATAGGCCTTAGTGGTCCCTTAATACTGTATCTGAAGTCTCTTTTATATAGACCTTAGTGGTCCCCTAATACTGTATCTGAAGTCTCTTTTATATAGACCTTAGTGGTCCCTAATACTGTATCTGAAGTCTCTTTTATATAGACCTTAGTGGTCCCTAATACTGTATCTGAAGTCTCTTTTATATAGACCTTAGTGGTCCCTAATACTGTATCTGAAGTCTCTTTATATAGACTTTAGTGGTCCCCTAATACTGTATCTGAAGTCTCTTTTATATAGACCTTAGTGGTCCCTAATACTGTATCTGAAGTCTCTTTTATATAGACCTTAGTGGTCCCCTAATACTGGATCTGAAGTCTCTTTTATATAGACCTTAGTGGTCCCTAATACTGTATCTGAAGTCTCTTTTATATAGACCTTAGATGAGGGTAGGAACCAAAAGTGACCGGTAGATCGAGAGCTTTGCCTTCTGGCTCAGCTCCCTTTTTGGTCACAACGGTGCAATAAACTGAATGTAATACCCCCCCGCTGCTCCGATTCTTTGCCACTGTGGAGTGGTTTAAGTACATCAGCGACTTCCACCAGGGAAATTGAAACAATCCCCCATCATCCTCCAGCTCTGCCTCTACCACAGAGGGCATATTAGTTGGATGTAGGAGCTCCTTCCACCGCCCTATTACCTCCTCAGTTGAGGTCAACGGTGTCCCATACTTACTGTACACAGCTTGGATGGTTCCCCCCTTCCCCCTCCTGGGGCGGCGAAGGAGAACCCAAACAGAAGCTAACCCAAGAGTTACAGGGCATGGATGTATGGATACAGGGCCAGGCAGCATGACTGAGACTGCCTGTCTGTCCCCTGAACACACTGTAAAAAACATCTCCTCACTATCTGCTAGCTGCCTGTCCCCAGAACACACTGTAAAAAACATCTTCTCACTATCTGCTAGCTGCCTGTCCCCAGAACACACTGTAAAAAACATCTCCTCACTATCTGCTAGCTGCCTGTCATCAGAACACACTGTAAAAAACATCTCCTCACTATCTGCTAGCTGCCTGTCACCAGAACACACTGTAAAAAACATCTCCTCACTATCTGCTAGCTGTCTGTCCCCTGAACACACTGTAAAAAACATCTCCTCACTATCTGCTAGCTGTCTGTC
This sequence comes from Percina caprodes, assembly GCA_013375575.1. Classification (NCBI taxonomy): domain Eukaryota; kingdom Metazoa; phylum Chordata; class Actinopteri; order Perciformes; family Percidae; genus Percina; species Percina caprodes. The sequence goes on from JABXJD010000074.1 coordinate 629,764, forward strand.
CCCAGAACACACTGTAAAAAACATCTCCTCACTATCTGCTAGCTGCCTGTCACCAGAACACACTGTAAAAAACATCTCCTCACTATCTGCTAGCTGCCTGTCCCCAGAACACACTGTAAAAAACATCTCCTCACTATCTGCTAGCTGCCTGTCTCCAGAACACACTGTAAAAAACATCTCCTCACTATCTGCTAGCTGCCTGTCCCCTGAACACACTGTAAAAAACATCTCCTCACTGTCTGCTAGCTGCCTGTCACCAGAACACACTGTAAAAAACATCTCCTCACTATCTGCTAGCTGCCTGTCCCCAGAACACACTGTAAAAAACATCTCCTCACTATCTGCTAGCTGCCTGTCCCCTGAACACACTGTAAAAAACATCTCCTCACTATCTGCTAGCTGCCTGTCATCAGAACACACTGTAAAAAACATCTCCTCACTATCTGCTAGCTGCCTGTCCCCTGAACACACTGTAAAAAACATCTCCTCACTATCTGCTAGCTGCCTGTCACCAGAACACACTGTAAAAAACATCTCCTCACTATCTGCTAGCTGCCTGTCCCCAGAACACACTGTAAAAACATCTCCTCACTATCTGCTAGCTGCCTGTCCCCTGAACACACTGTAAAAACATCTCCTCACTGTCTGCTAGCTGCCTGTCACCAGAACACACTGTAAAAACATCTCCTCACTATCTGCTAGCTGCCTGTCCCCAGAACACACTGTAAAAAACATCTCCTCACTATCTGCTAGCTGCCTGTCCCCTGAACACACTGTAAAAAACATCTCCTCACTATCTGCTAGCTGCCTGTCATCAGAACACACTGTAAAAAACATCTCCTCACTATCTGCTAGCTGCCTGTCCCCTGAACACACTGTAAAAAACATCTCCTCACTATCTGCTAGCTGCCTGTCACCAGAACACACTGTAAAAAACATCTCCTCACTATCTGCTAGCTGCCTGTCCCCAGAACACACTGTAAAAAACATCTCCTCACTATCTGCTAGCTGCCTGTCCCCTGAACACACTGTAAAAAACATCTCCTCACTGTCTGCTAGCTGCCTGTCACCAGAACACACTGTAAAAAACATCTCCTCACTATCTGCTAGCTGCCTGTCACCAGAACACACTGTAAAAAACACGGCCCAGGCTCCACAAACAGCACCAAAAAGGGGGGACAGGATGAGGAGGAGGGAGTGGCAAACTAGCCTCGTTTAGTTTGAAAATACTATACTAACGTCAACAAGAAGTATCGTCACCCTACATAATTATTGATAAAAACTTTCAAAAATGAACAATAATTTGGAGGCCCCCCTGCATTGACTCTGAGGACCCTCTAGAACTTCTGGACCCCCTGTTGAAGATCTCTGGTCTACATGTAACCCTTAATAGCAAAAACCATGAAAAACAGTCATGTATCTGAAAGAACACAAAGTAATTCATAGGCCTGTTGCAGATGAGGACGTTTAAATAAGTTGCTTCAATTCTTAATGTCCACTAAATGTCCTCTGTGACGTTCCAGACTTTGATACATTTGGAAGGAGACACTTGTCTGGTGACCCTAGCAAAAATAAAGACTTCTCTAAACTGCTTTCCCTATGGTTTGAGATATAAATGTTAAGATTTGGGGGTATGGAGGAGAGGGGGCAGGGAGACAATAGAGAGAGGAAACAGAAGACGGCTGATGAAGAGAAGAATATAGAAAGAGAGGAGAATGAAGGCTGCTCTGTGGAAAACAGAGGGAGGGAGGACAAGAGCGAGAGCAATCAGAAAAGCTGTCCAGAGAGAGAGAGGGAGGAGAGAATCAGGGGGCTCCACAAGGCCATGACCACAGGGTAAATGTGCAACAGATGCTCAGTGTGTATGTGCGTCTGTGAGTTATAGAGTGTTTAGTGGCACCCCATGGCAACATAAGTTTATCTGCATATCGAATCTCTGACACCTCGACTCCTGACTGTTTTCCCTGAACGCCGACGACTCTAGTCAAACACAGAAAACCCACACACTCACAGGAATCTCACTGGCATACAGGCACAGGCAGAACATGCACAGTGTTTTACATGCACACACTAATTCAACTGTAAAATACATTTTTTCAATTGGACTCTGTAGTATCTTATAGTAGTTATTATGAGTGGACGGATATAGTAAACACTGTCAAAAGTTATTTTTGGTAATCAAAATGAGCTTTTTTTACAACCAGTGTCAGTTAATCACCTGGAAATATATACGATATCTGGTCTTGCATACTCCCCACCCCCCAGTCCGTCTTATCAGAAGCTTTAAGAAAACGTTAACGCTGAAGGTCATTTGCTATCGAAACATGAGAGGCATGCAGCAGTGATAAAAGCTTCCACATGGAGAACTGCTGCTGCTCCTCTGCAGTGTTTCTTACCTGTGGGCACTGAGAGGTAAACTCAGGCCGCTGGGACTCTTCTACTGATGGGATCTGTCAAATGTGAATGTGCTGCTGCAACACACTTTAAAAGAATGGAATTTATTAAGAAGTTTCCGCGTCAAATTTTTATTTATTTTATTTAACCTTTATTTAACCAGGTAGGCCGTTGAGAACCGGTTCTGATTTGCAACGGCGACCTAGCCAAGAAAATCAGAAGCGTGTGCAAAGTGATGTGGAGGTAAGACGAAGGATATGCAAAAGTGACATGGTAATTACACAATATACATGAATAGACAGTTTATAACAATGCTGAGATGTAGTGTATAGCCAATTAAAACAAAACAGTTAGTAGAAATTATGATCTAGTTAGTGGAGTTGAATCATTTAACCAATATGAAAAGGCAGTCTATTTAAAATTTGAAATGTAGAATAGTCAATATACAGTTAGTGAAAATTGTGGTGATATAGGTCAGTTATAATACAGTTAACTGAAATAGACATACCTATAACAAAGCTGCAATGTTCTTGTAAGATTTACAAAATGTAATTTACAATGTTGAGACAGTTAACTATTTACGTATTGGTGTTTAAACAGTCAGTACTTGCATATTTGCATGTTTAATTATTTACATCAGCAGTTAAAAATCTACCTCTGTGGATTTCCTCGCATTCACCTGAGAGTGATATTCTGCTAGCGTGTGATTGGTTCATTCAGCCGCATGTGATTGAGTAAAATGAGGAAGTGCTGTCATTGTGGAGCTGATGAAGTGGAAAGAACAATGTGCTGCTTGACAAAGTTATCTGTCTCCATCCCGCTGTTTCTTCTTCTCTAGAGTCATATAACAACCATCACATATAGAACCCTCACGTTACAATCTCAACACAAAATGTTTTTGTTTTTTTTCAATCTGGGAGTCAGAATGGTGAAAAATGCTCTAATGCGTTCCATTAAAACAAAAAAAAATGACGACAAGACAAAACAATTGGTATTTAAAGCTGGAGGAGGCACTTTATTGTTTGGCATTGGGCAAAAATCAGCATTTTGTAATTCAAGTGGTCTGAGAGAATACTAGACTTCTTCATCTCCTCTTGGCTCTGTTTTCAGGCTTTAGAAAATCTAGTTGTTAAGGTTACAGAGAGAGAGAGAATCCTTATTGGCTCTTCTGTCAATGCAGATGCAAATGCACATTCCTTCTGTTCTGTTTACCGTAGCCAACAGCTCAGGGCTGCAGCTAATTTAAGGGTCAACCATTAGATAAGAGACTTTACTGCGATCAATGTACAGTATTTACAAAGAACTACTACAAAATACTATATTTTGTGACTGTTATTGCCACTCTTCATTCTAACCCAACCGGTCGTCAGACACCGACTACCAAGAGCCTGGGTCTGGGTCTGGGTCTGGGTCTGGGTCTGGGTCTGGGCCTGGGTCTGGGTCTGTCCGAGGTTTCTGCCTAAAAGGAAGTTTTTCCTCGCCACTGTCGCACTGTTGCTTGCTCTGGAGGGAACTACTAGAACTGTTGGGTCCTTGTAAATTATGGAGTGTAGTCTAGACCCACTCTATCTGTAAAGTGTCTCGAGATACTAGAATTGAATTGAATTTACGTTAGATATAGGAATAAATTTGTCTAAATTAAAGAAGTCCAGTTTATTGTCCAGGGAGCGGACATTTGCTGTGAAAACAGGCGGGAGAGCTAGATTGCTGGGGTTAGCTTTTATCCTAGCATGTTGTTCTTGACGTGCCTCATAGCAGGTTGCTGCTGTCCGGCCAGGACCAGAGGCTGAAGCCGCTCACTCGGGGCTACGGGAACATAGGCCCAATGGTCCCACTTCCCTATGTTCCCACAGCCCAGTGGTCCCACATCCCTATGTTCCCACAGCCCAATGGCCCCACAGCCCAATGGTCCCACATCCTTATGTTCCCACAGCCCAATGGCCCCACAGCCCAATGGCCCCACAGCCCAATGGCCCCACAGCCCAATGGTCCCACAACCCAATGGCCCCACAGCCCAATGGCCCCACAGCCCAATGGTCCCACAGCCCAATGGCCCCACAGACCTATGTTCCCACAGCCCAATGGTCCCACAGCCCAATGGTCCCACATCCCTATGTTCCCACAGCCCAGTGGCCCCACAGCCCTATGTTCCCACATTTCCTTGTACATTTCCTTGTATCAGATTGTATCCCCTTTCCCCCAATTTTAAGAAAAATCTTAGAAATGAGGGAACATAGGGTTGTGGGACCATTGGGCTGTGGGAACATAGGGTGGACCCCCTTAGTGCTAGCTAGCTTGATTGGCAGAATGTCGAACATATTCTTTAATATATACTGTACATGCATGTATTTCCACCCCACTCTCCTCCTGATCTTCCATTTCTGTCTCTATTTCAGGATTTGCTAAAACATTATTAATTTGGCACAGGTTGGCTCTGACTGTAGCTTCTTTTATTTTTTTAAATTAAAACTACACTGATACAATATCAAAAGAGATATCACTGCAACAAAGAAAAACTTGATGTAATATCCTCATCAATAAAAAAAACATAAAGATAAAGACAAAGTAAATACATAAAATTTTCCTTTTTTGAATGGACACAACATGCATATGTTGGAGTGAAAGAGATGCCCCGTAGAAAAACTCATCCATCACTAAATCCTTTGAAACGGATACACACTGGGGAACATCCTGCCGTGATGTCCAAAGATAAAAGACAAATGTAAAAAAGCTGCAAATGACAGGTTCTCAAATCTTACTAATGGGCTCTGAAGAGTAAAGGCCGGCAATGAAACGGAATGGGAATCCGCTAAGGCAGGTATATAGGCTGATGTTAAGTATGTCGGTTTTATGCAAGAGCCCTCACACACACACACACACACACACACACACACACTCAATCAAGAACCCGTTTCATTTAATGGAAGATGTGGTTGGTGTTTCAATGCCAGATCCACCAATTATAATGTCTCAGAAGTGTACCGAGAACGGTGTGTTAATCCGTAAATACCACGGTGCTGAAAACACTTTGACGTCATATGTTCCAGTCAGCAAGTTTAAAGACAGCCAGGTCAGTCAAGGGTGAGTTTGAATCAAACCCGACACGTTAATTATTGCTGTTTGATATATTGGAGCTTTCACAGAAAATAGGACTTGGATGTTGGCATGAACAGTGCTTACAAGTTGGAAACTGGTAATTACGGTGACTCTGACACGACATGACCGTTACATAACTCATGTAATGGCAGGCTGCTCTCATGCAATGTTCAGTCTTATAAAAAAGTAATGTACTTTAATTTGCATTAAACCCAGGTAATTGTGAGCAACGGAGGAGCAGGACTGCCTTTAAGGAGGTAGTCAGGCAATAGGAAGAGTGACAAAGTCCACGTAGGGAGGAGGTCAGGGTGGATGGATGGGTCAAACAAACACAGGACTTTTATCCAGGAGAACGCTGTTTGTCAAAAGTCAACGTTGACGTGTTTTTGATTATTGTAATGCCTTGCATTTTGGCATTAGTAAGGGAAACATTCATAGATTGCAGCTTATCAATGCAGGGCGACCTATATTTCGCTTGGTAGAGTGTGTGCCCCATGTCATCCGTCTATACTTTAGGCTACTATCCAATAAAGAAAAGCCCCAAAAATGAACCAAAGAAAAATGCCGATGCCAGGCATTCGCTCACACGAAGAGGAGTGACCACGTCAACCTGGTCCTTGCTTCCCTTCACTGGTGCGTTTTAGAATTGATTTTAAAGCTATGGTGCATAGTTTCTGTCGGCCCCATGAGGGATTCTAAGTAACGACAACACTGTCGTTCCATCTACATGATGCAAGCCTTCCATGATCACGCATCCATGATTTCTTTGTTGTTTCGACTGTGCAGCACTTTGTTACTTGGTTTTGAAAAGTGCTCCACAAATAAAGCTATGCAGCATTGAACACTGACATGAGTGTGTCTGTACAGTTATAGAGTGTGTCAGGTTATAAAGGCTGCGCTGTACACCTGCATTAATTTAACTTTAAAGGTCCCATGGCATGAAAATTTACTTTATGAGGTTTTTAAACATTAATATGAGTTCCCCCAGCCTGCCTATGGCCCCCCAGTGGATAGAAATGGTGATAGGTGTAAACCGAGCCCTGGGTATCCTGCTCTGCCGTTGAGAAAATGAAACAGATATTGTGATACAGTATAAGGGGACCAGTAAGGTCTATATAAAAGAGACTTCAGATACAGTATTAGGGACCACTAAGGTCTATATAAAAGAGACTTCAGATACAGTATTAGGGACCACTAAGGTCTATATAAAAGAGACTTCAGATACAGTATTAGGGGACCACTAAGGACTATATAAAAGAGACTTCAGATACAGTATTAGGGACCACTAAGGTCTATATAAAAGAGACTTCAGATACAGTATTAGGGGACCACTAAGGTCTATATAAAAGAGACTTCAGATACAGTATTAGGGACCACTAAGGTCTATATAAAGAGACTTCAGATACAGTATTAGGGGACCACTAAGGTCTATATAAAAGAGACTTCAGATACAGTATTAGGGACCACTAAGGTCTATATAAAAGAGACTTCAGATACAGTATTAGGGACCACTAAGGTCTATATAAAGAGACTTCAGATACAGTATTAGGGGACCACTAAGGTCTATATAAAAGAGACTTCAGATACAGTATTAGGGACCACTAAGGTCTATATAAAGAGACTTCAGATACAGTATTAGGGGACCACTAAGGTCTATATAAAAGAGACTTCAGATACAGTATTAGGGACCACTAAGGTCTATATAAAAGAGACTTCAGATACAGTATTAGGGACCACTAAGGGGGGAGAGAGAGACCACACGTGCATTTGAAAATCTCACTGCACGCAATTGGATAACACTACGACCAATCACAACAACGGGGGAAAATTCACGAGCCATCCAACTATATAAAGTAATTCAGAATCTGCACCGCCTAATGAAGTGATGAACACATTAATGATAATTTGATAATCTAAAATTTTGTACTTTTAGTATATGTTGATGCTAACACATTTGTGCTTTTGCTAAAGTTACATTTTGAATGCAGGACTTTTATTGGGAAAGTGTAGTTATTGCTTATTTTACTTTAGTAAAACATTGCTCTTTGTTGCTGTGCAGTCCTGTTGGATAACGATGTTGCCACATCCACATATCCCAGCAATTAACTTGACAAAAGTAGTAAAAGTAAACTGGTACCATAATAATAATGATATGTAGTTGGCTTTTCCATAATATATTTCAGGGCACTGAAGAATGCTTTGGATAACAGCATGCACTGAATGCCACGTACCTGTGTACCAAACTCCAAACCAACATACCAGCCATCCATTTATTATCCAAAAGGCCCAATAAAAACATGTTACTCTCTGGTTGAGATGGATGGAGCAAATCAGTTCCTCGTGCGGTGACTCAGTGTGTGCTAGATGGGAAGCGGAGCTCCCATGGAGCCTCCAAACCAAGATTCTTCTTGTGTCGACACAACAAGCTTGACTCAATCATCTCAGTGGGAAATAATAGGCACATCATGTAACATTCTCCACGCAGGTTTCATGACAAGAACAACAGAGGAACAAAGAAATGGCATGCTGTTCTGCGGTTGGAAGAAACAAACAAGCTTGATACTATCATGGTGGCACCAGTAGTTGCAGATTCAGACTAATAATACCCAACAGAATCAACAAATGAATTATGATGTATTAAGATAAGACCATTGATCCCCTGGGGAAAATCCACGAGCAATTAAGCCGTAGAAGGTAATTCAAGATCATATGGAACGCTGCTGCGTGCAGAGTTCCCTTTTGCTTTAGGGTGCACAGACTCACTTCCAACCATCCAACCATCAGGCATTAACACAGCTGCATGCATCACAGCCACGGCTCTATTTTGAAGAGAAATTATTAGGCTGATTAGTTTTGCATTGTAGCACATAATATAATAAAAAAGAACATCCATGAATGTGTTTTGTATTGTGTTTCTGGCAGTGATGCCACCCTAAATAATGTCTGTTAAAGTCAGCAGTGTGATAATTTAAATCAGGGGTCTTCAACGTTTTTTACAGCCAATAACCCCTTTACTGAAAGAGACACAAATCAAGGACCCCCTACTACATATAATAATTAATAATAGTAATTTATACTTTATTACTTCCTCAAGGCAATGTTTTCTCTGTTGTTGAACACACATGATCTGAAAAACACACATGCTCAAAACCTGTACATGCACAAATGGAGAGATGTCAGAGTGGGGGGGCTGCAGATGTCGATGGACAGGCGCCATAAGCAGTTGGGGGTTTGGTGCCTTGGCTCAAGAGCACCTTGGCAGTGCCCAGGAGGCTATATGGAATAAAATGAAATTGCATAATAAACTGGCCCTATAATAACATTTATGGCAGCCTAAAACCTTTCTACCTTTTTATGGTGCATAGTCCTAAACAGTTGAAATAATAATTGCTGGCATTATTTTCTAAATCCTGTTGTAATGTTAACCATACATGTGGCACTGTGCATGTTTAGGATGAACTGTATCTGTGGGTGATTACTGTAGCGACCTTTACCTGTAGGCCTGTAAGCCAATCAGCAATGTTTTTTTTACAAATAGGCTGATTTATATTTGCTCACTATGTATTGGATTCATGTTAAGATATTTTAAAAAGAAACTTTAAAAAATGAATCGTTGACTCTGAGGACCCCCTAGGGGTCTTGGACCCACTTGTTGAAGATCTCTTAATGAGCCTGTGAAGGTATTTTTGGTCAGCAAATGATTTTAAAGACATGTTCCTGTAATTTTGCTTATGACTGAGCATAGAAATAACCTTAATATGCATCTACTTGATGGGTTATTCATTGGAGGCCAATCAGTGGATCAGCTAAAGTGACTTCTGAGAATTAGTTTTTCAACATTTCCTAATTTTATTAATCATTTGTATTTCCCTTTGGGGATTAATGATGTATGTCTTCTTCTTCTTTTTCTTCTTCAGAAAGATGAAATCAACAAAGACAGACAAGTACAGAGCTCTTTACGGTTCATGGTCAGTGTTTTAACTAGCCAAGTGTTCAGTGGTGGATCTGTTACATACCTGTTGAACACACACACACACACACACACACACACACACGCACACACACTTTTTTTCAGAGCTATTTTCCAATCAAAACCATTCCTGCTCCCTCATTGGTTTGGAGTTGAAATTTAAAGGTGTCACAACGGCATAATTTTTTTTGGGGATGTTTTTAAATATTTTTATTGAGGACATGATCATGTTTTTTAATAGTTTCTTTGTTGTTGCATTTGATGAATGAGTTGACTGTAATGCTAATTCTTTTTTTTAAGATTATTTTTGGGCATTTTAGGCCTTTATTTGACAAGACAGCTGAAGACGGGGGAGAAAAAGGGAAGGGGGAGGGGGGGGGCAACACACAGCAAAGCGCTGCAGGTCGTAGCTGAAGATGCGCCCGCTGCGCCGAGGATCAAGCCTCCACACATGTGCGCCCGCTCTACCGACTGATGTATCTGGGCGTCCAGCAAAGCTAATTCTGATGTGAATCTGTCCCGGCTTTTGATAAAGCCAGACATGAACCTTTTTAATCAAATTCAAATTGTATTATTATTATTGTTGTAATTACTGGCCACCCATTACTGGTCCCATGTTTTACCTACACATTCTCACTCGTGAAATAGGGACGCTTGGTCAGGTGCCTTTGTGGTTGTTAATGACGCTAAAAGTCTCCTTCAGCGTCATTAACACTCTTTACCTAAACACGCTTGGTCGGGACCAGAAGAACGGGATGGTTGGGTTTAGGAGAAGGTCGTGGGTGGGGTTACGCTTCCGTGACGCGCAGGAATAACGGGACGGTTAAGAAGAAAGCCACTTTAGGAAAGGTGCTATGCGCGAGACGAACCCCGCTCTCCTGGGTGAAAGTCTTGTGTTTGACCCCTCACCTCCCTGTAAGGAATTTCTGCCTTACATACTACTCACTAAACCCTGTCTAGATGCTGCTCTCCAAAGAGCAAAGACGCTTTTTTGTCCAGACGTCTGTAATTAAAGAGTTTGGAGTGAGGGCGGGTTGGTATGGTCCGTTGTTGCCCGATAGTCAGCTTTGCACGGCCTGGGTTTGTATGGAATATTCAACAATGATCTTCCATTGTTGTGTCTTACAGCTGTGTGCTGCTTGGCGTATGTGTTCATCATGTATTTATGTCCTCTTGCTGTTCTGTGTGTTTGCATGTGTCAAACAATGGCTAGAATCAGTGTTGCTTGGCTGTGTTGTGTTGCTGTGTGTTGCTTCTTGCTGTCTTCATAGTGTACTGTTGTCTTCTGTCTGTTCACTTTAAAATATCACCTCACTGGAAGTTGGAAATGAGTCAGCTGGCTAACACTGGCACATTTACAGAAATGTGGATTTAATGTGCATTGTCCTAATAAATAATTAAATGAAATGTATCCAACCTCAGTGACCTTTTCTACAATGGGGAATATTTTATTATTGTAGATCCGACCAGACCATCTGATTGGTCAACTTGACATTTAGAACATGCTCAAATCTTCATGACAGCACACCCAGAGCCATCGAGCACACCTGGTGCTCCATTTAGGATATCACTCCGCCATTTCTCTGTCAACGTTACAGAGTTGAATTAAAGCTAACGTTAGCTTAGTTAGCTGCTGACTAACGACAGGAAATTGTCTCTGGGGTTTGAAGCTTGGTATCGAAATCTATCTATGAGAAACACACACGCACACACACACACATTTATCTGTATTTTTATTATACACAGGAATGCGTTCCAAAAATTTAAAAAAATAAACACAGAGAGGAAAGACGAGGAGGGTGGAGACCCAACAGAAACACAGCTCGCAGCTCACATACAAGATAATTATCTGTTTTTGTGATCTAAATCACAATAAACCAATGAAGAAATCCCTCTTTTATGTTGCTTTAAATCGGTTTTCACAGTGGACACAGGTCAGAAAGAATCCTCCTGTGAATCAATAATCATATGTTGTCTTTTGGTCTGTTTTTGTGTGTTTTTAATTACCACATTCTGGCTTTGTTTAAAAAAACATTGTATTAGTCACACTCCGAAATGCCAAACACCTGTCTACTGACATGACTGGACAGTCATCCTACAAATATTTTAAAAATAAATAAATAGTGTAACCATGTGCAAGTGCTATTGTAACTGACTCATAATAGCAGCCTGTGATATGATTCATTCAACCCTAAAAAGCATGTGCACACATTTCCTATCATGGAACAACTCCTTAGAATTCCACAGGTGAGGGACGGCTGAGTGATGGATGCTGCCCTCTGCTGCTCAGTATTGACAGGTGCATGTTGCTTCCAACCTTTACAACAAGAAAGCTCTCTCATTCATCACTGTAACACTTATTCATCACTATAACACTTATTCATCAGTATAACACTTATTCATCACTGTAACACTTATTCATCACTATAACACTTATTCATCACTGTAACACTTATTCATCAGTATAACACTTATTCATCACTGTAACACTTATTCATCACTGTAACACTTATTCATCAGTATAACACTTATTCATCAGTATAACACTTATTCATCAGTATAACATATTGCTTAAACATTTCCCCTATTATTCAAATATACATTTATGGCTGCAAAACCCAAACTATCACACTGACATGTACCTTTCTTTTTGGTTGTTTTTTCGTCCCTTTTGTGGTTTTCCCCCGATGTTTTTGTCACTTTTTAGTTTGCCAACTTTTTCTGAGCCTTTTGGAAATTTTGGTGTTTTTTTTCCCAATTTTTTTTAGTTATTTTTTATTTTTCTTGAGATTTTGCAGTTTTTGTTGACATTTTTGTCATTTTGTCATTTTTTATATTTGTTCACACTTTAGTCACTTTAATTGACATTAGTATTTTTTTTTTGAATTTGTCACACACAAGGCCTTTTATCAATTATCTCTTTCTTCAAATGCTATAAAATTTACAAAAAAACACCCAAATTCAATGAAAGTAGTGAACTGATTATTAATTTAACTTGTGAGGAGCGTTGTTGGGAACCATCCACATTACTTTTTGGGTATTCTGTTTGAAAGAAACCCAAATTTCTGATGTAAAAACCTTTTGAAAAGGTGTCACATTTGACCCAAAGACAACAAGAGGGTAAAAATTGTACCTGTTGTTCGGACTGCAACATTCAGACTTTTTTTTTTAATGTTATAATGCTAAGATGTTGCTATCATAGCTGAGTTATCTGCTCTGTATCTATTATTTATTTTGTGATGCAACATTATTTACATCCAGTGTTGCCTATTTGTGCAAACAATGTGTTTGTATTACTCTGCCCTGATGAAGAAGCCTGTTCTGTTAACCTGTTCTTTAGATTTATTAGATTTTTAGGTTTAGAGTTAACCTGTTATTTTGTCCACCAGATGGAGGTGTTGTCTGCATATTCTCCCTACAGTCTATGGATGAAACATCAACAACAAGCCACATTAATTATTTTTATGGAACATGATTTTAATTTATTAATGTAGTTAATGTTGTCCACAATATTTATTTTAAAACATAGAAGCAGTTGTTGACTCGATCTACTGCTACTGCTGAAGTCTCTTTTATATAGACCTTAGTGGTCCCTAATACTGTTTCTGAAGTCTCTTTATATAGACCTTAGTGGTCCCTAATACTGTATCTGAAGTCTCTTTATATAGACCTTAGTGGTCCCCTAATACTGTATCTGAAGTCTCTTTATATAGACCTTAGTGGTCCCTAATACTGTATCTGAAGTCTCTTTATATAGACCTTAGTGGTCCCTAATACTATATCTGAAGTCTCTTTATATAGACCTTAGTGGTCCCCTAATACTGTATCTGAAGTCTCTTTATATAGACCTTAGTGGTCCCTAATACTGTATCTGAAGTCTCTTTATATAGACCTTAGTGGTCCCTAATACTGTATCTGAAGTCTCTTTATATAGACCTTAGTGGTCCCTAATACTATATCTGAAGTCTCTTTATATAGACCTTAGTGGTCCCTAATACTGTATCTGAAGTCTCTTTATATAGACCTTAGTGGTCCCTAATACTGTATCTGAAGTCTCTTTATATAGACCTTAGTGGTCCCCTAATACTGTATCTGAAGTCTCTTTCCCAAAATTCAGCCTTGGTGCAGAATTACAGCCACTAGAACAGATTACCTTTTTTTAGGGTCGCTGAAATAAATCCCATATTTCAATTAATTGTATCTTCATAGTATATTCTGTTCCTTGAGTTAACAAGGGGCTATTTAACATGTTGTACCCTGCTGTGATTCAGTAACAGTTAGGTTGGCGGAGGGATATGATGATGAGGTGATGAAGCATAATTTGGTATGAGTCTTGAGTTGTCCTACGCTTGGAGATTGTAAATAAAATTGGACCAAGTTACACAGTCAACGCTGTCTCCGTGCTCTTACTCCATCCACCCCCCGTGGAAATGGGATGGTTGAGGGATTTAACAGGACGCTAAAGGCACAGTTGGCTAAGCTCATGCATGATAACGATGGTGAATGGGACCACTATTTGCCAGCAGTGGTTCTCTCCTTTGACTTTAATCTCACATTCTAGTACTGGATACTCACTTTATTTTCTGGCTCATGGTAGAGAGCCTTGTGTTCCTGATTTGGTGAAATGGTTGGACACAGTTTTTCAGGCTGATCACTGTCATTGTGAGGAGCAGAGACTAAAGTGTGAGTACTTCAATAAACATGCAAAGTTCAAACCGTATCAATGTGGAGATGAGGTATGGATAGGTGATCCCACTACACAGAGAAAGAAACTTGAGCCTAACTGGACTGGACCTTTCAAAGTCATCTCATCAGATGACGAGGGAGTCTTGGATTTGAGACATTCTCAGGATGGATCAAACGTGGTTCACTTTGATCGATTGAAGCCTTATAGGTCTAGTTTGGAAATATCTTCGCTGCCAGTGAAACGACTTGTACCTCAGCAGCATATCAACATCGTTGTTGGCTCCTGCTCCTGCCTGCCCCTGTGTTCCCCTGCTGCAGAGACCGTCAGTCTCACGAGTCCAGCCACAACAGAACCAACAGCCTGCTTCCACAGTGCTTGTTGGGACATGTTCTGGTGGTCCTCCCACCACTGGTTTGGGACGGGTTGTTAGCAGACCACAGCGGCTCGTGCTGTGAGAAACCCCCTCCCATTTATATAAATGAAAAGTGACTGTTTATGGAAATTTACATTTGCCATTTATGTGTTGATTCATGTTTTTTCATATGGATAGTGTTAAAAAAAAACTTGAAATAAAAAAAAGAAGAACATCATTTTGTATGGTACTGAGTTGTGACAGTCAATATACAGTGAATGGGTTTTACGGTTTCATTATAAAGGTCTTTCACTGGTTGGATGTTGACATAGTGGAGTAGTTTGGTAAATCAGTACTACCTACACATTATCCTCGTCAGTTCATAGCAGAATAAGTGCAATGTTTTTCACTCCACGCAGGTGCATGTTATTGCAATTTTTCTAGCATTTGCGCACTAATTTTGATTTTTTTCAGTTGTGAGATGAGATTTATTGAAATGGGGACATTTCACCTGAAGAAAGGGAAAATTTTAAGATGAGAATTATTTTGTGAATATTTAGTTAACAGATGACCTTTTTTAGGGTTACTGAAATAATTTCCATTAACTCTAGCTTCATAGTGGATTCTGTTCCTTGAGTTAAAAAGGGAACTATCTCAGCCCAGTCTCATGGCATTTTGTGGAATTGTCACGTTATTTAATCTATTGATTTGTGTACAGGTCACGTTAATGTTATTTTCATGTGTTGATTACGAATTTACGTATTTTACGGAATTTACGGAATTTACGGAATTTACGGTTGCAAAAAACCAAGATGGTGTATCACCAAACTGGAGGCTTCAAAACAGCAGTCCTCAAACCAATGGGTGACGCCACTGCTGCTCCGTCCATTGTTTTACAGTCTATTATTTAAATCTTTGGTGCAGTTATCTCAAATAAATAACGCCGTGGCAAGTATACTGTACAGGAGGTAATGTTATGGGTGTTTGTTTCTGTCCCTTCATTTCTATTTGTACTATAGTTTAATGTGCAGTAATGGCCATATGTATTTTTGCATGTTACACACACACACACACAGTGTAGTTTGTCTGTAAACTCCAGTGGAGGTGTGTGAATTAATCGCCTCCTCTGCTTCTTCCTAAGAGGCTCATTAACCTGCTGATCACGACAGCTCCTCTCTGTTCCAGGCAGAAATATCCAAATCTGGGTCAAGAAAACAGCTGGATGATTAGATGTCCTACAGACTTTTAATTATTTTGTTATGTATTCTTTATATAGTCCTTGACATCAGACAGACACCGCTCTGTGTTTGCTTGTTCTGTTATGTGTCACGCTTTGAATGTATTTTTGCTTTTGTGGAAATTAGATAAATTAACTGGACTGTTTACCTGAACTAAACCAAAGTTGAAGTGTAACATTACATACAGTGTGGGTGAAGGTCAGTGTTGTCTGGTTTGTGTGTGTGTGTGTGCGCGAGAGACACATTCTCATGAAAGGGTTTAGCTGTCTTTACAGTTAAATCTAGCTGAGAAAAGATGAGTGTGAGCCGGGTACAGAGCCCCGTGAGGTGGTGGTGCTGCTGCAGGTGAGTATTCGACAAAAGGTGACTAGTTAAGATTCTTAGAGAGAAGAGTTGGAGATCAGAGCTAAACAGAAATAGACGGAGCTAAAAGTGTGAATTATGTAATGTTCTGAACTAACGTCCCATATGTAAGTTACATAAGCAACAAACTTACTGTAACCCAAACCATAATCTTTCCTGAAACCTAACCCAGTACCTGTGCTACCCTCTGTAACATTAAACTGCACGTTGAATATAGACGCCAAGACGTTAAAGGGGTCCTTGTTGGGAGTGAGACATGGCAGATGTGTGTTTTCTCCCCCCAAGTGGACAAAATCAGTTAATGCAGCTTTAAGAATTTAATTTCTATAAAAGTTGGCACTTGTCCATGCTACCTTCACACATATTTAAAATAAAGTGGCACCCACCTACTGACTAGCTTTGTCAGGAATGCATGCCTTAGGAGAACCACTGCACTGAAACGTAGCTATGCAACACATTTATTGTTAATGTTGACAGCTTATTGCTCATCTATTCCTCTCTTTTATTCAGAATGGCAGATATTTCATTTTTGGAAAGAAACTCTCCAACTGTTGGACATAAATAAACACACAGAGGCACATTCACAAAAGACTAAACTATCTGTGGCTGTGGCTTCCTTTGTGCCAAAACAGACCCAAACAAGTCCTGAAAAAGCAGCTGACATGAGAAAGTGTTCGACCCCCCAGAGCGGCAGCAGAATGGACATCTCTATCTTCAAACCAACAGAGAGAAAGAAAAAAACATGTTTCTGCAGAATGTTTTTGTGACTGATAAACAGCCATGCCAAAACGGGTTATTGAATTGTTTGGTAGCCCACGAGGACAAAAAGACACAAATGAACAGACAGACCCGAAGGAAAAGTAAGAGACATGGGCAACACAAAGACGAGAAGAAAGAGAGCGACAGAGAGGAGGGGGGGCAGAACATGACAAGATATTACAGGTGCCATGAAATGTGTTTCTGCACTGATAACGTCACGAGGGACTAGATTTGAAAGTTTAAGAAGTAGACATGACTAAAACTGTGAAATGGATGTTCTGTCCTCCAAATGCTCGGTAGCTTACGGTCAGAGATACACGTCCTCAGTTCAAGATGCTCGGTGACATTCTTTTCCCTGTAGAGTTTGAAAAAAGAAGATTTTGGTATCTAATACACAAATGCAATATTTTTGACATACTGTTGCGATAGTATTGACACATGGTTCATGTCATTGGACCTTTAAATATGCAACGTCCAGAGGAAGAAGTATTTATACCACACTGTATATAAATACTCTGTTACAAGTAAAAGTTCGTAAACGTATCATCAGGAAAATGTACTCAAAGTATTAAAAGTAAAAGTAGTCAATGGAGGCAACCTCTAGCTTTCTCAGAAGAGTTTTGTGGACTTCTTTTAACTGTAATGTCCACCGAAATGACGGGGGCTCGCGGTGCTTTGTTCCCGGCTCAGAGTCACCTGTTTTGGGGTTACTGACTCACCACCTACCGCTGATACGGAGGTCTGAAGCCCGGGTCACAAAGCTCTGTAGCGGCTCAAACAACTGGCAACTGCCCCTTGGCATCATGGAGCTCGTAGCCAGCCGGCATCACATGACCACCCGGTGTCACGTGACCAGCCGGCATCATGTGACCAGCCGGTAGTCTCTTAATTTCATAGGATGTCATTTGTTTTGTTGGGCATACATGTTTGTACCATATCATACAGACCCGTTCATGAGAATGATTAATCAGCTAATCATCTCAGCTGGACTTGTAGGCCGTTATATTTTTTGGCTAGTTTAATTTATAATAACATTTTATAAACTACATGTGTTTGTGTGCAAAAATCTTGATTTGTAAAGTAACTAGTAACTAAAGCTGTCAAATGAATGCAGTAGAGTAAAAAGTACAATGTTTCACTGTGAAATAAAGTGGTGTAGTGGTAGTTCTCAACCTTATTGGGCCGCCCCCCCATCAATGATCCGGGTCCCTTAGGCCCTATTATTGTTATGATTATTATTATTGTTATTAGGCCTTTTATTGTTGTTACTATTGTTATTAAAAAAATCATATCATTGAATGAAAAATGTTCAAAGGCTATGTTTCTAGACTTATTGAAGATAATTGATGTTAATGTTAAATGAAGACTTTAAAATTAATGAAAAGACCAATTTATAACGCTGCAGAACGGAGTTCATTTAAGATGATACCTGACATCCCATTCCTGGGAAGGCAGCACGAAAAATGGAGGATACATCATATGCACACTCAAATTAGCTGTGGATTGTGGGTATTTTATAATGGACTATATAGTGAAATTAACTGCAGAGATTTTGAACACCGCTACAAAATGGCAAACACATTATATAGTGAAGTATTTCCCTCATAGGGAATGGTTTCAACACAACTTTGGTCTTTATCTACCTTCCCCGTCCCCCAACGTTCTGCACCTGTGTCCGACTGGCTCCCCTGTGTCTGTGTAGGTATCCCTGCCCTTTCCCTCAGTCCTGTGCCGGTCCGTCTTGTACCTTATGCTCAATGTTCCAGCCTGTTTTCCCTGCAGTGCTGCCAGTGAGTTTTTCTGGTTTGGATCCCTACTCTGAGTTTTTAGGTACTTTCACCTGTTTTTTTATACAGTTTGTGAATAACTTGTTTTGGACTTTGAGAACAAGTCATACATTCGTGAGTCTGTTACCCTGTGTGAGCCTTCTGTCAGCTGATGCCTAGACATGTTAAAACATTTATTACTATTATGTTCTATCCATCTCACACATTGTTGGAGGGGGGGGGGGATGTTTTATTTTTCTCCAGAAATGCAGCAAGGTTTGTCAGACTTCTTCTCTAGTCAGGTCATAGTGGGTCTTCTTCAATTGCCTTGCAGCAGTTGCATTGCACAAGGAGAAACATACTGTTTTATTAATCATTTTGTTAATATGAAAAACACATACTGCACAGAGAGGTGTTGAGGTGAGGAGTAAAGTAATTCAGGGCTGCATCCCAAATTTGCTGCATACAGTGCTTTGACTAATTGGCTTTTTCCCCTCCACACCAGACATTTGGCCATCGTGAAAACAGACGTACAGGAGCTTTAATAAGTCTGTGAACATAGCATTTGAACATTTTTCAATAACAATAGTAACCACAATAAAAGGCCTGATAACAACAAAAATAATAATCACTATGACAATAATAGGGCGTAAGGGACCCGGATCATTGATAGGGGGGGAGCTAGCCCAAAAGGCCCGCCTCCGTCACAAAAGTCACGTAGCAATGTGTTTTCAGTGAAAGATTGTGGGATTTCAAAACTGAATAACTACCACACATATAAACACCAAACTGCATTACTAGCTCCATCTTGTTGTAACTAAGATATCTGCTGAAGAAAGTCATTTTTCCATCAACCGATATAGCTCCTGTACATCTATTTTCAAGATATCAAAATGTTTGGTGTGGAGGAAAAAGGCTAATTAGTCGAAACACTGTATGCAGCATATTTGGGATGCAGGTCTGAATTCAGGAGTCTTTAATGTGTGACTTTACTCCTCACCTCCACAGCTCACTGTGCAGTGTGTGTTTTTAATATTAACAAATGATTAATAAAACAGTATGTTTCTCCTTGTGCAATGTATCAGCTGCCAGGCAATGGAAGAAGACCTGACTAGAGACGAAGTCAAGGTACAGTTAAGTTAACAGTTAGGACCAAATAGGAAGGGACTAGAAATAGTCTCTGTTGTTTTTTAATGTAATTTTGAGAGCGAATTGCCCGACAATATGAATAAACTTTGATATATATTATTTAGTTGCAAAATTACTTCAGTGATGTGGCGAGGACCGAGGAGCATAGTGACGTTAAATCAAACCCTTGAGTGTAATATTCCTATATTGGTGTTCAGTAAGAATTTCAGTAAAATGTCCTACATGAGTACTGCTTCCATGCTCTGGGCCTGTGAGCTACAAAAACATCAATCACAGTCCTCATTACAAATTAGTAGGAAAATAAATGGAACAATCATCCTGATTTGTCATTTGCTTTAAAATGGCTTGAGAATGAGGCTTTTAGCCTTCCCATCTAATGCATTGTTCTGACAGTTGCTTGTGTTTAGCACCATTCTTTATTGTGAGGCTGCTGAGAAACTGAAAAGGTGTGAGATGGAGCTTTTGTTCAAGAAAAATACGAGGGTTGCAAAGTGACTTTTGAAAGCCAGACATCTCAGCACCTGGTGAAGTAATCGCCCCGAAATTCGTATTAATCAAGAACCTCATCAACCCCATGCAGATGTCGTATGGTAATTTTGTGTCCCATGCCAATTAAAATCATAATGAATGTACATTTAACAATGGAGCCATTACAAAGCTGAAAAGAGGAAATGGAGCTAAACTGAAAGAAGCAAGAGTAACAGAACCATAACTAAAAAAGAAGTGAGCGGTGGAGTAAAGCCAGGGAAAGTTGGCCGGTCGGTGACGTGTGTAGTAAACTCGGTCGAGCAACTTCTCGACCTCCCCAGGCCAGTTTACAAGCTGTGGGACTCCCAGCTTTGTGTGCTCTGTTAGACAGAAACAGGACGAGTGGCCGTGCGCAGCTGGTGTCAGCTCTATGTTTTACCCAGGCACAGTGTGGAAAGGAATTAAAAGTTGAGTTAATTAACTACTTGAGTAAGTACAGCAGGCAGGATGAAGCCAAATCAATTAGCTATTGGCAGGAGAGACGGAGCTGGGGGGGTACTAGAGAGGGGCCTCTACCAACCGGAGCCAAAACACACACACACACCCACACACACACACAGCATGCACGCATGCGTACACAGAACACATGGATAATTACAGAAATATATTCACTTAGATTCACATAGACACTATTAATGCTTGTGAATATACACAATAATATTCATAATAAACACACACACACACATGCACACACATGCATCTGAAAATGCAGTGATAAAGTGATGCATATGGTTAAAGAAATGTTCAAATTCATTATTTTATCTGTCTGTTGTAGAAGCCTTGGTGTCGTTTTCCAGATGGTTAGACCTGGCAAAGAGAAAGAGACAGATGTCACGAAGGAGAACGAAAAAGCAGTTTTCTACTTCTGAGTGTGGGAAAGGAAGAGAAAGAAAGAAAACCAAAATAGTGTATAGTGTTTTCCCCATGTGAAAACCTGTCTGTGATACTTCCCACGTACGTTGTTTGGATTTCAGAGGACGTTACACACACACACACACACACACACACACACACAATACCATTAATGTCAAAATACTCCGTTCCTCACTCATCTTGGTCTGTGTAATCAGGTCTATATTCCTGATTACACATTGAAAGAACCCCTGTGCAGATTATATTCTTGGAGATATTGATTGTTGGTCCCAATTTATAGTATTCCCACAGAAGTTATTTTCCTTTTTTTACGAAAATCCTGAAGTTATTCTTTACACAAAATCATCTATGAAACATCTATGAGGTACCCGAGGCAGGGACGGTTCTAGCAGGTTCTATATGAGGGTGGGCTGGGCTGTCCATCGGGTGCCAGCTTTCTGGTATTAAAGGTGTTTTCACACCTGTAGTTTGTTGCTTTGGTACGAATCAGGTGGTGAGTTAGTACACTTGGAGCGGTTTGCCCTCGGTCGGTTTGGTTTGGTTTCACACCTGGAAAAATCCAAGTGTACCAAATTGGGTCTTTACAAATCAGGCAAGAATGTAAAGCCCTCTTATTGGACGGATCAAGAAAGTATACAGGAAGAAAGTCCTGTGTTCTGGTCATACATTAAACTCAGACTGCTAAGCTACCTGACTACAGCAGACGTTAGCTCAGACTGGCGGATGTTTCGTTGGTGGAGTACGGCTCAGTTCTCACCACAAATGAACCGCTCCAGAGTTCTATTGACAGAGTACCGAGACCACCTCTTCAAGCAGGTCTCGGTCTGCTTGTTTGGTCCTCTTGGTGCTCATCAGAGTTTGATTGCCGTGTTCTCACTTGCCCAAACGATCAAACCAACTCTAGTTCCTTCCAACTGAACTGAAGGCTGTCGGTGTGAAAACACTTTAAGTTAAACATTTGAGCAATAAATGGCAATATAATTTCCTGCATTCTGGTGAATTTGCAGGCACCTATTTCTAACTTTTTCTTCATCAATTAACGTTGGAAATGTCTTTATTCATGTAAAGGAAAACACAGGGGACAATTAAAAATCTAAAAACATAATAGAATATAATTAATTAAGGCTCTCAGGCATTCTGTAGTTTTCAAATATTCGCCTCACACTCTGTCCCTGAATTACAATTACATTACCTCCAAAACATGTCCTAAAGGCCTTTGTTTTATTACAGACACCCACACACACATGTGTCTGTAACCCCCATTCAAACACACCATGGCTAGCCTGCAGGTGTGATCTAGTTTGAATCATCAGATGAGATGTGTGCTAATCGACTAAGCGTTTATCTACTAAAGAGGTGGCTCCAGTCACACATCAGGGCACAAACACACACAAAATCAATCACTCGCTCCCTCCTTCTGCGCATAACGCTGTGTGTGGAATTAGTATTCCTTTGTGGGGTCCTTTCACACTCATTAGTTTGGAACTTCTTTGGCTTTCAAAAGTGACAATTGCCTACATGAAACGGTAGGTCATTGAGGGGATCCATTGTACCGGTAACTGAGATAAAAATGCTAATTTAAAACATTTAATTATGAGTCATATTCTCCAGCTGTCACTCTCTCCTTCTCTTCCATATTCCTAACTTCCTACTCTGCCCCCCACCAATTTCCCTCTGCTCCTTTTTAGGCCTCATGGCAAAGGGAAAAGTTGAACCTATGGAGTAATGGCTGGTATTTAAATGTATATTTACCTGATTCAGCACATGCAATTTCTAAAATATAGTTATCTGAAACAATCCAATCCCATTGATGCAACAAAACCAATCCTGCAGAATGACTACATTTGGAGAAGAGATGGTCTTTGAAATGTTGCCTGCAGGAACAAACGTAGCAACGTCTTTGAGGGAGCTCAGCATGCATCTCGGGGGTGCCTCCAACTCCAAATCGTTTCACTGTGTACACCTGGATTCTGTGCGAGACAGTTTATTAATCCGATGTGTAGAAACCCACAGACGTTCATGAATAGGGTTGCGCATCGTTTTGATTTGAATAATTCTGATTCCAATCTGGATTATTTGAGGGCTGGAGATGAAACGGGTCACATGCTTATTCCACGGAAGAACATTTTATTTTGATTCAATGGTGATTTAAATATACACTTATTATGCTAATTTCCAGGTTCATAATTGTATTTAGAGGTTATATCAGAATAGGTTGACATGGTTTAATTTTCAAAAATCACCATATTTTTGTTGTACTGCTCATTGCTGCAGCTCATCTTTTCATCCTGAGTGAGACATGTGTGTTCCATCTTTGTTGGGAGTCACACATGCTCAGTAGCTAGGTAAGGACTACTAGCCAGTCAGAAGCAGAGTATGAGGCGTGCTATGCTAGCAGCTAGATTTTTACCCCAAAAAGATTGCTACAGTTCCCCCATCCTTTGGCCCTCTGGGAGGGTCCCGAGGTCATTGGGAAGTTAACACTCTCCATTTTTTGTTTCTAGTGTCAGTGTGAGTCTAGGTCTTACTGACACAGAGCTGAAGAGGTTAGAATAGAGAATTTCTATTTCCGTCCAAGTAAATCATCTGTAAAATGATTAAAAAACATTACTGTAAGCATATTACATGATCTACATACAAAAATAGTACCCTAATACCCTAGTACCCCTAGTGCCCTAGCCACATGTCTCAACTTAATACAGAAAAAATGCAGAAAAAAATGACTGATGAATGGATGGATTTTATATGAATTCATTTCTACAGATATGTCTGTGCGTTTTTCTTATTTCTTTTCAGAAAAAAAGCCCCAAAAGTGAAAAAAAAAACTTCTCAAATAAAAAAACACATCCCAACAAAGTTATAGAAATAAGTAATTATAAATTGATGAAATGGGAAAATGCAATAACTAAAGCCTTATTTTTGCAACACAGCTGGAGCCATCACAGTGTTAACATTTTCTGGTCAAGTTAGGTATCAATCAACTCGTCTTCTTATTGGCTACACAGGGAGGCTGGTTTCATAACTCTTGCTTTTGATTGGTTGGAGTAGCTGCCAATCATTCCCACTTTTGCCCTCTGTAAATATGCGACTTGATTGGCTTCCATAAGGGATAACTCAGGTTACAGTCGACGGATTGGCTGAAACGACCTGTCAATCAAACTGGGACGTCAAACAAACAGTCTGAATAGGAAGATACATTGTAGCATTATCTGGACCGTGGTAGGAGCCATAACAATCCATAAATGATGGACTTTTCAGCTTTGTTTACGAGGAAACTCGGCCAGAATCTACAAGATTGTGAGGGGACCAGCTTGTTTTGGATTAAAAGGATTGGATGGACTTATTCTTTGAACTGTTGGCAAAGCAGGAAAAAAAGTTTATGGCGATCTTTCACTGCTGTGAATAAAGACACGAGGAGAAAGGTAGGGACGCATGCTATAAGTCACCTTATGCTCTGTGTGTTTAGCTTAATGGAATCATGAGACTTTAAGCTTTCTAATGATGTGCTGCATGAGCGTGTTTATGAAGATTTAATGCTTGCAATTTATGAGTGAAGAAAAGTTTTCTCCTTAAATGGAGAAAATGTCCCGGCAGCGGGACAGTGCTGCTGAAGTAAAGGCTGGACTACAGTAGAGCTGTTGGGAGCAGTTTGTAGACAGTGTTTTCTGTTGGAGATGCTATGTCCCTTTGGGGTAGGGGACTTTGTAAAACTTATAACATGCACAAAAAAAAACAGATATGTAACACAATTAAGGTAAAGGAAAGAGACAAAAACCATAATATGAGCACTTTAACAGATGATCAGATTTAAAACCAAATTTTCCAAACGATTCCAATAAAGAAATGATTCCATAGGGTTCGGAATTTTTGAAATGGTTCCAAGTTGGAACCGGTTCTCGATGCCCAATCCTAGACACAAAGCTATACTTGGTTAGGTCACGATGCTGTGCCAGAAGATTAAACTAATTACTGAAAGGACCCATGCTGTTTGTAATTGCACACAGCACATTCCTTAAATAAAGAGACTGAAGATGGATTATTGGTGCAGCTGTGTGATGACTGCAGCTATTTAATCAACTGAATCAGAAGGACCTGCAGTTGTGACTGACAACCCTGAAGAGAATCACCCCTCGATCTCACCCCGTGCAGGCTCTGCCCTAATTGTTGTTTTTTTGTGCATTTAAATCTGTAGTTGTATTTTGATTAAATTGGTACAAAATTCTTAGGCATATCAGTACAATCCCTGCAAGTTTCCATCAAATATGTTTATATATTTACAGTAAAAAGACAAGATAACATGATTCATCAGGCACTAGTAACTCTGATATGTCATGGCAGTTTCCGGCGACTTCCCACCTAAAATTACATTCTTATTCCTATTTATTTGGGTCTTTTCGGTGGAATGGAAGCATGTAACACTCAGTGGCAGCATGAAATTAATGTTTTATCTTCAGTGGAATAAGCAGGCACCATGAGATCAAGGTAGTTGGAAAAGAAAACTTTGTTGTGATATTTTGGCTTTCATTCTTACACAAAACCATTAAAAATGAACATTTGTGTGGCAAGGTTGGCTCCGTTGGTAGAGCAGGCGCACATATGTAGATTGATTCCTCAACACAGAAGGTCCAGGGTTCGAGTCCAACCTGTGATGTTTCCTGCATGTCTCCCCCCCCTCTCTTCTCTTTCATATCTCAGATTTCCTATCCATCAATAGTGGAAATGCCCCCAAAATGAACAGTTCCAAGTTATTATTATTATTATTATTATTATTATTATTATTATATTTTATATGACCTGCTGTTGTTACATTTTTATATATATTATTGTATACATTTTTGGCACATTTATTTATACATACACTATACACTACTGGTCAAAAGTTTGGGGTCACTTACAAACGTCCATACCACTCCATTATAGACACAATACCAGTGTGTGTGTGTGTGTGTGTGTGTGTGTGTGTGTGTGTGTATATGTGTGTGTGTGTGTGTGTGTGTGTGTGTGTGTGTGTATATATGTATATATATATATATATATATATATATATATATATATATATATATATATATATATATATATATATCTCATCTTACATTTTCAAGAGACAATGAACACAAAATATGAAGTGTAAGTAATCAGAAAATATACACTATAATATTGTGTCTCATTTAGTGTGCGTGTGTGTGTATTTTTTATTGGGGGGGGAGGGGGGGAACTCATCCAGGTGGTAATTCAATGTAGAACCGCCACTGTGCACGGTGATATTTGAACCCTTCTCAGATCTTTGTATGACATATTGTTTTTAATATTTCCAGCACTGGAGCAGGCTTTTACCCGCAGCATAGTGGCAACTCTCAGACAGCTTGAGAGGCAGTCGAGCTGTCAGGGCGGCAACACTGCTAATTCAAACAAGACCCACTGGAAAGCATCAGAATAACATTAAACGGCTGCGGCTGGAAATGGCAAAAGAAGACATTGTGCACATGAAAAACATGCAGAGCAACAAAATGAATATAATTCCACATAAAGCCTAGCTTTTTAAGGAAAATATTCAGATGTAACCCCAATGTAATCATGAACATTTTCATAGGTAACTGTAATTTCATTGCACATTTTTTTTCCTAGATGCTGCAACGGATTACATGACCTGTATTTTGTATTTAAATTATGTAACATTGTTACATGTAACTGGTTACTTATGGATTCGGATCTACAAATTTAAAAAGCCATTGAATTTCAGCAATTTCAGACTGGAGCTTCTCAAGTCCGACAACATTGGAGCAAATGTGCAATTTACCACCAATTTTTGTAAAAATGCCCATATTCAAACTCTGCACAGTTGAGTTCTCGCACCAAAAAGTCTCAGAAGTGAATTTAGTGATGACATAGCAGAAAGTAGTTGCTATAGTTACTATGGCAAACTCTGGATCCAGATTCTAGAATCCATTGCTTTTCCTCGGGTTCCCGGATGTTAACACTGAATTTAAACATTACATTTTGCAGCTGAATGTGGCCTGTTGAGTTTCAGAAAGTTGAAAGATTATTAGTTGAAATTGAAACTTTTTTTATTTGAATCAGAATTTGGTATAATAATTTATTTTTAACGTTGAATTTTTGATAAAGGTGAAAATTAGTTGTTGAAAATGTGAAGAATAAAATTTAAAGGCAACACATTCAGATATATAATTTCAATGCAAAAATATTCAGTGCTAAAAATTCAATGGCTTTTTAACCCTTGTGTTGTCTTCCCGTTGACCTGCAACTTTGTGTTTTTCTGGGTGAAAATTTCAACAGATTGTTCTTCTTTTTCTACACTTTTCTCAACATTTTTGTCTATTTTATTTCTATTTTTTTGTCACTTTTTTGATGTTTTTTTAATCATGTTTTAGTCTTTTTTTTTAATTTTTTTTTGTTGCTTTTCCCAATGTTTTTGATGTTTGTTTTGTCACTTTTTCCTACATTTTTGTAGTTTTATTTATTTATTTATTTTTTTAACATTTGTCACTTTTTTCAACGTTCTTTTGTGATATAGAGCGTTTTTGTAAACCGGTCCAATTTGACCCGAGGACAACACAAGGGTTCATTTCAAAATCTGATGAAACAGATTTACTTCTATAGTTACTCCCCAACACTGAATACTAGGGTGAAGAGAACAAACATCAAGGGACAGTACAAAAGTCCAAAGTCAGGTTTTCATCCAAAAGTAGCTCAGATTTGAACCAAACTTTCAGAAAATCAGCAAAAGAAAATGAGAAAAATGTGTGTGTACCTTCACTTTGGTGCTGTGTATTAGGAGTTGGGTGCTTTGAGAAACAGTTGGCGAGGCTAATTCTCCAGTAGGATAACATCTAACCACTGCAGACGCTCAGGATTCTGAGATTCAGTCCAAAGTATACTGAAGCACAAGGCAACAAACTTTGTTACTAAACAAATCTGCATTCACTCTTGCTGACTCTGTAATCAATATAAAAGAGCTCCAGTAGACGCTCAAACAATGGAAATGAAAAACACGTGGAAAATGTGATGGAAAGTACGTCATCATTTATTAAATCAGTCTGTTTCCATTGCATTGGCTTCAAAGTTTGAGGCAAGACACAGAGGGGTGAATTCCAGCTATGATGATGTATAGTTGATGGAAAACACCTGCTGTAGTCTCACTCTGCCAGACCCTCCTCCACAGCGCTGCGGAGGAAGGTCTGGCTAGTCCACACAGCATTCTGGGATGGGAGAAAAACTGGTTTGTTGGCATTTCCAGTCAATCACAATCTTGTGTGGCTCATTTTTAAATTTTTTAATCAATTTTTGTGCTTCAAGTTAGTTTGTGAACATGTCTGTTAGAGACAGAGGACAAACAAGTGCAGGTTCCAAAGGCTTGAAACAGGTTTAATATCCTGTGTGTCTATCGCTGATGCTATGTACCTGTTACCCCGCCAAGGAAAGGGTTAACAGAAATAGAGTGTTGGCCCAAATTGAAACTTAGGCAACCAAAATGGCTGAACGTTACAACATTGAGTCAAATTAATCATTATTACTGAGATTTATGAAGTGTCAGGTTTAGTTCCATCATAGTGTCAAAAAACGATGTTGTTCAGTAGCTAGCTCAGAGATGATCAGATAATGAAATTACTGCTTCAGCAGGGGAGAAGGGTGGGGGGTTAACACTTGCATGCACTAGCTATATATCCGTGTCACATTGTCATTAGGGGCTGAGCCCCCCTACAGGTCTGATCCTAGAATCACCCCTGCATTCGGCGGAATTTCAGTCTCAGAAGTGGACCGTTTTTACTGCTGTGACATCACTGTATGGCAGAAATGGCAAAAGGACTCACTTCCCGTATTCAAGTACAGATACTTGTGTTAAAAAATACTCTGATAAAAGTAGAAGTACTGATAACATAAGTTATAAGACTTAAAGTTCTCAAAGACGCACACACACACACACAATCTCATCTGATTATCCTTGTATCTCTGTGTGTATGTCTGCAGCGTGAGACGCGTGTCCGCGTTATTCTCCGACATGACGACCTCTTGTACAAAACTAAAGTAACAAGTCAATTTTTTTAAATGTAAAGAGTAGAAAGTACCGATATTTGTGTTAAAAGTAAAAAGTTGCCACAAAAAAATAGTGAAGTAAAATAAAAAATATCCGAAAAATCTACTTGAGTACAGTAACGAAGTATTTGTACTTTGTTACTTCCCATCTCTGCTGTGTGGGGTGTGTCCGAAAGCAACTTGCTTTACGGATTGAACCCAAAGACAAGCGTTGCACCTTGTAATTATTTATCTGTTAATTGCTTCATAAAACCCCACAAAGACAAAGACAGGCCGGTAGCTTTGTGTCTTTTTATTATTGTCCACTCCTGTCGGCTGCATCAGCATGAATGCTCTCTGCTGCTCCACTTAGTCTCAGTTTGGTCCACTCTGTCATGAATGGTCACCACTCCTGTGGTCCGTTGCAATAATTTCAGTTTGTATGACCGTCGTGCCTTTATGGAACTCAGCGAGGTGTCCTCGTGTTGCTTTGGAAACACGCACAAAAAGTCCTGATTTTGAGAGATTTTTTTTTTGTAAACTGGCACATTGTGCTAATTTCCATCCAGCCCCATGGGACTCTCCCTTGTGGTTGCCTTTATAATAGTGATCAGGATACAACATGGGGAGTTTCCATTGGTTTTTCTGT
The DNA here is from genome assembly GCA_013375575.1 of Percina caprodes. Taxonomy (NCBI): domain Eukaryota; kingdom Metazoa; phylum Chordata; class Actinopteri; order Perciformes; family Percidae; genus Percina; species Percina caprodes. The sequence goes on from JABXJD010000074.1 coordinate 659,619, forward strand.
AAAAATGGCATTTGAAGAAGCACTCAGTCTGTCTGTTATCAGGCTGGTCCCTCTCTCCGTCCCTCCCTATCTTCCTGCTTCTCTTTCTGTAGGATTTTTTTTTTTTTTGGCTTGCCATGAAACCTGCTTTGTGTCCACATGATAAAGCAGGGGAATTACAGAGGAAGAAAATCCACCTTTTTAATAAGAAGCGCCTCTGCAGTTGATATGGGAACAAAATAATTGAAAACTAAAATAGAAAGTTGGCATTTTCAAAGTAAAACCTTAATGAGGGAGTTGGAAACTGGGCTTCTGTTAATGAAGATCTGTTGCATTACAAGAAGAAGAAGAAAAAAGGATAATGGTAAGGTGGGAGAGTTCAACCCTCTGATGCGCACCGGGGAAGGAAAAAATTATTAAATAGAAAAGTTGAAAGAGATTTTAAGCTGAACAAGCAATTTGATATCCGCTACCTTGTAAATTACCTTGCATGCTTGGCAGGCAGCTCAGTCAATGAGAAGAGGAGGGGGGGTGTCTGTCTGTCTGTCTGTCTGTCTGTCTGTCTGTCTGTCCATACTGTTTGTCTCTCTCTAGCTGTCTGCCAATTCCATTATACAGTACATACTAATTCCAAGAAGGTGGTGTCGTGTGTTCCCTGTCCCTTATTTGCTCAACCACATGTTTGCTCAGTTGTATGCAATTATGCATCATTAATTTTGTATAACACACAAACATGGCAGATTGATTTAAGGACACAGATTATCACACGTTCGTGTGTGTGTGTGTTTCCATCTCTGACTGTGCTCCTCACTTTTTTTGTAGTGTATGTGAGTGTGTCACACAGTTAAATCTGTGTGTCCATGCAAGTTCACGTAAATGTCAGTGCTAAGACATTGTCAGTATGTGCCCCCTGGGTTAAATGTGTGTGTGTGTGTGTGTGTGTGAGTGTGAGTGAGAGGTTGGTAGTGTGAAAGTCAGCTCAGCCAAACAGCCTGGCCTCAACAGGATCAACCACTAATCCTTTATCTGCTTAGCCATGGAGGTGGCAGTGTGTATGTGTGTGTGTGTGTGTGTGTGTGTGTGTGTGTGTAATATGGACTTAAAGGGTTCTACCGTGTGTGTGTGTGTGTGTGTGTGTGTGTGTGTGTGTGTGTGTGTGTGTGTGTGTGTGTGTGTGTGTGTGTGAGTGAGAGACTGTGTGGGTGCATATCATAATTAATGACTCAGGGGAGCAGAGAGAGAGAGAGAGATGGGGGGGGGTGAGATGCTCCATTGACCTTCTAAAACATAAACACACTCCCACGCTCTCCCTGTCTCTCTACCAACGTTCCACTAAGCAAGGCACTTCATCCCTGCCCTGCTCCAGTGGAGCTCCGCATACATATATATATATATATATATATATATATATATATATATATATATATATATATATATATATATATATATATATATATATATATAGAGTTTTAAATTGAGAATTAAAAATTAAATTTCGAAGAGGACATACATTCATTAAAATAAGTAAAAGTTTTCGCTGCTGTAAATCCAATTATTTTTTAGATTTCAACATTAACAATTCAGTAGTGATTCAATTTCACAATCAGGTATTCGGTCGCTTATAAGATTTATATATTTAGGACTATTCATTGCTTCCATTTATTTTAGTTACAATACAATATGATCATATTTCTAAAAACAAGGAATAAAAAGTTGGTAAATAGAGAGTGAACTGCTGCTGTCTCTCAGCAGCCATGCCTGTTTTAACCAAATTTCATGTTAAAAGAAAAAAAAATGTTTTAAACATTCAGATTTTCTGTCCTGGGTGGGTGATAATATCCAAAATCTATTTTCATATAAGTATCTTTTTTTTAACCTACATCCAGCTTACTTGATACATAACATAATATACAGTAGGACAACTGATAACCAACAATCTGGAGAATTTAGCAGCGTGTGTTAACTTTTGGATTTTTTTTGTTGAAAATCTGCCAACAAATCAGAAAAAATCATTCTGTGTCTGCAGATTTCACGTGACCCTGCTGATAACATCACACACGTTCTAACGTTTCATTTGGTATCAGTAATTGTTTTGTCATGGTGTCCATATACATACTTTTGGTCATATTGTATGTCAAACAACACGCACGCACGCATGCACGCACACAAGTTGACTGGTAAGGCAGGAAAATGGTCTGTGAAGTGTCTGTGTGTTAGAGAGGAGGGATTAGTATTAGTGGAGAGGATTATCCAGTCAAAGGACTGCCTTCTCTCTCTCTCTCTCTCTCTCTCTCTCTCTCTCTCTCTCTCTCATCCATCCACCCACAGCATTGAAGAGGTCTTAGAGCGCCAGGCGATAAAGAGGAAAACCAACCATAGGAAGCTCACTCTCACCTCCACACTCAGTCTGCAGCCCTCCCTCCCTCCCTCCCTCCCTCCCTCCCTCCCTCCCTCCCTCCCTCCCTCCCTCCCTCCCTCCTCCTCTTCCTTCTGTCTCTTTCCTTCCTCCTCCTGTCTCCTTTTAGACTTTTCTTGCTCCACTCTTCCTGCTGCTTTCCTACTGTTTCTTTGCAACACCTCCCCATACTTTTCCTCTTTTGCTTTATACAACCCTTGCAGCTTCACTACTCTTATCTCCTCTCTTTCTCTTCACTCTACCCTTCCCTCCCCATCCTCTCAACTACAGTTTCATCTCAACATCTTCTTTCCTCTCTCATTCACATACTCTTCTGTTTCCTACTTCCATCTTTCATTTGGCTCTTCTTTCTGACTTTTTTCAGTTTCCCTTTTTGTCTGACTCCTTCTGTCTTTACATCCTTGGTTTCTCTTTACTTTTTGTTTCAGTCTCCGAGCTCTTTCTTTCTTTCTGCTCCTGTTTCTATTTTCTATCTTTTTGCACCATTATATTTGTCTTTCTCTCATCCCTGCCCTCTTACCTATTTTCTCCTCTCAAAAATGTGCCATCTTTCACAACCATGCACATCTGGTCTTTAAAAAATCTGAATTATAATGTATTAGACAAAATCAACAGCCGTTCTGCTAATTATAGGTTAATAAAAATGGATAATAAACAATGTAGTACTCCACGCAGCAGCTAATTGTAGACTTCAGCCTGTTAGCCTCACCATGCTTCGCTGTCATAATACTGTTGCTTATGTAAAGCGTTGGCACACGCCCAACCGTGGTTAACAGGTTTAGAAACCTTCTGATCCCCCTCTGGCTTAACTTGTGACACCTACGTGTTGTGTTCGTCTCTATGTGAGGGCTCTCGGTGGCGACTAAAAAGGATTCACCTCCCATGACACACAAATACAGCAACGGATACATGTTGTCTGAAGCTACCTTTAAAACCACACTGGTTCCTGTTGACAATAATCCAAATCTGCTGCTTTCAGGGAGTTTGGGCTCACAGATCATTTGAAGGCTTGTTTTTGTAGCTGGTTGCAGTGTCTGAAGTAGGTGAATAGAAAGAATCTCATGCAGGCGAAAGGTCACACAGCCAGCGTGTCCATGTGTGCTGTCAACGCGATCTCATGAACTGGTTGGATTGTTATTGTAGGAAAATGTATGCACAACGATTCGTATGATATCCTATTAGGCCACCGCTTGCCGGTCATGTGACAACCGGTCAAATGACAGTGAAGTTTTGCTGTCTTCACAGTTTTTTATTTAACTGAGAACAGGGGACTGTAAGCCGGGTACAGAGCACCGTGAGCGGTCGGTCGTTTTACGGCCATTGCAGTTAAGTTTAGCTGATAAAAGCTGACTGTCCTGCACGCGACGAGTTACGTTAAGACACTAAAACAACTGGTTAAGATTAGAAACAAGATTAGGATTTGGATTAAAACACTATTCCTCAAAAGTGACTATATTATGAAAATTATTTTTTGGGGATTTAGGGTCTCATTTTGTGTCTGTGGTACTTCCACACGCATACTTGGAAAAACCCATGGTGTTCTGAGTGAGATCCGGTTTCTGAATGTCCTCTGTCTTCAGTCTCCAGGTGAGCTGCTCAACATCTGCACGGCTTTCTACGTCACTAGCCGAGATGGCTAACCGTAGCATGCTAGCTCACCAAACACTGCTCCAACAGCCACTAGTTGACCAGAATCTCCAAAAGAACTACTTCCTGTCCCTGTTGTGCAGGTATTCCACAAGTGGCCCTGGTCCAGAAGAAGTCTCCCAGCTAATCCTGCCTTGGACTGACCAAAGCTGGAGAAAGAGTTATCTAGCTGATGGGATCTTACCGAGCTACTGAGCATGTGCAGCTCCCAACAAAGATAGGATAGAAGAGAGATGTCTCACTCTGGAGATAAAACTAGTGAGATGTCTCACTCTGGAGCTAAAACTAGTGAGATGTCTCACTCTGGAGATAAAACTAGTGAGATGTCTCACTCTGGAGATAAAACTAGTGAGATGTCTCACTCTGGAGATAAAACTAGTGAGATGTCTCACTCTGGAGCTAAAACAGAGACCTAAACACACAGGGTGAAAACAGGATTGGCAGCAATGTGCAGAACAACAAAAATATGGTGTTTTTTGAAAATGAAACCATGTAAACCTATTCTGGTACAACCTCAAAATACAGTTATGAACCTGAAAATGAGCAGAACATGGGTGTTTAAGTAGTACTCCTGGGATAGTACTGTCCTCCCCCGAAAAAACGCTCCCAGAGGTCATTGTTTCTAGTCATGGTGCCCTCTAGTGGCCGTAGTAGTTATGACGGTAGCAAAGCAGGAAGTACATTGACAAAGTATAAGAGCGCCACATTTCCACATAAGGAGGTAGTTTGGGGGTGGTGGATGGGTCAAAAAGTCAACAGTGAGTTCTTTTAACTACAACGTCTGATTCTTATCCAGACCAGCGTCTTCTTCTAGACCTCTGGAAGAATTTTGGTGCCTAAATATAAGAGAACTGTGACCATTTCACAACGTTAAAGAGTTGTTTAATATAGCGACCTTTACATTCAAATCTGCGATCTGGGTCTTATTAGAGGGTAGGGGAGAAATGAGCCATATCACTGTATGATTTGGACGACTTCTGCCCAGGACATGACTCTCTTGTGCTTTCCCCGGGACCCAACCCACCCATCAACCTTCCCTACACGGACCACAGCAGCAGTAGGTACTGTGGTGCATGCAGCAATAAATACGTAGAATACATATGCATTACAGTGCTTTATCTTTTGTAGCTATATGCACAAATTTTCATGAGAACAGCCTGGTGCTTTTAAAGAACCTTTAAGCTAAATATAAACCCATTTCCAGCTTGCTCATTGTCAGTTTCTGAGGACTGCATGCCAAAAATGTAGCAGTAAAATGAACACACATAATGGTAATAGTTAAAACTGGCCCGGTGGTCAGAGAGACGGTTCTGTAATGGAAAGCTCACATGTGTTATCTCCCCAGCAGCCAAAGCTTCCTGGCAAACATACTCAGAGTGGTTTCAGGCTCTGGACAATGCCATTCAAACTAGTAAGCTCCATATATTTGCACCTGGACACCTGAAAAAGCCCGGCCGAGCCCTCCTGCTCCATCTAAACTTGCAGCACTTTGTTAGAAGTGAGAATCTCATCTCAGCCAACTGAAGGGAATGACCACAATAGGCACATTTTATAGGATACACTCAATACATGAATTAAAGAGTCATTTGTTTATTCTTTCAGCGAGATTGCAGACAAGTTCATTAAGCTTTCTAAAGTTAGGAGGACTGGAATTAGTGTTGTTGTTCACTGCCCCCCATGCTGCCAAATCTCTGATCTGGCAGGATGACAAAACTGTCCAATTACCAGGCTACTTGTTAGTGAATCCTTTGCAGAGTATTACCTCTCTGAAGAAGACGGATTTCTCTCTATTGATATTTCATCGATAATACAGCACAGAAATGTGGTATAGTTTTTGCCGGGGTAACACTTTACAATAAGGTACACAAAAATATAGGAACAGGAATAGGGGGGGAATTGCGTGGGATTTCCCCCTTCCTAGTCTACATGTCCCTGCCCATGCTAAACTATTTTCTATTCCCAGTGGGGACGAAATATAACCCCCTCAAAGTGATCAACGCTACTTTACCTATAGACAATTATATACCTAAAATAGAAGTGTCTAAGTAAAAAGCTGTAATGTGAACACATAGTGCCATAAAACGCTAAAATCCGCTGGTTGTATTTAGCTGCTACAGAGCTCCAGGACGGCGGCTACCAGCGGCCGCTAGAGGACTTTGAGCTGAGTACAGGTACCGCCAGATGACGGTCCTTTCAGGGGCCATGATAGTGGAGTTTAGCCAGGAAAAGTGAGCATCATGCGATAATGATAGTTAAGTTTAGGCACAAAAAGATGGTTAGGTTTAGAAAAGGTCATGGTTTGGATTAAAACTTTCCTGAGGAACAAACAAGCTTTTCCTGGGTGAAAGTCTTTTATTTTCAACCCCTCTCTCCAGCTTGAAAGTGCTGGGTTTTATGTTGTTTATGATCAAAAAATATCCCCCTCTCAGCTTTCTTCACAAATCACACCCTGGTCAACATTGATAGTGACAAATGGATACCTGAGAACAAAAGTATCCTCTCACTCTCTCTCCGGAGAGGTGGTATTGACCACTTCTTCCAGACAGTGCTCATCTCACCACTAATAGCTAAACCTCACAGAAAAGACTATGTTTACAATAACATAATGATAATAGCGATACTTATCTGTGAGGCAAATACACTAAATTACCAAAGAAATTACCAAAAACACATAAATGCTCTCAAAAGGACAATAAGGCAGAGCAATACAGTAATACTGTACATATTTTCAGTTATTCATACAGCATGAGTCAAATCCAACCAGCAGCTTCATCCCAATCACTGTGAATATTTTAGGAGTTCCAGTCACAGTTCATGGCAGTGACGAGAGAGTTGAGTTGACCTGAATGGGTTAAAGTGTGAATTGGTTATTTCTTGTGTGTGTGTGTGTGTGTGTGTGTGTGTGTGTGTGTGTGTGTGTGTGTGTGTGGCCAGCAAAGAGGTGAATGCAGTTACTTGGTCAGCTGTATGTCTATTTCTTGTTCACGTGTGTGTGTGTGTGTGTGTGTGTGTGTGTGTGTGTGTGTGTGTGTGTGTGTGTGTGTGTGTGTGAGGGGTTAAGATTATTATTATTATTATTGCATAGCTTTATTGGGAGAGGGTGGACGGGGCTAGTTTTCAGCTATGGGAACGATTGAGCTCATGGTAATTTTATTGCAACTATGCACATACTTATATTATTGTGAATGTTTGTTAGATTGTACATTGTGGTGTTTTGTGCTTTGCATTTTGCATTGAATATTTATTGTTTTACCAACCTGCCCAGGGACTACGGGCGGAAAGTAGCAGTTGTGCTCCAACCTGGTGCAATGCATCTCTTCTTGTTCTTATTCAAGGTTAGTGTTTAACTGTGCATTGTCCCTGTTTAAATCCAACTATGTTCCATTACTGTGTAGGAACTGGGAGAGAAACAAAAAGCCAGAGTCAAATTCCCTGCACGTGTTCACACTTACTTAGCTGATTCTGGTTCTTAGAAAGAAAAAAATTCCAGCAGAAACCCAAACAGTTACCTCCTGCTGACACTTGGTGCCGCTGAAGTCCGAAGGTGCCCTTGTGCAGTTTTAATCAGAGAACCAGGGATAGACACAGTGGGGCTTCCTGACTGCTCCTTTCAGGGGGTAGCTGCATTCATTTCTCTTGACACAAAGCTGACAGGCCTGAGGCTGCAGTTTGACTCAGCCTCCCCCACAATGCATTGTGATCTTTTCTTTTTATGTTTTTAGGAGTGTTCATATACATGCATGTTTGAAAACTGGAAGTGTAAAGGCACTTCTGAATTCACCAGAAATTTTCAAACTATAATTACATCTAAGACTGAGAAGTTTGTATTTACTTGGTAGATCCCTAAAAATGGGCCACAAATGTCACCTGATACTAAACAGTACACAACCAAAATGTATATCCAAAACTATATTTGTTTGTAAGAAGGACAAAACCATGTTTATTTAAATGACTTTCTCAAAATTAAATTAAAGTAATACTTAAAATTAGAAATTATTACAATAATTGAACGCTTAATATGAGTCTTAATCAGCTTTTTCTAACTTATGTCAGTGTTCTTCAACCTCTTAATATCTGTTGTTGAATAAAGAGGAGTGAGCTGTGTTTAGTGAGTGTTCTGCTTTAATTATCCTTCGGTGTAAGAGCTTTTCACTGACACTAAGTCAGCGGTCATCACAGGGATTGACTGGCCAGGCCAGGCCAGGCCAGGCCAGGCCACGGTGTCCACTGCATAGTCCAAGCTTCGTGGTATGGTTGCTGCAGTACCAGCTTCACTACAGCACACATACACTGGCTGAGGTGGGCTTATTGGTTTACACTCATACTGCTTCTATTCACATATAGAACACTTTGAATCACAGGGGCCTTACACAGCATCTTACCCCAAATTAGAAGTTAAACCAAAGACAAAGTGGAACCAATCTAATAATAGAATGAAATATGAACTACTCTACATACAGAAAACAAAAAGCAAAAGTCTTAATGTGTCCAGGCACTATGGCTCTTAAGTCATTACACCTCTTATAGGCGGTAGTCTGGATCAACGGAAGTACATTGCCTCACCTTCTGCTCTCTGTGCGTTGCCGTTCTCAACCTTCGAGCTACCAAGCCACACGCTGAAAATGGCACGTTTTAAAGACATATTTGGACTTGATAAATCAACGAGTTCAGAAGTTAAGTTCTTTGATTGAATGGAGAGAGGTGGCAGTGTACAAGTTGTCCACCTGTGCAGAAGACAGGGTTGTGGCAAAGACATTTGGTGTCAGCAAGACACTGTTCAATAGGCTAGTCGTGTATTGTAAATTAGGACGGGCCAAATGTTGGAAATAAAATACTAAAACTATTACAAATTGTGGAATTAAACATGAGTGTCTCGCATTAGCGTCAGTGCTTTAGCTTGAGTGATGATTAGAAACATTTGCAGTATATTTTATACTGTGTGTAATCATTTATATGTGTATATATGAAAAATGTGCAGAAATTCTGTTTATTGGAAGCAAGAGTATTAAGAAGGCTCCTGACTCCAACAGTGCGTTGCATTGTGCTGCTTTTCTTAAACTCCAGAAAGCATGGTGTAAGAGTGAAGGTCTTTTTTTACATGATGATAGCTCTCTCACTTCAGAGGGAAACTCTTCATTTCCTTTTCAGTGTTAGTGCGGGAAGAAAAAAAAACATTAAAAACATTTCTCAGAACCGGAGTATATTATTGAGTATGTTGACATGTGTACTGAAGCTGAACGTGGCTACAGAAAACATGGCTGGGTATGGTCAGCAGGCCGATAGAGATGAGGAATGGCCCAAATGAGACAACAAAAAGGACCTGAACCCCATTAACCCTCAGCTATGTATATCATGCTCAGTCTGTCAGTTGGTTGAGGAGTCAAGGACGAGCAGAGAAGCTTTCTATTATATTCCGTGCAAGACGGTTGCTGCTCCTGAAACGGGAAATAAAAACATTCTTTGGTTGCATCCATGGTGATGTGTGGCAACCCACTGGTGGGACTGCACCTCTAACGTCTGATGGCTATCAGAGACAACTTCAGGCTGTGTCACATTACATTTTAAATAGCACTCCTTTATGTTGTGCTGCATTCCTGCAAATCTTTGCATCAAAATTAGCCTGGTCCTTATTCACAGAGCAGCTCCTAGAAGCAAAAATAAATAAAATTGAACCAAAAAATCAAATCCACGAGCACCGCTTGACTTTTCCCCTTGTTCCACAGCGACGCATTCTTACAAACAACTTCCTAAAACTTAAGACTCATGTTTTCCTCAGGTCGTTGTCAAAATGTCAACATTAGAAATATCAAATAACTATGGAAAAAACATCAAAAAAGCACCCACAACATTGAAAAAGTGACAAAAATGTTAGAAAAAGCGATAATAGTGTTTCATGGTTGACGGGAAAACGACACAAGGGTTAAACACAACGATTCGTATGATACACAAAATTACATGCTCATGTGACAACTGGTCACGTGGTGGTTAAGTTTAGGGATCTTAACAGTTAAATTTAGCTGAGAAAAGGTGACTGTAAGACGGGTACAGGGCACCGTGAGTTGCTGGTATTTTCAGCGGCCGTTGAAGTGGAGTTTGGGCGACAAAATGTGATTTTAGGCACTAAATGGACTAGTTAAGATTAGAAAAAAGATTTTGGTTTGGATTTAAACACGGGCGCCCTTAAGAAGTACTCCCAGGGCATGAACACCTGTTTCTAGTTTGAAAGTCTTGTGTCTTATGAGCCCTGTGTTTTATGACACACCCATCCACCCCAACCTCCTTTCTCTGTGGACCAGCAGTCACCGTGGTGCATACAGCAATAAATATGTGCAATACATGCAAATCACACTGCTTTACTTTTCGTAGCTGTATGTTCAAATGGTTCATGAGAATTAACAATTTGAAAATAAGGTTCTTCTCCTGAAAGCAAAGTATACATGAAGTTGTAGCTCTTTGCATTCTGCTCCAGATATTTGATTTTTGTTTTACCCATCTGCTCTCTGTTGTATCTTACTCTTCTAGTCTGGACTGCAGCCGCAACATTGAGGTTTTTGAAGAGGCCGTCGCTGCGGGGTGCCCTCAGCGCCATGTCCGCTCCCTAAAAGTAAAGCCAAACATCTACAACTCCCCTGGTGAATGTCGGTTAGTTTAAATTTGTTATGCAGGGCAAATATCGCATTTGATCATGTTGATTTAATTGTGAGAAGCTAAAATCATGATCAAGATTAAGACTTGATTAATTGTGCAGCCCTGATTTAATGTCTGTTGAGAGAGGCTGTCTGAGTTCAACTGGCAGACACCGCTAGGAGACTTGATTTTACACAAACAAGCCGTTATGATTAAAATCCTCTCACTCATTCTACATGTTGTTAGTGTTAGTGATCAAATAAGCATTTAACTTGCCACCACGGTCACAGTGTTTTTCAGAGCACTGTTTTGTTTTCAGTAATGAGACGTAGAAGGCAGTGTTGTAGTCAAAGACCACCGAAACCAAGACCGAGTCTACACAAAGACAAGTGTGTATCGAGACCGAGAAAGACCAAGACTTTGAGGGGTTGAGACCGAGTCAAGACCAGACCAGACAAGTGTGATTCCCACACATCATGACACAATCAAATGTTAGAAAAGGTAACCATAAGCACTTCTCAGATTGATCTGAAAGACCCACATTCACATAAAAAACCCACAGGAAACAAATTAAGATTCTTCTACATTCACCTCTTTTATTGCCATAAAAATGGAAATGCCTTGATCAAATAATCAAAAGGCAATTGTGGTATTGACCAGTCGTAAAATATTTAATATAGAGTCCTCTTTCTCTGAGATCGAGACAAGACCGAGTAAAAACTTGGTTGATCCCAAGACGAGACCGAGACCGACCAAGACTGATCTGGAGTACTACAACACTGGTAGGAGGGACATATATTTCTATATTTTACTGCCATGTTGCTGTTCTGGACCAGAAGCTGTTGCACTGTGAGCATTTGAGACTTTTCTATCCTAATACATTTTCATAATTGTGTCTAAATAAAGACTTTAAACCAGTGATACAGTATCCAGTATCAAGGCTGTCCCTCCAATCAGCCACACGGAGCGGACGCCACACTTGACAAAGAAAGAGCGCCCCATACATATAAATCACCTGGTGCAGTGATTGTAAAAATAAACTGTGTTATGTTTGAAATGGCTTCTCACATCATCATTTATCACCTGAGTGTCAGGACTTCTGCTGCAATCCCAGGTGTCTCCTCTCCCTGGTGACACTAAGCCACTGGGCTGCTTAATGGATTGGCATCTCCAGACATGTCAGCAGGGTCAAAATACAGCACCCACTGGACACTACTACACACAGCTCTCTCTCTCTCTCTCTCTCTCTCTCTCTCTTTGTGTGTGTGTGTGTGTGCCTTAACTGTTTTTTCAACAGGTGTTACACACACAGCTCTCTTGTGTGTGTGTCTAATTCGATGGCTACTTAAACAGATTAACCTCTCCAGCCATGTCAGACTGGTCAGCATGCAGCTCCAACAGAGCTTGTCCAAAGAGCCTAAGCAGTCCGTCTCCTTCCTCTGTCTCTGTGTTGGGGTTCTAACCTCTGGTGGATTTCTGAGGACTATGGTTACCTGGTCCTCAGATCTCTGCAGGGTAAATCCAGACAGCTAGCTAGACTATCTGTCCAATCTGAGGACTATGGTTACCTGGTCCTCAGATCTCTGCGGGGTAAATCCAGACAGCTAGCTAGACTATCTGTATAAGCTGAGTTTTCTGTTGCTCGGCTATACAGCTTTTGAACGTGCACATGTTCCACCAGGCGCTGTAATTGCGTCCAGCGCTTAGCACCGCCCAAGACGATTGTGATTGGTTTGAAGCAGTGCCAATAACCCACCCATCCCGGTACGCTGTGGGGACTAGCCAGACCCTCCTCTACTCCACAGCGTGTGGATGGTCCGGCATCTGACCAAGCTGTAGTATTTGACGAGTTGGGAGTGAGAATGTGTTTTATATGCATGGATGTATTTATACTATTACCTTTACTAGCGTATATAAAGTGTGTCTTTAGTGGGTATGGTTCTATTCCTGCATTGTTGGTTTGTGTGTGTCTATAGCATGCAGTATTTGTATGCATATATTTTTAAGGTAATGGTTTAAGTTTTTTTTCACAAATTCCAGCACATTTCTTAAACTACCTTTTTTACAACATGTTCGGTTACCAGTCATTTAAAAAATATAAAACTACAATCATTAAATGCATTCTACTTAGATATTATTGGAGCGGAACTTGTGCTGAATAGAAAAAACTCACGGTACATTTGTTCAAATTGACAACAATATCAAAAGCGTGACAAAATGATTTGTGTGTGTGTGTGTGTGTGTGTGTGTGTGTGTGTGTCTTCATGAAAGCCTATATAAAAGTGGCGGAGATGAGAAATAAATAGAATTTCTATCTGATTCCTCACCAATATCTAATTAAGCAAAAAGGAGCAATATTGCTGAGAAGGTCTCTTCTCTGAGATTCTTCCTGAAGAAAAGCAAATGAAGAGCGAAAAGAAAGGATAAAAGCACTGAGTAATCATTTTCCACCCTCCGCATGCTGTAGTGTGTGTGTGTGTTTGTGTGAGTGAGTGAAGTGAATGCAATTGTCTGGGTGTGTATTTGTGTTACAGACCAAAGCATTGCTGAAATCCAATTGAGTTTATTGTTCAGGGAGCTTTTATGAGGATGATACATTGAAATATATCAAATGTTTTCTGCTCTGTAATAACAGTGGAGAAAAGCTTGAAAAACTGAAAAATGGAACCACCTTGTGATTTTAATAACCTTTATAAGATTGAGTAGAGTGATTATTCTTTAAACTTGGGTTATATTTGGAGATAGTGTAGGCTCAAGGAGGTTATCAAGCATTTAGCACATTCACCTAATTCATATGTAAAAAGAATGATGACGCACAGATGGCTACAGAGGACATCAGGATGTCATAAATCTGCAGGGCCAGCAGACTACAGCAACATTTACTAGCAATCCACTCTCATTTAGCAGGAGCAAATAAAACCCAAGTGTTGTTTGTTTGAGAGCAACAACACTGTTGGCAAAGTCCTTCCTTTTATGCCACTCATTTCTAGCTCTAATAACAAAGTGACTGAAAGTAAGTTGTACTTGGATCCAAATCCAAATAGTCCTCATGCTGTGTTTGGTGTCTCTGTCTCAGAGAGAAAGTCAAACCCAGATATCAAACAATAAGCACAAATGAAGAAGAATGAAAACAATTAATTACATCTTGCATTTAAAAAGCTGCTTTTTAACAGCCATGTTTTGGATGTGAGACCGCAGCATGCCAGTGAATGCTCCACAGACTACGCTCCAGGTTGCTAGATGTGCGCAAATCAGAATTGTGGCGTCAACCATGATTTGCAGCTCGTGCAGTTGAAGATGTCATGTAAAATGAAGTAAGATAAGATCAGAGCCAGACTCAGCCCGACTCAACCAGACAGACCAGACCTAAATAACTGAGTTTTTGCTGGACCTGAAAAGACTTTTTATTTGAGAATTTGCAGTACACATAAACCGAGCTACATACTGAAAGGAGACATTTATTAAAATGAGATAACCCAATCATTAGCAGCGGGTTACATTTCATAAATTATGTAGCAAAACGATACAGCATCCCATAAATTATACAGTATTTGTCCAGAAATCTCCATCTTCTGCTAATGTAAAGATTTTTGAAAGAAAGAAGGGCATGTGGTGACTCTTGTGTCAAATCAGTAATTGGACATGTCCTTATTGGATGTTCAAATATACATCTTAACAAATATACATCTTGTCTTCATGTTTGGATTGGTCTCGCATTGCCAGACCTATCTCCACAGCGCTGTGGAGTAAGGTCTGGCTAAACCATGAATACATTCTGGGATAGGAATCCACATTTGTCTTGGGAGGTGCTAAACTCCGGACGCAGCTCTGCTAAATAGTCTCGGGAAGGAACTTGTTCTGGTGGAACATTTGTACCCTGCAAAAGAAAACGCCACATACAATATTACATAAAGGTTACTGTTCACACAGCACAGTAACGTGAGCTAATTAAATCAGCTGATACATGGTTACACCTCCTTATCTCTCACCAGTGTATCTCCATGTGTACTTGGTCCACAGCAACCCCACCTATCAGTCCCAAAACGTCCCAGTTAGAGAGGAGATGCTGTAAACATATTCTTTGTAAATCTTTATAATCATTCCCCGAAAGAACCAAGCAGGCCAAGCAGGGACAATTTGCTATTTTCAGCGCGTAACTTGATGTTGTTTCCCAAAGGGAACGGAGATATATTACATCATACATGTAAACTGTGTCTAAAAAGTGTTACAGTACAGTACATAGCTTCCATGTCAGTACTCCTGCCTGCTTCCCTACGTAGACGCGCCGTTCTCCATCTACTATAGGTAATACACAAAAATCTAAACTATTGCTTTAGGTCTTAAAACACAACTAAGCAGCCTTATCTCCAACTCTGTTTCTCATTCATGTCTTTCCCTCGTTCTTATAAGCCCCCATACAGACAGTGTATCAGTCACACCGTGAGTGGTCCTATTAGGAGAGCTTGTCGTCTAATGGTGTCCCATGTTACAGGAGAGTTAGTCATCTTATTAAGGTCCAGTCTTAAAGGAAGGAGTGGTTCATTAAGCAGCTCTAATTGAAAGAGCCTGAATCGGCTCCTGTTGTGTGTGTGTGTGTGTGTGTGTGTGTGTGTGTGTGTGTGTGTGTGTGTGTGTGTGTGTGTGTGTAAAGTTATCTGCATGCCTCTAACTAGAGAGCAATGACAATTATTTTTGAGTATTTCGATGTTTAGTCGCAGCAGTTTGACTTGGATCTATTTCCTGAGTACCAATTTTAACATAGACCATCGGGCGCCCAGATAGCACAGTTGGTAGAGCGGGCGCCCATATATAGAGGTTTGCGCCTTGATGCAGCAGGTGCAGTTTTGACTCTGACCTGTGGCCCTTTGCAGCATGTCATTCCCCCCTCCCTCTCCCCTTTCATTCCTTCAACTGTCCTAAAGTACCCCAAAAATAATCTTTTTTTTTTTTTTTTTAAATTGCTTTAGTGCCAGTAAGGACAGGAAGCGTTGTGTTCAAAGCATCTTACGAAGTATTTGTACTTCGTTACTTCCCATCTCTGGGCTAGTGACAATGTTACTTATTCAATTAATTAAAGCTAATTTTGAAAGATGTCTGAGCGCTGCTTGGGCACAGATGACAGAAGTGGTGACACCCGTCACAACATCGCTTTGGTACAGAGACGAAAATCACAGCTGGAGCGATATATAACTGTGACTTCTGCCGAGTCATTTGTCCTGGAAACAAATACCGATTGTTACCTCCCAAAGAGTCAAAAGCCAGATGTTAGTGCAGCAGCTACTGAAACAAAGGCTGGGGAGGGGGTTGGACTTCATCTGTCTGCCGTGTCAACATAAACACATCCAAGATATAAAGGAAACAACCCATAATGTAACAAATTAACATGATTAATAGGCCTTTAGTGTAGAGTGTGTGTCTGGTGACGAGAACAGGCTTAGTTACCTGTTTCCTCTGCATGACTCATCACCTTGAGGTGTGTGTGTGTGTCCACTTTTAGTCTGAGGGAAATGTGAAACACAAGTGTGTGTACACACTGTGTCAGTGTCAGGACAGGACATTTGTGTCATTAAGTATGTCCTCAATCAAGGAACAGACTTCAAGCTGTGTGTGTTTGTGTGTGTGTGCATGTGTGTGTCTAAAGAGAACATCATAAAGTATGTCCTTAGTGAAGTACACTGTGTGTGTGTGTGTGTGTGTGTGTGTGTGTGTGTGTGTGTGTGTGTGTGTGTGTGTGTAAGCTGTTTTAAAGACATGCCAAATGAGTTTGTTTGGATGTGACTGTCTGTGTATCTGGTCATCAATATAGTTTTATGCACAACTTGTGCATATTGTATTTGAATGTGTATGTATATTTGCTTAAAGACGTGTGTGTGTGTGTGTGTGTGTGTGTGTGTGTGTGTGTGTGTGTGTGATAGCGGTTACTTCAGTCTCATTAAATACGACACCTTTTAATTAAATCCTCCCCCAAAGACATGGGATAGCTGTGTGTGTGTGCGTGTGACAATGCACGCTCCTGTGTGTGTTTACAGCGGTGGCATTTAGTGTATGTGCATGTCTCCCATTTCCCTGCTGATTAATGCTTGTAATGTGTGTATGGGCATGTACATGTGTTTTCCTGCTGGTGTGTGCTTACATGCATGGATGGGTCTGTCTGCACACACACTTCATCTGCTTGTGTGTATATCTGTATGTGTGGTGTTGGCTTAATTACTGTTGGAGTTAAAGTGATAGGACCAATTGTTTGCATAAAGCTCAGTGCCCCGAAGTGAAGGAAACAAAGCTGGATGGACATATAGTGAGTTTTAAAGGGTACACACACAAAAACTAAGTCAATTGTCATTTTGAAATGAACCAGTTCTTGATGCAGATGTCAGTGACATCAGATTGAATCCTCATTTTAACAGTTTTGCATGACTCTTGTAAGCCAATCACCAATGTTTTACTAAACATAACTAAGAATTTGTGTTGCCTTAACTTAACTAGTTCCATTTCACAATGTTAACTAGGTGTTTAAAACCCTAAATAGAACGGTAACATGACTACTGTCACATGATTAAATGGGTCGTTTTCTGAGTCTTTGGAAATAGAACTTTAATGTTGTTTAGATATGAGGATTTGTTGGCCATTAACCTTAAAGGTCCATTTTAAAGATCCCCTTAAAGAGTGAAGAATCAGCCCAGAACTACACGGGGGGATCTTGTCAGTGATCTCAAGGCAGCTGGGACCATAGTCACCAACAAAACAATTGGTAAGACACTACACCGTGAAGGACGCCCGCAAGGTCCCCCTGCTCAAGAAAGCATATATACATGTATACATACTGTATATACAACTTCACCGCATCAAAGGGACGATGGACGGGGCCATGTACCATCAAATCTTCGGCTCAAGAAGAAGCACATTAAGGTCCTGGAGTGGCCTAGCCAGTCTCCAGACCTTAATCCCATAGAACATCTGTGGAGGGAGCTGAAGCTTCCAGTTGCCAAACGTCAGCCTCGAAACCTTAATGACTTGAAGAAGATCTGCAAAGAGGAGTGGGACAAAATCCCTCCTGAGATGTGTCAAACCTGGTGGAAACTACAAGAAACGTCTGACCTCTGGGATTGCCAACAAGGGCTTTGCCACCAAGTACAAAGTCATGTTTTGCAGAGGGGTCAGATACATATTTCCCTCATTAAAATGCAAATACATTTAAAACATTTTTGACATGCGT